>BPVZ01000009.1:290708-312031 GCA_020521535.1 Rubroshorea leprosula
ATAATTTCTAAAAAATAAGATGAATAAATATTATTTTTTTAAAATAATTAGTAAAACTTAAATTTTTTATTAATTCTATTGAAACACTGAAAATTAAGAATAAATTATTAAATTTGAAGTATCAATCCGGGATTCAAAATTCGTTGTTCTCTGGTTCTGAGGATGAGCACAGTAGATTGGTTCTCTTTTTGGATAAATGATTGCTGCAATAAAAAGACAAGAGAGACTGTCAAGTTGACTTGAATTGGGTTCTTTATTTCAACGTTAAGTCCAACACGATGTCTTGGTTGCACTTACATGTTATCCACATGCCTCCATGTGAGGCCACACTATTCAACGTCTCTGATTCTTTTACACTCTTGCATCTTACACCCCAATCAAAGTCTGTCATTGCCAACACATGTAACATCATAGATTGATAAGGGAAAGTAGGTTGGATAATAGTGGTCAATTATTTTTTGACACTAGTGTTGTTTTCACCTCCAAAATTATTAACACCCCATGTTTTATTTTACCCAATCATTATATCTTTTGTGAATAGGATATTTAAATTCAAACAATTCATGAATGGCCCATTTTGGGTTAGTGGCATTAGATTTTGGATTAAAATTGTTTATTTTTATGAGTAATGTGTTCGAATCTCACAAAATTTATTTTATTTTTCTTTCATATATACATGTAAATAATGTTAAAATTGTTCAAAAAAAAAAAAAGATTCGTTCTCAAACTTTAAGATGATTGGGTTAGTTAATTAGAGTTTCGAAGTTTATTATCGTCTTAACAAATCTTCCTCTCCTAATCTTTCAAAATTATAAACTGTTAAAAAAAAAAAATCATTATATCATTTGTGCCTATCCTTATAAATCATATCCTTATAAATCATTTGAATGAAGTTGTATCTCATTTCATAAGTTGGGTTTAACTTCTTCTTCTTCTTCTTCTTCTTCTTTCTTTTTAACTATATTTATAGAAAAAATATCATTGTATCATTTACATTAGATTTCATAAATTAGTTATTAGGTACATTTAATATTTTAATAATAATTAAATTTTGAATAATGGCAATGATATGTTATGCTTCATCCTATACTTTTAAATTGTACTTGTTCAAAACAAAAATACTATATCATTTAATTCATTTAATAAATAAAAAATATAAATTTTTTTTATAAAATTTATAATTGTCTTAATAATTCAAATAATTATATTGTGAATTATACTTTATCATATGTATAGACTGTACACAAAATATATATAGATTAAAAAGGATCTATAACAATAACATATAAAGTTAGGTATTTTTTTAAAATAAAATAATTAAGAGTTAAGAGTCTTTAAATATTAATATATGTCATAAAGATATTCATAGAGTTATATAATAATATAAAAAAGTAACTTTAGAACTTATTATTGAGAAAAAAATATAATATTATAATATAATAATTAAATAAATTTAAATAATGTGATATTGATTATTAAAAATATAATAATAACCCCATCACCATTCTTTTGCATATCATGCGACTTGATCTTAATAAGTTCTTAATAGATACTCGATAGAAGAGCGTGCATTGCACTTTCGATCAAGTCAAGACATTATCATCATCTCCTTTTTTTTATTTTATAGTATTTTTTAAGAACAACAAATTTTGGTATGTTAATCTTCTTCAATCATCTTGGACTGAAAACTCAGGTGGGGGCATTGGAAATAAAATTGTCAACATCATATGGTTGATCAAATCAAGACTAAGATATTTATCCACATTTGTCCTCTTTTGAGCAACATGCCCACCCACACAATAATGTGCAAAAGATGTTTGGTGGAAAATTTTGAATTCCAATCCAATTGGATCCATGTTAGGTTTCAATTTTGGGAACAACATATCCCCTAGGTGGCTTGAACCTTGACCATTTATATATATATATATATATATATCATTGGGACTTATACCTCAAAAAATGCTTCCGGCCTAGTAGCACTATTATATATAGCCTGCATTTCTTAATTCCGAATGTAAATTTGCTGAGAATTTTTTTAATATTTGTTTTTTTTTGAACAATTTACAATTTTGAGAATTGGGGGATGAAATTTTTTAAAACGTTGATAAAATTTAAAATTTTGATTAATTAATTCAAATATTTTAAAATTTAAAAACAAATTACTTTTTTTTTTTGATAAGGGTAATGGTTAGAAAGTTAGTAGAGTTATAGTTTGTTAGCAGTTGAAATTTCTCAGAATGGTGAACATTTTACCTTCTCATATGAGGCGCGTGGTCATTAAATCACAAATTGATAAAACTCACAGCGGTAACAGAGCTCGAAACCCTGACCTCTGCTTTACCCAAGCCCTGACTTCCGCCTCACCCAACCCCTAAAACTCGGAGACCAACCATTCGGCCTCAGGCCGGTTGGTAAAAACAAATTACTTTTTTTTTTTTGGTAGAAAAAAACAAATTACTTGAATACGAAGGATTCGGTTATTTTTAATATTTGTTTGAAAGACTGATACACTGGTAGCTGTAATTTATGGAGCTAATTAGACTAGGACAGATGGGTTTCACATAAAGATGAAGATGCCAGTCAATCTTTGTGCTTTGAGAGTTGTACACTTAATTTTTTGTTCTCAATAGGCATGTGGTCTTATCTGTTTAGGTAAGAATTAAATCAAAAAAATCCCTCTTATTATATTGTTTTGAAATGAAGAAAATAAACATGAGTAAAAAGGATCTCTCAAAAGGAACACCTACTTATATTATATAAACTCTACAAACCTATGACCAAGAAATTTGAACTTCTTTTTCACTGTAAAGAGGAGTTAATTTGAATTTAAGTAGATTTTAAAATTACTTCGGCTTTGAAAAAAAAATATAGAATTTTATGAATTTGTTTAGGAAGATTTTATTTTGTAATTTAAATTGTATCAAATTATAAAATATAAATAGTTGAATAAAGAGAGAGTCTACAACATTATATGATAAATTTTTTATTCAAGAATTACTATTGTGCAATTTGACAGTTTTTTAATTTTTTATTTATGATTTTAAAAAAATAGGGAAAATTTCTTTATAATCGGTCCATGAGACTTTTTCTCTAAATTAAGTGAAAGCTGAATTTTAAATCCTACACAAACGAAAATGCTCTAATTAAATTCCTCATAAATATGTTAAGATTTTTTTAGAAGGTCTATAATACCCTTTTTTATGAATAATCAAAATATTAAGTACTCATTAATTCTAATTAATTAAATATTAAAATTAAAAATTAAGCTAAATCCTCCCTCACCTTTTTTTAAAAATTTCTTTTATGAATAATTTTTATTCTAATAGCTTAATCTAATTCAAAAATTCAATTTTGATTACCAAAAATTTATTTTTTTTTTAAATATGGTTCATGCAATTAACAAAATTATTTTAATCATTTTAAGCAAAAAGAAATCTTTTATCATTAATTAAAGTGAAATATTTTAATCAACTAAACTTTTTACTAAAATTAATCAAACAAAAAAATTTATTTTAGACATCAAATAAATTAAGCTTGAACAAAATATGTTCACTTCTAAAGATGAATAAGGTAGAGAAAAAAATGGGTAAAGAGAAGTTTGATTATTGTTTTTTTAATTTTATAATAATTTATTTAACTAATATTAATAAAAATTTAATATTCTAACTACAACATTTAAGAAAAATATTATAAAAATTCAATATTCTCCCCTTTCTTTCTAGACCCCATTAAAACCCATGTGATAGTTATTCAAGTGAATATTAATTGGGCCAAGCCCACATATAACCGAGACAAAAATCAATCCCATTTTGGTGGGTGGTGTTATTGCCACCGCCACTACTGTTAATACCACAGCTTTTTTTAATTATTTGACTATTATACCCCTCATTTGAATCCAACTTGCAACAGTCACCACCTTCTCCGCGTGGGTTAATGGTCAATTAATTAAAAAAGCTGTGGTGTTAACCTGTAAAGCTGTGGCAATAACACCACCCCAGGTCCCCACCAAATTTAGGGCCCTTGATATATTTGGTAATTAAGCTGAGGGGTCCAAGCCCATAATTAAGGGCGTTGAAAAGGATTAAGGATCTTGCCCAAAATGGAAATATTATAAACCCCATTAAAACCCACGTGATGATTATTCAAGTGAATATTAGTCGGGCCAAGCCCACATATAATCGAGACAAAAATCAACGCCATTTTGGTCCCCACCAAATTCAGGGCCTTTGATATTTTTAGTAAGTTGAGGGGTCCAAGCCCATAACTAAGGGCGTTTCTAAGGATCAAGGAGCTTACCCAAAATAGAAATGGGTTAAAGCCAACTGTAGTCCCTCTACTCTTAATTTTTATTCATGTCCATCCCTCTACTAAGGATTTGTTCATTTTCATCCTTCTACTTTCCCAAAGGCAATGTCGTCCCTGTACTCCCCTTATTTTGTTTATTGCTTTTATTCACGATGATGTTTTAGCCGTTTATTTGGACCGTTTAATCGACAGGAAGCATTTCTTGGAATTTATTATTCCATGTGTGTTGCCAGTTAGGAAGAGAGAAGCAAGGGGGTTGGGTACTGGATGGTGGACATGCATGTTGCTATTTTCAAACGAGATTTTGTTTAATTCAAGACAAAAGATGTTCTAAGTGTTGTGTCTTGTGTTTGAATTGCAATAAATAAGTCATAGACATAAAAATATTTTAGAATTTTTTATTTTTTGCATGTTAAAGGTTTATTTATTATATATATTTATTATTAATTTATAAAAAAAATAAAAATTAATTTTAATTATATAATTAAATCATTTAATGTAGCATTAATGTTAAGAATAAAGTTTACTTTCATAACTTTTCATACAAATTAACAAAGAAAATGTGTAATAAATGCATTTTTATAATACAAATAAATATTTGTATATTAAAACTGTAATGTTAGGTGATTATTGAAATTGTCTTTTCAAACTTTGCCTTAAAGTATAATTAATACACTTTTTAGTCACTTAATATGAAAAATAAAAAAGCTAATATTAATTTTAAAACCAATGTTATATGTATTAATTTAATTTGATTAGTTGTTAAAATCAAAATTAATAGTATCTAATTTTCTATATAATTGAATAGTTAAAAGGTGTATTAATTACAATCTTAATTGTTTCCTTAAGGCATATATTAAAAAGTTTTTCTAACTAACCTTTTTATCACAAATGTATATAAAAAAAATATAAAAATTGATATTAATTTTAATATTGGTGTCAAATGGATAAATTTAATTAAATAGTTGATAAATTAAAAGTTAATTTTTGTTTTTTCAATACCAATATATAATGAAAACATATATTTAATAAATCATGTTAGAAAGACCATTTATTAAAAAAGATTTTTTAAATGTGTGCATCTTTTCATCATTAATTTGTATAAAAAGAATTAACTATAATTTTATTAACTATTTAATTAAAATGTTTCATGTGGGATTGATATTAAAAATAAAATTTACTTTTGTAATTTTTTTATATAAATTGTGAAAAAATACAATAAATGTGCTATTAACACATGCCCTAAAACCCTAATAAAGAAACTCATTAAAATCATTTTAACAACTTTTTAACTTAAGTTTAACATTAAGTTTCCAGTAATAATGAATCTTTACATTTACATTTCTACTCAATATAAAATTTAAAGCATCATAATCTATTAACTCAATATGTATACCTACTAATACATTATATAATATAGTTCACCCATTTAACTAAAAATTGGTAGTTCATAATAGTTGGGCTAAATGTGAATTACTATAAAAACAAATAAATATAAGAGATAAGATTAGAAATAAACAACATAAATGATTGAATTTGAAAGAAGTGGAGCAGGACATTGACTAAAGGGTGCTTTTATCCTCCTAGTTGGTAGCATATTTGAAAAAAAAATCCAAGAAATGCTTCAATAATTGACCGTTTATGGATTAAACGGTTCAAATAGTTGACTAAGGCAACTCCGTTAAAAAAAGGATGACAACGAACAAAATAATTGAAGTACAGGGACGACATTTAGTGCTTTGGGTGAAGTAGAGGGATGACAATGAACAAATCCTTAGTAGAGGGATGGACATGAATAAAATTAAAAGTAGAGGGACTACAGTGGGCTTTAACCCAAATGGAAATATTATAAACCCCAATAAAACCCACGTGATAGTTATTCAAGTGAATATTAATTGGGCCAAGCCCACGTATAAATCGAGGCAAAAATCAACCATTTTGGAAAGCATGTTATTGCAACAACTTAAATGGTTAATATTATATTATACTATTTTAATTTATTATTATATTTTTTAATTTATTAAAAAACATAAAAATATGGGAATTCTTAAGTAGAACAAGTGGTAACTTCCATATAAGACTTCTCATAATCCTCGAGTTCGAGGTCAACCCATTTCCCCCTTCCTCAACAATGTAACCATGTTAAAAAAAAAAAACATAAAAATATAAAATTTTTTTTTGAACAAAGTTACAATTTTGAGGAGGAGGGGAAATCAACTCTTAACTCTTGAATTGAAGGATACATCTTACAAATTAACCTATGGCAATTTAGCATTTTTTTTTACAAAAATATGATGTAAACATTTAATTTTAGAGAGTCCTCATAACTCCACTCCCATTTTGGTCCCCACCAAATTCAGGGCCCTTGATATTTTTGGTAAGCTGAGTGGTCCAAGCCCATAATTAACGGCGTTGATAAGGATTAAGGATCTTGCCCAAAATGGAAATAAAATACTGAAAAAGGTAAGCGGTTTCCCCATGTTAGGAATACAATTACCATACCATTTTAACATTAGTTAATATTAAAAATTATAAAAATTATCATTAATTTCGATCAATTATCATTTTTTCAATTAAATAATTATTTATCAAATATTAATTTTTATTTTTTAAAATAATAATTAATATTACAAAAATATTAATTACACCTTAATACATAATCTAAAAAATTAAAAGATAAATTAATAAAAAAAATTTTAATTTATATTTTTAAGACACAAAAAATATTTTTTTATAATAAATTTATATAAAAAATATTTTAATTTTAAAATCAACATCACATAAATAAATAAATTTAATTAAATAATTAATAAATTAAATATTATTCTTTATTTTTTTTAAGACTTTCAAAACCTTGGACGCCTTTCGACAAACTTACAAAAATTCATAAATAAAATACCACAAATGCTCACATCATAGACATCCAGTGAAATTGTTGCAGGTCTATTTATTGTCGTGTTCCCTAATAAACCGTGCCGCCGACTAACATTTTCCGTTCTGAGTTCTGATTCATCCGATTATCCAAACAGGGGAGGTACGGCAAATCACAGCAACTCATCTCGTCTGATTTCCCTCTAAATTCTCAATTTTCAGTTCATGCATTCATTTTTCGGAAACCAGCCTCAGTTTTCTTATTTTTTATTTTGTCCCATAATTTTGATGTTATCCCTTATTAGATTACACCACTCACCGACTTTGTTTCATTGTTCTCTGGTTTGTGGGGGGTTTTGGGTGGCTTCTATTGGGTTTTAGCCATCTGGGTATCCTTTTTTTCCATCAAAGTAAGAACCTTTACAGTTGGTTTGTTTATCCCAAAACATCAACCATTGCATGGTGAGTGGCTCGTGGTAAAATAACAGACTCCTTTGTTCACCCAATAGTGAATACTGAATGGTGTAGTTTTTATTTTGATGGCTGGCTTCGTTCTTCCTTGTAGAAGTTAGTCTTTGGCTAAGACCACTCTCTCGGATTTGATCTCATCTGCTCCTGTGATTGTCCAATCTTCCTTTTCTCTCTCTTTTTCTTACTATGTATTCATACATACCTATATAGTATAGGCCTCTTTCTAAGTATATTCTTTGTTATAATTGTTGCCAATGTGATTCTCGTATTTGTGCATTATTCACTTTGGTGATTAGGTTCCATCTCGTCTATATTTTCTTCCTACTTTTCAAAAATTTTGCTTTCGGTGATTTAGTTTAGCTTTAGCCCATGATGCTCTTCATTGACATTGGGTGGTTGCTAAGGAGTCTAAGTTATATTTTGATAAAGTTTGTGTAGCTTCCCTTATGTTTGTTTTTTAAAGGAAGTTGATATTTTGCTGTAGAATCCTTTTGTTTCAAGTACATAACTAATTACTGACGGCGTTTTGTGCTGCATGAATTTACAGCACGGTTGTATAGCATTGTTTAATGTTGTGCATCTTGTCCTCGCCATCCTTCTTAGTGTGTCATTAGTGCAGTAATATAGTTTGCAGGATCATTCATCAAGTGTTTGCCTTTGCTATCTTCTTCTTCTTTTTTTTTTTTTTTCAGTTTTGGCCTAAAAGCCGTGGTATTTCCTTACAGATTTCTGTGAGGCATATCTTCCGGTACAGCTGTCTGTCTAGATCAGAGGTTTGTAATTTTTTGGTATGATTAGTTTCCATCTTTCCATTTTGCATTTTTTGAAGTTCAATACTTTGGTTGAAGGCTTGTTATTAATGACAATCGATTCTTTCTATTTAGGACACCCAATTACAGGTTTCGATATTCTTCATCACATTCTTATGTATATGTTAATGCTTTGAATTTCATTTTGATATTAATGTTTTCATGGGTGTTCTGTGGGTTAGTTTCATCTATTTCATGATTTTTCACCATTTTTCAGAGGACTAAGCCAACAGGCAGGAGGCTAATCTGTTTGGTTGCCGCACAAACTTTGTCAAAGGAAGTTGAAGAATCCAAAATGGACACACCAAAAGAAATCTTTCTGAAGGACTACAAGTTGCCTGATTACTACTTTGATACAGTATTTATGCAGAAACTCTAATTAGAATATTTTTGTCAGGGTTCTGAATCTTGTACATGGCTTTGATTTGCCTTCCCTGTACTAATGGAATGACCATTTTCAGGTGGATTTGAATTTTTCATTGGGTGAGGAGAAAACAATTGTTGCTTCAAAAATAACCGTGTACCCTAGGGTTGAAGGTTATTTTCTTATCATTCTCCACTTCTAATATATTGCACCAACACCCTTAGACAATTTTTTGACTTCAGAACCGTTCAACTGGTCAGAAACATAAATCTTGATCTGGCTATTTTCTATATGAAAATGATATAGTTGCTTATAATCATGATATGTCATTATATGATTGATTCTTTTTATTCAAGAGCTCACTTGTGATATTGTATGTATCAATTTATTTAATGACACATCATGGTTGTAAGCTTACAATTTTTTGTGGCATTGTAACTATATCATTGCCATTTTCTATATCTTGACACAGCTTCTTTTCCTATGATTCAACTCTAGTGCTCACATTTACTTTAAAGACTTATTATCATCACTATATGTTTTCTGGCAACAAAATATCCTGCAAAACAGGTTCTTCTTTTCCACTGGTTTTGGATGGAGAAGATCTTAAGCTGCTCTCAATCACGGTTGATGGAAAAGAATTAAAGGTATGTAATTGCCATAGCTTTCTCAAAGTAACTTGATAAACTTGGTGCTGGAATTACTGTGAAGTACGTGCTAGAGCTATTTTATTCTTTGAAGTAATCCTTGTGGGTCAGCATTTTCATGGTAGAGAATTAATATCGATATTCTCTAATATTGAAATTTAGTGTTTGGATTGATGAGTTTGCAACTGACTGCGAATTTATTGTTTTTTCACCTTTAGGAGGGAGATTACTGCTTAGACTCACGCCATTTGACGCTTCCATTGCCGCCCAGTGGTACTTTTACCTTGGAAATTGTTAATGAGATATACCCTCAAAAGAACACATCCCTAGAGGTAAATTCATCTTAATATATCCTGTCATCAATTGTTTGTCTTTCACCATGGTACCCTAATGTCAATTCAATTTTATTTTAATAGGGCCTTTACATGTCATCAATGTGTTTCTGCACCCAATGTGAAGCACAAGGATTTCGGAAAATTACATTTTATCAGGTTGGTGATTGGTACATTTAAACGTTAGCTGACTTTTATTATTCTCTGAACTCTTTGTGATTTAGGCCATTTTTGTTCTTCACATGTGCTAACAGGATCGTCCTGACATAATGGCAAAATACACTTGCCGTATAGAAGCTGATAAGTCATCATACCCGGTTTTGTTGTCTAATGGAAACCTCAAAGAGAAAGGGCATCTTGAGGTGAACTTAATTTATCATCATGCAAGGTTTCTTGTGGATTAATTTTTTTTTTTTTAATTATTATTATCATTTTTTCCCATTATAGGGTGACAGGCATTATGCTCTATGGGAGGACCCCTTTAAGAAACCCTGCTATTTATTTGCTTTAGTTGCTGGACCACTGGAGAGTAGAGATGACATATTTGTCACACGCTCTGCTCGAAAAGTGTCACTGAGGATCTGGACCCCAGCGCAGGATGTACCAAAGACTGCACATGCTATGTATTCGCTTAAGGAAGCAATGAAGTGGGATGAGGATGTTAGTATTTTTACTCTTTACCATTTTTCTGGGGATGATGTTCAAGTTGTCTTGTTGCTCCAGTTATGACTTTCTAGCATCCTGCAGGTTTTTGGTCTTGAATATGATCTGGATCTCTTCAATATTGTTGCTGTTCCAGACTTTAACATGTAAGCTTCACTCGTGAAAATGAAAAATGTGATTGTAATGGTGGCATTTCTTTGCTCTTTTTTTTTTTTTTTTTGGTTGTTGTTGTTTTCCATTTTGATTTTCTTGGTTATTATGCTAATTTTGCGGCCTAACATAGCTTGTTTGTTGATTGGTGTCAGGGGAGCCATGGAAAACAAGAGTTTGAATGTATGCTTTCTGGTTTATTCATCACTGCTGATTATAATTTACTGTTAGATTTTACTAAAACTACATCTCTTTTGCTCCTATATAGATCTTCAATTCTGGGTGTGTTTTGGCTTCTCCAGAAACTGCTACTGATGGAGATTATGCTGCAATTTTGGGTGTTATTGGACATGAGGTGTGTTAGTAAAAATTAATAAACTAAACAAATGACTAGCCATGATTTTTTCTTATCTTTACTTTGGATGATTCTCATTTGTGCTTTCTGGGATTTTATTTCTTGTGCTTTTTTGCAGTATTTTCACAACTGGACTGGTAACAGGTTGGGTAACTTATATGCCATAAAATTCTTTTTGTGTGCGTGTGTGTATCTGTGTAAAATAACATTAATTATTGGCATTATTTTGCTCTTTTTTATTTTTTTTTCTTTTTTCTTTTGGTCTTTCTTAATTGTGTCCATAGCTATTATCTATTTTTTGTAGGTTATAAACCTTTGATTATTCCTAATAACAAAAAAGGAACATTGAATAAGCATCATTATTATTCAAAATAGCAAGTATTATTGAAGCTTAAATTTAATCTGAGCTGAAACCTTGCAGAGTGACATGTCGTGACTGGTTCCAGCTCAGTCTAAAGGAGGGTCTCACTGTTTTTCGTGATCAGGTATAACTTTTCAGTTATCAGTTCTATAAATTACATCAAAATAACACTTTGAGTATGTTAATATGAGAGATGCTTTGTTATATATAGGAATTTTCATCTGATATGGGAAGCCGTACTGTAAAGCGGATTGCTGATGTTTCATCCCTTCGTAATTATCAGTTTCCTGAGGTTCTTCTTCTTTTCTTCTAATATGTTCAGTTGACCTCTAGTCCCTTCTATTTGGTGATTCCATAGCAATGACTCTAGATAACTCAGAATGTCAATATCTAGAAGTTAGAATATTAACCCTTTTAGTGCAAATGTGCTATACTTCATTCGAGTGCATCTATTTCCAAAATGGCAGGATGGTGGTCCCATGGCTCATCCTGTTAGACCACATTCTTACATCAAGGTAATCAATTAATATCTTCATCTAATGAGTCAGCATTCTTGCTTGTGACTTCTGTAAATTGCTACTTGTAAACTTTATTTACTTTGTTTTTCTCTTTCCCTCCTTTGACAGATGGACAATTTCTACACAGGCAAGATTTTGTCATCTTTAGCATTAAATGTTCCAGTGATTTCATGGAATCACTTCTTTTTACATGGATTTTTGTAGTTATTAACATGGGTATTTTTGGCTCATTGTGTGGTCTTGTTGCATATGATCCTAATACGGGGTTTCTCACCAACTTCAGCGACGGTAGGAACTTGCAAGTTGTGTTTGCATATCTTCTCTGTTTCATTTTAAGTTTCCTTTTGAAGAGATATCTAATTTGTTGATGTTTTTGTTTGGCTATTTCTTTTTCCATTTTTCAGGTTTACGAAAAGGTTTGACTCTCTCCACTGCTATTTTCATCTCCCTTCAGTGTGTTTGTGATTGTGCAAGAACTATGTTAATGTTTCGGTTGTTGATCCTGATGATCCAATTTATCAGGGAGCTGAAGTTGTTAGGATGTACAAAACTCTACTGGGGAGTCAAGGGTTTCGAAAAGTAAGAACTAATGAGTCTGAGACTGAAACTGAAGCTTATTTATTGACAAATATGTTTTCCCTTAACCATTTAGTTGATGCAATTTGGCTGTGCTTCAGGGCATGGATCTTTATTTTAAAAGACATGATGGACAAGCTGTAACCTGTGAAGACTTCTTCGCTGCCATGCGAGATGCTAATAATGCAGATTTTGCTAATTTCTTGATTTGGTATGGATCAGCCATCCCTTCATTCAAGTTACCATGTGATAGAAGTTTGGATTCTTATTCTCCTGAAATTCTCAGGTATTCCCAAGCTGGGACTCCTGTGGTCAAAGTGACTTCATCCTACAATGCCGAAGCTCATACTTACTCTTTGAAATTCAGGTATAGAATAAATAACTTTGCTGTAAGAATTGATATGCTCTTTTCTTTTGCCTGAAGATGGTGCTCCTAAATGTGTGCTTGCTTTTGTCTTTTACACAGTCAAGAGGTACCCCCCACTCCCGGGCAGCCAGTCAAAGAACCTATGTTCATTCCTGTTGCAGTTGGTCTACTGGACTCAAGTGGAAAGGACATGCCTCTCTCTTCTGTATATCATGATGGAAAGCTCCAGTCTGTTGAAATCAGCAATCATCCTGTCTACACTACTGTTGTTCAAGTAACTAAGGTTGATTTAAAACTTCCTGTGAAGCTAAGCTGACCTTATATTTTAATCTCTTCACCCTTGGATTTGTTTTTGTTTCTCACTTTGGGAATTCTTAATCTTGATAAATGTCTGTCTATTTGCATTCTCCTCTCCAGTCATTTTTGAGCCTGCCATTTATGTTTAAACTTTTTCTGGATCTTACTCTCTATCCTTCCATTTGATACTGCTTTTGTTCCCCATCTATTGGTATGAAGCAGAAAGAAGAAGAATTTGTGTTCGCTGATATATTTGAGCAGCCTACTCCATCTCTATTACGGGGTTATAGTGCACCTATCCGTCTAGAATCTAACCTCTCTGACAGTGATCTCTTTTTCCTCCTTGCACATGATTCAGATGAGTTTAATCGGTTTGTCCTTCTCAAACCATCAGTTGTTAAAATCTAGGTGCCGAGCCAGATATGTGATTTATTCACTTGATGCTTTTTATGCTGCAGTTGGGAAGCTGGACAAGAATTGGCAAGGAAGCTGATGCTCAGCATGGTAGCAGATTTCCAGCAAGGCAAACCATTGGCTCTAAATCCCAATTTTGTGCACGGTCTCAAATGCATACTCTCTGATGCAAGCTTGGATAAAGTATGATGGGAGTTATCTCCACAAAAGGATAGATTCATTTCCCTTTTTTCATCTGTTGGGTGGGAATTGGATGTTGTACACAAATCAGAAGATTAATACCCTCATCTTCTTTAACTTGCTTCCATTACTCAGGAATTTATTGCAAAGGCAATAACTCTGCCCAGTGAAAGCGAGATAATGGACATGATGGAAGTTGCAGATCCAGATGCTGTTCACTCTGTTCGAAAATTTATCAGGAAAGAGCTTGCCTCTCAACTGAAAGCAGAGTTTCTAAACATGGTATGTTTATCTAATTGATCTTTTTCCTTTTTGTTACATCTTGATTAGTCTACATGACTATGACTAAATAAGTTCTCTCTTCTTCTTCTTCATTATTATTATTGTTATGATTTAACTTCGATTTGTGCGGGGTTCATATCACAGGTTTTAGCTAACAGGAGCTCAGAAGAGTATGTATTTAACCATCCTAATATGGCAAGGCGTGCTCTCAAGAATGTTGCTCTTGGTCTGTTTTGCTCAAAATCATATGTTTGAAAGATTTGTTGTGTTAAAATTTTTTTTTGTCTAATTGTGCCAATCTTTCTTTTATTTGTAGCATATCTTGCATCACTTGAAGATCCAGAGACAACAGAGCTTGCAGTGCATGAGTATAAAACTGCCACAAATATGACAGAACAATTTGCGGCTTTGGCAGCCCTTGCCCAGCATCCTGGCAAAAGTCGTGATGATGTTCTGGCTGACTTCTACAGCAAGTGGCAGCATGACTACTTGGTAAATTTCTGCTTCATTTGCTCTTGGCTTGATAGGATGAAAATTTCTTTGACTAGGATGGTCTGAAATCCCTCATTCTTGTCAGGTTGTAAACAAATGGTTTGCCCTTCAAGCCTCATCTGACATTCCTAGTAATGTTGAGAATGTCCGGAACCTCATGAAACATCCTGCTTTTGATCTACGCAATCCAAACAAGGTGAGTTTCATTTCTCTCATGGCATGAACTTGCATTCCTTCAACTTCATTTTGGAAGGCTGCAGCAAATGTGAACAAGTTTCTTGTTGAAACAGGTATACTGTGTCATCGGTGCATTCTGCTATTCTCCTGTAAATTTCCATGCCAAAGATGGATCAGGCTATAAGTTCTTGGGAGAAATGGTTGTTCAACTTGACAAACTAAATCCTCAGGTTCGTTAATAAAATGGACTATATGCTGTTATTATCTGGTACTTTTAATTTTCTCACTTTCTTTCTCTGGGTTGCAGGTAGCCTCCGGTTTGGTATCATCTTTCTCTAGATGGAGGCGCTACGATGAGAACAGGCAAAACCTTGCTAAGGTAATGATATTGATTTGATATGGAAAAAAGAAACAACAAAAGAGAATTCACTAAAGATGCTGTTATATTAAAGATGAAAGTAAAGATAGTATCTAGCAATTAATCCCGTTTTCTTGATTAAAACAATTAATTTAATTATATCACTCATATATTAGATATAACTTCCAAGGTTAAGAAGAAGAACTTGAGTTCTGTGGTTCAGTATCATAACACACAGATGGCATTGGTGTGTTTTGCAGGCACAACTGGAGATGATCATGTCCACCAATGGATTGTCGGAGAACGTCTTTGAAATTGCCTCGAAAAGCTTAGCTGTTTAATCATCCTCTGCACTCTATGTCTTGCCGGAGATAAACCTATGGACGAAGACTTTACTACGACATTACCAGCAAATTGTCATTTTTTATGTTTAATCACAGAAGGGAATGAGAGGAAAGAAAATTAATCAGTGAAATTTTTTTTTTTTTTCAAATTAGATGAAGAAATTGCAGGTTGTGTTGCAATCTTTCTACCACTTTATTTTTGGGTTAAAACATTATTGACCCATGAAAGAACATGATGTGGGTGTTCCATAGGATCCCAAAAGGTCCTGACTTTAGCGTGTGAAATGATTTTTTTGAGACCCAATGTGTAGGCTTTTCTTGCATGCATTGCATTGTAAACCCAAAAGTAAAGTTTAAAACTTTTTGGCGATGTGAAGGAAGAAAAGGCCACGTTTTGAAAAGTTAATCTTCGTTAGCCATGCTGTGGAATTGGATCTAGTTTGTATGGTGATATCTTCCATGGAAAGTGTCTTAATCTTAACAACCAAAAGCTACTTTCTGCTAATGATATGGTCTAAAAAGGCTGAGATTTGGTGCAAAATCTCACAAAGTTTACCAAAATAAAATATCATAGAGTTGGATGGTGCTTTACATTTTTTGTTAAAATAAAGAGTACACATGTTTAAATTTTAAAAAAAAAATTATCTTGATTATTTCCTTAATTTTTTTATACTAACTTTTTAATATGTAAAAGTTATATTAGATTTGAATTAGTTTAAAATTGAGTTGCGGTCATATCTCATAAAAAGAAAAACTTTTTTAATATTTGTTTTCCTATTCACAATATTCAAATTTAAGATTTTACTTAAAAAAAATTAAAGTCTTTTTATTCAGACTAATAAATTATTGATGACTATTTTGTCTATCACATAATATATCAATAATTTTTATTGAAAATGTATGAATTAATGCTTTCTTATTTAAATTAGTGAATAATTAGTGATTGATATTGGCATTTGTAGAATCTTAAGAAGATGATGATGGTACTAAAAAGGATACTAAAAGAATAAAGGAAGGGGGAAGTGGAACCGTGGAAGAGAAAGAAGAGTTGGGGGAGATGAGATGAGATGGGACCAAATTAGTGCAAAGTTAGTTGAAGGGTTGAAAGTGGGTGGTAAAGTAGCAGAAAATTTAGATTTAGATGATGGGGACCCATTTTCATTTTTGCCATATCATATGCAGTGGAAGGTGGGCGCACGAAACCCATTAACGAAACATAATTGGGATGTATGTGGTATGTGCACACGTGCACACCTTTCACAAAACACAAAAACAATTCCCCTTTTTTTTTTAAAAAAAAAAGTTTTTCATCCAAAAAAAACCCCTTAAAACAAATTATATTAACAAATTACCCCTCCACTCGCCAAATGAATAGAAATTTTTTTTTTAACCAAACCTTTTAATATAAAATAATTCATCTTTAATTCTTAATATTTTGATTTAATTGATTAAGAGTTTAATTCGTACTAACTACTTAAAAAATTTTCTCTTCCTTCATAATTTCTCATGTTAATATATATATACAATTTTTAACATAAGTTTAAAGCTACATTTGATATAGGTCATATCATATCTGTATGAAAAAGAAAGATAAGATGAAAAAGAAAGTCTTATCTCGTAAAATAAGAATTTATAATTTAAAGAATTGTAATTTAACTAGTGAAAGGGTTTATTAGGTTGTTTGGATTAATTTTTTCAAAACAGTTGATAAATGATAGTTGATATTTAATAATTGATAATTATTAATATTTTTGATTTAAAATATCTAATTTATTTAATTAAAATTAACAGTTAATGATTATTTTTAATAAGTAAAAACAAAAACCCCTTACTTCTTATCTTGAGGTTTAATTTTAGGAATAATTAATAAAAAAAATTTAATAAAATTTCTAATTTGAATGCTAAGAACATACATTTAATTAGATTAGAAATAGATTAATAAATTTACATTAATACCAAAAAAATGAAAAAGAGCATTTAATATGAAGATGAATTTCATGTGTACTTGTGTTCACCATACCATTTTCAGCCCATGTACCATGAGTAAAAGTAAAAAAAAGATGTAAACTTTACAAATTTTTTTATTTAAGAGTGTTAAGTTTGTTAATTTTTAAATAAGAATGTTAACTTTCAATATTTTTTATTTAATGATGTCAATTTTCAATTTTTTCTATGTAGGGATATCAACTTTAAACTTTTTCTCTTTAAGAATTAATTAAAAAATGATGCTAATGTGACAAATAAATTTTTTAACTGAAATGTTGAAAGTTAATTATTTTAAATAGAAAAAAAATTGACATATTTAAATAAAAAATATTAAAAATTAACCTTTTTATTTAAAAATTAATAAAATTAAATTCCTTAAACAAAAAAAATTATAAAGTTGTCGTCCTTTTTTCACCTTTACTCCATGTACCATTGTCAAAAGTTCCATAAATTTATTCCCTTCAAAAGGTAGACAATTAGGAAATAGAACAAGAACACAAGGTCAAATAAGTAATTTAACCTAATAATTAATTACCTAATAATTCATCCCTTCTTAATAATCAAGTAGAAAATCAAGTCGTTGCCGTGTTTGACCTCCAAAAAAGGCGTTGCTTATGCTTAAATTTACATAAATTAATATATATTCCTAACCCAAACCCCCAAAATAAAATAAAATAAAATCTTCATCGAAGTAATATTACTGTATTAATCTAAGATTTGGTGTGATTTCTGTTTCTAATTTCGATTTTAGTTCCAGTTCATGGAAACAATCATTAGCTCCTAGATTTTGTTCTCGATTTTTTTTTTCTCGGGAAAATTTGACGTTTTCCGGGAAAACTTTGTTTTTGGCGAGGGAAGATTGCTGAGCTGTTTGTTTCGCGAGAAAAAAAGAAGAAAGGGGAAAAAAAGGAGGGATGAGAAGCGGGAATGGAGATGCGAGAGCTATGAGCAATCCTTTGGAGACCATAAACGCTGCTGCTAACGCGATCGCGTCGACTGAGAACCGTGTTCCTCAAGCTACGCTTCAGGTAAGCCAATCTTATTTTGTTTCGGTTGATTTTACTTTGTGTTTTGGTTTCTGTTTCTGGATGTTGTCATTTCGAATCAGTCCAATTTAGTTTGGCTGGATAGAGATCGTGTTTTAAGCTTTCAATTTGAGACATCATCAATGGTTTTTTTTTTTTTTTGGAGATACTGATTCCTACTAATTTCTGCTTCTCTTAGTGGTGTTTGGTGCATCGATTGGTTCTACCCATTCAAGAATCTAATAATGTTTGCAATTGATGAAACAGTGATTTTGTAATCTTGAATTTCTAGAAAAAGAAAAACCCCAAAATTTGAAAATTTCTAATTAGGGGGATCATTCCAAGTTAAATTTCTTACCCTTTCTTGAACTGGCAGGTCATAAGTAAAGAGAACAGAGAATGAGCAGAGTTAATTTTACAAAACAATGGCAAATATATTTTTCCACCTAACATAAATTTTCCATTTCAATTGTAGTTTTAAGTTTTAATCCTACCCATGTTTTGCTTCTCAAATTTCGTTTCTTTTATTCGTTTGAGAGATGCCCATATTTGAGGTTGATGGACAAAGTGGATTAGAATTAATGAAATTTCTGTGTGTCATGCAGAGGAAGTGATTCAACTTAAACTAGAATCTGGGTGAAGAAAAGTTAGTGTCTTGCGTAGCTATTGAACAAATATATATATATATATATATATATAGAGAGAGAGAGAGAGAGAGAGAGAGCTACGGTAGACATCTAGTAAGTAGTTTTATCAGTGGAAATTGTGCCTGTCTATGGATCTTTATTGGGTGATAAAGGGTAAAGGTTGAATTGGGTTAGACTCTAGTTTTGGAGCTTTCTGATAAAAAACAGAGTGGGTGTCCTGCTTTTTCTTGGAAGGATCTTGAAGCTCACTGGCATCATCATTCCAAAATGGTTTTGAACACATATCCCACTGTTTATTACTTCATACACTTTGGATGATACTCTAAAAGCAAATGCACTTCATGTTTTGAGGCTCTTTGTGCTGATTCTCAGAACTCAAATATTGTTGATTTCTAATATTTTCAGAGCATTCTTCAGTTGTAAGTAAAGCAATAAGTGAATAGGCATATTTTTTGTGCATTTGGTAGCACTTCTGTACTGTCTCCGCATGCACAACCATCGCTATTTCCAATTATTGTTCTTCTATCATTTTTATTAATTATTCTGTTATTTGATTTCTTATTGCTAGGGGTAGAGGTATCTGGTAATTTCCCGTATAATTTGTTCTGTCTTTACATTTGGTGACATTCAGAATAGAAGATGGGGAAGCTGCTGGAGCTTATACTGGTGTTTTGGATCTTACAAGCAAAGAAAGCGAATTGGGCATGCTGTCCACGCTCCTGAAATGACAGCACCTGCTACCAATGGGCCTGCAGCTGAAATTACAACTCAAGCGACTGCTGTGGCACTCCCCTTTGTAGCACCTCCCTCCTCTCCTGCGTCTTTCCTGCAATCAGAACCTCCTTCTGTCACACAATCTCCAGCTGGCTTACTGTCCCTCAACTCTATTTCTGCCAATATGTACTCTCCAGAAGGACGGCCTTCTATTTTTGCCATTGGCCCTTATGCTCATGAAACTCAGTTAGTTTCACCACCTGTTCTCTCAACGTTTACCACTGAACCCTCAACTGCTCCCTTTACTCCTCCCCCAGAATTAGGACACTTGACTACACCTTCCTCACCTGAGGTGCCATTTGCTCGGTTGCTTGAACCCCACCTCCGGAATGGGGAGGCTGGGCAGAGATTTCCACCGTCTCCTTATGAATTCCGGTCTTATCAATTTTATCCTGGAAGCCCAGTTGGCCAACTTATCTCTCCAAGCTCAGGCATATCGGGGTCTGGTACATCATCTCCTTTTCCTGATGGTGAGTTTACAGCTGCTAGGATAAACTTTCCTGAGTTCCGAGTAGGTGACCCTCCCAAGCTTTTGAAACTTGATAAGCTTTCCAGCCATGAATGGGGATCACATCAGGGTAGTGGTACTTTGACCCCAGATGCTACAAGGTCAACTCCTTGCAATGGTTTTCTTTTGGTTCATCAGCTCTCTGATGTTGCATCTCGTCCACAATTAGACATTGGATGCCAAAATGACCAAGATGTAGTTAATCATAGAGTTTCTTTTGAGTTAACCACTGAAGATGTAAAATCTGTGGAAAAGAAGCCAGCCACATTGTCAGAAGCTGTATCAGAATCTCTACAGAATGGAATGACGGCAGAAAGGAAGGAAAATGTTAGTGAAGTGGTGGATGATCATGAATGTCACGTAGGTGAAACATCCAATGAGACACCAGAGAAAGCCCCAGTAGATGGGGAAGACACACCAACATGGCACCAGGAGCATCAGTCCATCACTCTTGGACCAGTTAAGGAATTCAATTTTGACAATGCAGATGGAGGGGATTCCCGTAAGCCTATTGCCAGTTCAGATTGGTGGGCCAATGAAAGGGTTGCTGGGAAGGATGATGGGGCTACTAAGAATTGGTCCTTCTTCCCCGTGATGCAGACAGGGGTCAGCTAACTGCCGTATGCATTCTGCTTGGTGCTGACACATTTCAACACCATTGTAGAAAAATTATGGCTTAGGAGTGAATACACACACCTTTGAAAAAGAAAGGGAGACAGATTCCATGGAAGTATAGATGATTTTAGGAGTTTTGAATCAGGACAATTGGATGAGTCACCATAGCATGGAGGCTTTTTTTTTTTTTTTTTTGAGTCCTTCTTGACCAAGAATCAGGGTCAGGTAGGAATGTATAACTTGTTTGAATTCGTACAATGTTGCTCCATATCATCTTCCTCCTGTATGTAATATAATGCAATAATGCTCTTCCTCTCAACATTTTATGTGGCCCCCTTAAGTTTGGACCAAAATTATGTAAGGTTATGGAACAAAAAATGTGGTCAATTTTGGACTTGCTAAGTCAGTGCATCTGTCTGGATGTCTTCATACCCA
>BPVZ01000009.1:316048-329070 GCA_020521535.1 Rubroshorea leprosula
TTTTTTAAAAATATATTTAAGACTTTAGGTAATTTTACAAGGCCAAAGCCTTATTTGCACCCTCCATTTAATTTTTTTTTCCTAGTCAACACCTTTCAAAAATTTTCTTTCTTATTCACATTCTCAATTTTTCAAAACTTGTAAAAAACTCAATATTTTAACGTGCCGTTACGGAACCGTTAATAACCGTTAAAAATTGTAATACGTGACATCAAACAGTAACATAATCATTATGTTATCTTATTAATCCAATGTGAACTTTTTTTTTATGATGTGGCATAATTAAATCATAATTAATTTTAATTTCTTCATTTTCTTCTTTTCTGACATCATCTTTATTATCTTTCTCTTCATCCTCCTGGGTTCCTCATGGAACTAGGAACCCAGGACGTTATGTCACATTTATTAATCCAATGTGGACTTCTTTTTTTTTTATAATGCGTTATAATTAAATCATAATTAATTTTAATTTTTTCATTTTCTTCTTTCCTAGCATCATCTTCACCATCCTCGTCCTCATCCTCCTGGGTTCCTCGCCGAACCTAGGTTCTGAGTTCCTCGTAGAACCAATTTCACATGAATGCCTACTAAGCTAAGATCTTCATCCACACAATTATAAGTAAATGAATACTGCACAAAAACATGATATGCATATTCTGCCCTTTTCCCACAAAAAACGAAAAAACCGTTATTGTCATTCATGTTAATCCAACTTGAACTCAAATTGGTAACCTGTTCAGAAACAATCTCCAAGCAAAAAAACTCACCTTTCCAATAAAAAAATTATTCCAAATTGCTTTGCATAAAATAAGAAACTAAGATTAATACATTCAAAAATTTTTTTAAAAAAAAAGGTCGAAAAACCCAGATCTGGGTTCCTGCGTGGAATTGGCCGAGAACCTAGTTCTGGGTTCCCCGCCAGAACCCAAAATTGGGTTCCCGGCCAATTCCGCACAGGAACCCAAATTACTTATAATTAATTTTAATTTCTTCATTTTCTTCTTTCCTAGCATCATCTTCACCATCCTCGTCCTCATCCTCCTGGGTTCCTCGCGGAACCTGGGTTCTGAGTTCCTCGTGGAACCAATTTCACATGAATGCCTACTAAGCTAAGATCTTCATCCACACAATTATAAATAAATGAATACTACACAAAAACATGATATGCATCTTCTGCCCCTTTCCCACAAAAAACGAAAAAACCATTATTGCCATTCATGTTAATCCCACTTGAACTCAAATTGGCAACCTATTTAGAAACAATCTCCAAGCAAAAAAACTCAACTTTCCAATAAAAAAATTATTCCAAATTGCTTTGCATAAAATAGGAAACTAAGATAAATACATTCAAAATAATAAAAAAAAAGGTCGAAAAACCCAAATATGGGTTCCTGTGCGGAATTGGCTGGGAACTGGGTTCCCCACGAGGAACCCATTGAGAAGAGGATGGTGAAGAAGATGCCGAGGATGATCGGGAAAGAAAAAGATGAAGAAATGCCGCATCATCAAAAAAAAAAAAAAGTCCAGGTGACATATTTATGTTACTGTTTGGTATCACACATAATATAATTTTTTGTTGGTTTCACTATACACGTGGCGTCCACGTGTGCAAAAAATAAGTCACATCATCAACAAAAGGGATTCACATTGGATTACTAACGTCACATAATGTTACGTCAATTTTTGGGTGCCACGTAATGTAATTTTTAACAGTTCCATGATGGCACTTTAAAATATTAAGTTTTTTATGGGTTTTGAAAAGTTGAAGGTGTAAATAGAGAGGAAAAATTTTGGAAGGTGTTAACCGTGAAAAAAAATTAAATGAAAGGTGCCAATAAGAGCTTTGGCCATTTTACAAATATTCCTTCGCTTTTTATTAGGACATGAAAAACACGTTGCTCTCAACCTTATTGAAATTTTAAAGGTTAAATCCCAATTTTGGTCCCTCAACTTAAAGTTTTACATAATTTTTATCTCTACATTTTTTTTACACTTTTTTAATCCTTTAATTATAAAAAATACATTTTTTTAATCATTTTGTCAGTTAATCTGTTAAATTTATCTAAATTTATACATTTTAAGTCCCTCAATTTTTAATATATGCACATTTTTCATCTCTCAACTTTAAGTTAAGATGAAAAATGCATGAAAAATATGTAAATTTAGATAAATTTAACAGATTAAATAACAAAATATTAAAAAAAATATTTTTCATAATTAAGAGATCAAAAAAGTGTAAAAGAAAATATTGATGAATGAAAATTATGTAAAATTTTAAAATTGAAGACCAAAATTAATATTTAATTAATTTTAAAATATTTGTTAATATAATAAATTACACAATTTAAATTATTAAATAAAAAAAATTTCCTTCCCTTCTCGTATGTATTTTTTTGCAACTCAAACTCCGGCGAATAAATGATAAAATATTGATGCAAAAACCTCTATGTTTCACTAATTACACGATATAAGTAGAAAGAGTTAAATTTGTTTTATTTAAGATTTAAGTTTGAATTTTATAATTTAAAAAATATATATTAAAATTACAAGAGTTCTTTTGTTAATTATTCAAATGTAATTCCATTTTGAATTAATTATCGAATAATCCGGAAGTTAATTAAAAAAAAAAAACCTCCAAGTCTCCTGTCTGCTTTACAGAGTTGACTACAGGTGCATACACCCATTATCGATTTCCTCCCTGTGAATTCCCCAGCTACCCCGTCCAAGATTTTGGTTTTCACCTCTAATTTGGGGTTTTTTTTTTCTTTCTGTATGTTCTTTCTGGGGTTAATTTGTATTTGATTTCCAGATTATGCCGTCTTTTACAACAGATAAGATGATTGGAACCCAGACGGCGTCGGAATCCAACAACGATGTAGTCTCGATCAACGTTGGTGGCCAAATCTTTCAAACAACCAAGCAAACCCTAATAATGGCTGGCCCTGATTCGCTCCTTTCCCAGCTCGCGGAATCAACTTGCCCATTCGTCGACAGAGACCCCGAGTTCTTCTCTCTTCTCCTCTCCTTCCTCCGCACTGGCACCCTTCCTTCCAAAGTTAAAGACTTTGACATTTACGACCTCATTGAAGAATCCAGATTTTATGGGGTCGAGTCCCTGTTGATTGAGTCCATAACGAACCCATCTCAGTTTGATGGTTTTGCACTCCAAAAGTCGCTTGTATTACCCCTCAATGGCCGGGATTCTCCCTCTGCAATTGCAACGACATCGTCGGGGAGCGTGCACGTGGCTCACGGTAGCAAAATCACGTCCTTTGATTGGTCTCTGCGGAGAAAATGGACGATCTTGACCCAATTCACAGCAATTGATTCTTTGCTTGCGATCTCTCCCAAACTTGCAGCAGCAGGAGCCACGGATTTTTCAGGGCTACAGATCCTTGATCTCGAAAATGGGAATGTCAAAGAAGTCTTGAATTGGGAAAATGTGACCAAGTCTAGTTCTACAGTTCAAGCCATTGGAGCATCGAGCGAGTTCTTATTTACAAGCTTCGAGTCAGGTAGGAGAAACTCGAATTCAATAATGGTTTATGATATAAATACTTTGAAACCTGTCACTGAGATTGGACATTATGAGATTTATGGCGCTGATATTGATTCTGCAATCCCTGCCACAAAGCTGAGCTGGGTTTCAAATCATAGATTGGTTATGGCTGCCGGTTCGCATAGTGGATTATCTGGTGTAATGGGTAATATTAAGTTTTGGGATATACGTTCTGGGAATGTGGTTTTTGAGTTGAAGGAGAAAGTTAACTGCTTTGCAGATGTTTGTGTTTCAGATAACTTGAATTCCATTTTTAAGGTTGGAGTTAATTCTGGGGAGGTCTTTTATGCAGATTTTAGGATTTTAGGAGGTGGAGATAGTGATGATAGTGGTAACAGCAGTGACATATGGGTCTGTCTTGGGGATGGTAGGAAGATTGTTAATGGGAAGAAGGAGGGTTCTGGATGCAAGATAGAGAGTCATGGGAATCAGGTGTTTTGTAGCAAAGGAGGGGATATTGAATTGTGGTCAGAGGTTGTGATGGGCTCACATAGGACTAGTGGGAACAGATTAGATGAGAGAGTGTTTAGGAAGAACACAATGGGCAGAGTCAAGGATATGGTGGGTTTGAAGATAACCAACTTGGCCTTTGGGGGAAACAGGATGTTCCTTACGCGAAAGGATCAGCAAGCCGTGGAGGTATGGCAGGGTGCAGTACGGGGAATTTGATCTTCAAAGGTTTAGTCTAATGTGGTGATTAATTCAACCACAAGTCTGCAGCTCACTATTTTCTTTTGTAAATTGGTGTTTCAATTGATACTTGTGTGAAATTGGAATATTGTATTTTATTAAATCTGAAAAATGTATTTTCTTATAGTTCCATAGCTGTTCCATAACAATTTTGAATCATCACTGAAACAGTGACAGATTTATCAGGTATTCCGTGGTTTTTTCATATGATGCAGCATTATTTATTCTACATCCCCATATCTTTATATTCTTGCGTCTATTCTACTTTGCCCCTCGATTGGACTCCATATAACTTTTGTCTCAAAATCCTTTTTTATGTCAACTTCACGTATTGATCATGTGTTTAGTGCCTCATTTTACTCATATTAAGGCAAAGAAGCATGGTGTTTAGGTCTTCTTCGACTTGCCTACTTTTCTGAACATTTTCTGTTTGTGACTTCTACTGTATCATTCCTGGCAGTGGTGTTTTTCTTTCGTAGTTTTAAGGGAAGAACCTTAAAATCTAAACTTACTCAAGTTTAGGACAGTCTTCTTTAATTTAATTCCAGCTTCATTTTGAGATTCTTCACTCATGTTTAGGCAGGTTTAGGGTATTATTTCAAAAAGAGACTGCTGTTAAGAAGTGAGCAGAAAGTTGTTATTATCATCATATACAGCTTAATTCAACTTTTAGTCTATTAATTATCACTTTGATTTCATTTCAGTCTAGAAATTATGTTTTATTTCTAAGTAGTCTATTAACTTTCAGATTCATTTCAATTTCATCTACTTCGTCAAAGATAACGAAAACTTCCTATTCTGTTTGAGAACAATTAGTCCTCTAATTATATTTTTTTAATCTTTTAGTCCTCAAGTTTATATTTGTTATAAAAATAGCTTTTATACTTAAAATTATTATTTTTAGGCTCTGATACTAGATTTTTATATTTAAAATTATTATTTTTAAATGATTTATTAACTTTCAGGCTTTGATACCAAATTAAAAAAATAGGAAAACCCATATAAAAATCTGGTATCAGAGCCTATAAATAATAATTTTAAGTAAAAAAGTTAATTTTATAATAAATATAAATTTAAAGACTAAAAGATCAAAAAAACATAGTCAAGGACTAACTGTTCTCTAATAGAATAAAAAATTTTCTGCTATCTTTGACCAAGTAGACGAAATTGAAATGAATCTGAAAGTTAATAGACCACTTAGAAATAAAACATAATTTCTAGATTAAAATGAAATCAAGGTGATAGTTAATATACTAAAAATTAAATTAAGCCCATCATATACTGTCAATTTAGTTGGTGGACAATCCTCCAGCTATCCAACAGGAAATGAAGATCCTAGTTGTAATTACATGATGAGGTCCTTATACGGTTTTCTTCATCAATTCTGGAGTAGCTTTCTAGGTTTTTGATACGAAGATTGTGACAAATTTTGCTCTTGAATTTTGATGAGAACCTTCTTAGGCTGTTTCTTTTCCAATTATTTATTGTAAATTGTTTGAACAGAAAAATAATTGAAACTTATGTCTACTCCATGTCACTCATCTTTGCTTGAAGTCAGCCTTTCTTTCCATTTCGCGGAGGGTCCTCAACCTACACAGGTTCTTAGCAGGTCAGCTCTTAAATTCGATAGCTTGTGGGTACTGGTGACCAGTCTAAAGATGTTTAAGCAGCCTTTGATCAAAAGTCATGACATTAATGAAAAAGGTCTATCGACCTAGTGGTCTAATAGTTTAATATAAATTTTTTTAATTACGATAAAAATAAGAATTCAATTTTATCCCCATCTTCCTCCCTCGAATCACTTACCCTAATAAAAAAAAAAAAAAAAGGTCATGACATTAATTGGAAGCATGAAATTTTAGTTGGGTGTCTAAATTAGATGGTAAGATATAAATTGGCTCAGTTCCTATCATATTAAACGATGAACAGGAAATTATGATATGAGCCAATCTCATAATGAGTTAACTAAGATGAACTTAAGCCTAACGTCAAAACCTGTGCCGTAGGGTAGTGATATATTGTGGTTCAATACTTCAATTTCATTTAATCATAAAAATATCCGTGTTACGGATAGGGATGGGCATTTTTTAGTATTAGTAGGGTATAAGTTACATTTGATATTTAATTTTAAAAAATTTTTATGTGGTTTTTGTCATCTATCATTTACCAAAATATTTCAAGATTTATACGTAGTAATTAACTTAACAAGTATCAGGTAACTTGCGGATATATGTATATATATTTATGTACTTTGTTGAATAATATTTTGCTTTAAATTTTTTTTCAAATTAAAATTTAATAAAATATTATTTATTTTTAATTTAAACTTAAATAAAACTAGTAAAAATTTAATAAAATATTATTTATTACAATTTAAACTTAGATATAATCCAAAATAACAATAGATAATTTAAATTTGATGATTTCATATATTTAGAATGAAAAATATGCACTTAAAAAATAAAGAATGAAAATAAATTAAATGATAAAATGAAAGTCCTTTAAAGAAGATATTCAGGTTTGTAGATGCATAATCCCTCTAATCCTCTGCTTTAGTATGTTAAAAAGAGATAATGATTGATAATATTATATTTATTTTAACATTATGATGTCTATACTTTTAACTTACTATTCTTATTTTATATATATACAATAAACAAAGATTATGACTCGAAAATTATTAATAGAAAAGCATAGAGAAAGTTGAAAAAAATCGAAGTTTGAAGTTACATACACTCATCATTATCTAAAAGTGTAAGAAAGGAAAAATGTTCTTAGCTGCATGTGTGATATGTGTTTGGTTTAGAGTTTGTTATTTAAAGGTTGTCGTTGTGATTTCTTTTATTTTTATTTTTGTTTTTTATTTTTTTGTATTTTTAAAAATTATTATTATATAAATATTAAGTATAATAAATTTATATAAAATTTCAATTATATAAGTATAAGTCACATGTCAATTAAACAATTTGGATAAATAATTCTAAATTTTTATACTTAATACTTAACTTAATACTTATAGATATACAACTTTTATACTTATTACTTACCCAATTTTTTTATAATTTAAGTAAGATATTTACTTTAACAGATAAAATGCTTATAAATAATAGATGCACCCATACCCAATGCTCACTCCTAGTCATGGAATGAGAGATATTGAAAAGCTCACCTAGGAACAATCCTTAATTCAATCTTCACCATCAAGGTTGGCATTGACAGCCTCAATCCCGCCTTTTCTTGCCAATCTGGGGCCGAAATAGACAGAACTCATAGGAGAAGATGACCAAAACTTTTTTCTAAACTGGTCCTAGATAGTTGCCAAAGTCTCAACCATTAGGGATATGACATAGAGTGGGAGAGCCAGCAAAGGTTTCTTAGGAATGAGAAACCTAATAAATGCATCTCTTTCTTTCTCTAATCTTTTGTGTTCATCCATTAGAAAACAGTTGTGGTCTTCTAGTTCTAGTGCCATGAATTTTCTCTTGGGCTAAATAGGGGGCTATGCATCTCTTTCTTTCTTTTCAGTTTTACTTTCTTTTTTTTTTTTCCCCTCAACATTATGTTCTTTTCATTTGGATCAACTAACTTTTCATCTCTAAAGTTTTCTGTCACTCTATACCAATAAAATACAGCCTTAATGCTCAAATAAGAAAGCTGTTTACCAGAAAGAAATTTGTTTAGTGGTCTGATTCTATATATATATATACACACACACTCACTCACTCACCCCTTTTAATGATGAAGCATCATAAACATAAATCTTTTTGTGTTAATGCTCTAAGTACTTAAACGAAACGATTTTTCCATCATTGAAGTAAAGACATGGAAAAATGACTAGGCATACACCTCTCAAGACTCTCAAAAGCAAAAGCCCTTGTACATATACACCTTTATCCCAAAGTAGTAGCCAACTATGGTAATGGGCATCTTGACGGATACCGTTGCATATATAGATAGTAGCTGCACCAAACTCATTCAATCGCCTACATCTTCATTGAATGCACTTCCCTTAGAAATTAGGTGAGAATTTCTTCCTAGGAATAATGAAAAGACTACTTGTGGATTGAAGAGAGCCTTGAGACTGGAGGACAGCCTATACTACAACTCTTCTGTTTTTGATGCGTGTCCGTGGGAACCCATCTATTGCAATCGGCTTTGTTGGTTTACATTAATGAAATATGGGTTGGCCGTTAATCTGTCTTTATGATCTCCCCAACAGATCATGTGGGCATTAATTCCTCTGTTTTTATGGCTAAAACCAACTTTTAATCTTTTACAGAATTGATAGGTTTTAGTGTTTAACTTTATAATATGATATTTTTAATCCTTTACTTTATAAAATTGATAAGTTTTAACCCCTCATCTTATAAAATTGATAAATTTTAGTCTCTCACCCGATATTATAACATTTTTTGTCCCTTATCTGTACGAATTGAAGAAAATAGCTATCACTTAACATCATGTTATAATGTTTTGTTAGTTCTATTAGTTGATTGTAAATTCTGTTAACTGATTATTAACATTCGTTAGCATTTCATTAACGGAACTAACAAATAAAATTAAATTTACATTTAATGTTTTTTATAATGGAATGCTAACGGATGTTAACAGTCAGTTAATAGAACTAATAAAACGTTATAACCTGATGTTAGGTGAGGATTATTTTCTTTAATTTGTATAAGTTATGGGCTAAAAATGTCATAATTAATATAAGATGGAAGATTGAAACCTACCAACTTTGTAAAGTAAGAGACTAAAACCTACAACTTTGTAAGGTGAGAGGCTAAAACCTACCAACTTTATAAGATAAAAAGCTAAAAATATTATATTATAAGTTGAGAAATAAAAACTTATCAACTTTATAACGTTAAAGCTAAATGTTGATTTTTACCTGTTTTTATGAGCTGGTTTATATGCCCATGCAGGCATTAATCATCAAGAAAATTTTCAATAGGTTCCACAAAAAACAAAAAACAAAAAAACGAAATTTGTCTATAGGCCTTGCTGCCTTATTATTATTATTATTATTTTTTACATTGAAACTATTTACATATAAATTTTACATATTATATTTATATAAAATTTTAATTATTTATTATTTTAGTTTTTAATAATTAAAATTTATTCAAATTTTTTTACTACTAAAAATAAAAAAAAAATAAATTATCAATATTTTCTATAAATATTATATATAAAAAACTTATATATAAATGACCTTCTACTTATGCATTCCCACTTGTGTATAAGACTTCGTCTCGTCCCTTTCTTCACACCACAGACTTCTTTCCTCCCTACAAATTCTTCGCAAACTTCCGCAATCTCCCTAGCTTGAATGCTACACTGCTCTGTTTCAAGTGATAATCTTCTGTTGGGTTGCCATAGGCTTCCCTGTGATTTCTTCCATGTTTGATATAGGTGGTGGGGTTGCGGCAGCTCACATGGAAACTTCGACGGCTTTAATCATCTTATCAGCCATTGCAGCTTATGTTGTCTGGTTCAGATTCATCAAGAGATCGTTATGTGGCCCACGTGTCTGGCCACTAGTGGGCAGTCTTCCAGGCCTCATCAAGAACTCCAGTCGGATGCATGATTGGATTGCAGACAATCTCCGCTCCTGCGGCGGTACTTACCAGACATGTGTCTGCGCCGTCCCTTTTCTTGTCCGGAAACAAGGTCTCGTTACTGTCACATGTGATCCAAGAAACTTGGAGCACATCCTGAAGGTCCGGTTCGAAAATTACCCCAAGGGACCAAATTGGCAAGCCGTCTTCCATGATTTGCTCGGTAATGGGATCTTCAATTCTGATGGTGATACGTGGTTGTTCCAGCGTAAGACCGCTGCATTGGAGTTCACCACCCGGACTCTCCGTCAAGCCATGGCTCGGTGGGTTAGTCGAGCCATTAAGCAAAGGTTCTGCCCGATTCTTGATGCTGCTCAAAGTGGATCCAAGTCTGTTGATCTCCAAGATCTATTGCTTAGGTTGACATTTGATAATATATGTGGCTTGGCCTTTGGTAAGGACCCCGAAACGCTGTCGCCGGTGCTGCCGGAGAATGGTTTCGCCGCTGCTTTTGACCGAGCCACGGAGGCCTCCCTCCACCGCATGATTTTTCCGGAGGTTATATGGAAGTTGAAGAAATGGCTTCGGCTGGGGATGGAAGGCACGTTGAGCCGTAGCCTTGAACACATAGACGAATATTTGTCCGAAATCATTAGGACACGTAAGCTTGAGCTGGTCAGCAAAGAGCAGGGAGGGACCCCACATGATGACTTGCTCTCTCGTTTCATGAGGAAGAAGGGATCCTACTCAGACGAGTTCCTCAAACACGTGGCACTCAACTTCATCCTAGCTGGTCGAGACACGTCATCAGTCGCGCTGAGCTGGTTCTTCTGGTTGGTCAGTCAAAACCCGAGAGTTGAAGAGAAAATCGTGTCAGAAATCTGTACCGTTCTCATGGAGACACGTGGCAGTGAGGTTTCCAAGTGGGTCGAAGAACCATTGGTCTTCGAAGAGGTTGATCGGTTGATATACCTCAAGGCGGCACTGTCGGAGACACTCCGGCTCTACCCATCGGTGCCGGAAGACTCCAAGCATGTAGTTTCCGACGATGTCCTTCCCAGCGGCACTGTCGTTCCGGCAGGGTCTAATGTCACCTACTCAATCTATTCGGTGGGGCGGATGAAGTTTCTTTGGGGCGACGATTGCCTGGAGTTCAAGCCGGAAAGATGGTTATCCGAACAAGGCAAGACATTTGAGGTTAAAGACTTGTACAGATTTGTGGCATTCAATGCTGGCCCTAGGACTTGCTTGGGGAAGGATTTGGCTTACTTGCAGATGAAATCGATAGCTGCGGCGGTGCTGCTCCGTCACCGGCTCACGGTTGTTCCAGGCCACCGCGTGGAGCAGAAAATGTCATTGACTCTTTTCATGAAATATGGGCTCCTGATGAATGTTCAGCCGAGGGACCTGATGCCTGTGCTGATGAAGATAAGCCAAAGTGGACTTCAACATGGAGATAATGGATCCTGGGGTAAGCATTCTGAGGAGCCTGAAATGGTGGCTGCGGCGTCCTAAGGAGCCTCTGCTTTTCATGGTAAAGTTTTTCTGGGTCTCTGCTAAAAGCCGTATACGAACCAAGATCTTAAAGGTATTTAGTAACATGTACTATTTTTTTTTAGCACAGTAGTAAAATGGTACAGAGAAAGAACACAGCACAACTCTAAAATTGATTAATTTGGAGTTGTGTGGAATCTCATATATACCATTTAACTCATATAGGATGATTATGGGACGATAGTAACATGTACTATTTGGTGTGAGCAAAATACTTAAAGCCACTTCTGAGCGATTTGAGTTACATTTTTTTTCTTAAATTATATATCAAATTGGCCAAATTTATTGGATATGGAGCTTGTTCTTTCTTCATATTATGATTGAAAGTGGTACACTGACTCTACAGGCCAAGATGATTCAAGCAAGGAATGAACAAAGTTAGGAACTTTGATTAGTTCTGATTTATAGGGAGAAAAGTTATGGATATTGCTTTTAGTTCTGGTTAAATTTGTGAAATTATTATTGCATAGGATTATCAGGTAAAGGGGTTGCTATGAATATCTTTATAATTGTCATTTGGGCCTGTTGTTTTCACTATTCATTATGATTGTTAGTTGTAGTTGCCTCACATGACTGCAATTTAGGTGAGGAACTGAGACATCTAATAATATATGTAGATTGATTTATTTTGGAATACAAGTTTTAAGTCCTTTTGCTGGTATGTACTCATTCTAAATCCCTTTTTCTGGTATGATTGTTAATTGTAGTTGCCCCACATGCCTGCAATTTAGGTGAGGAACTGAGACATCTAATAATATATGTAGATCGATTTATTTTGGAATACACGTTTTAAGTCCTTTTGCTGGTATGCACTCATTCTAAATCCCTTTTTCTGGTATGATTGTTAAGTGTAGTTGCCCCACATGCCTGCAATTTAGGTGAGGAAATTAATTGAAAACTCCTTGTATACTCAATTTTCCTGCATCAAAAGGCCTCAGGCCCTCTCAAAGTCCTAAACCTGCTTTGAAGAATGAGATTATCATCCCAAGTCTTGCCATTTGTCAAGAAGGCATACCATGGTAAATAATTGACTCTGTAAAAACCATATCTGGAATTTTCTACCAATTAACATTCCTCTGTACTTACCAAAACTTGCAATTACTTTGCTTAATTAGGAAATGAAGAAATCCAAACGGCATAAATGGCCAGTAAATCAATACTTGTAGCCAGAATTCACATATATTTAGGGTTAGGGGAACAATTCCATCCATGGCATCTAGAGTAGTTAGTGGTCTTTATCAGGACTCAAGTTTGATGTTGACCCTATTTCTTGTTATTTTTCTCTATACTTTTCTTTACTTCCTTTCATGCATGGGAAGGGAAACAGAATTTTGAAGATCTAGATTTGGATAGATAGCTTAGGATCTGGAACAAGCCCTATGTCAAGAGCATTTAGTTATTTGCTCTCTTTGGGTACAAAACAAGTTACAAGAGAAGTACCTTATCAAAGAACCAATGAATTAGTCTGATTAAAAAAAAAAAAAAAGAGAGAAATTTTATCTTTTTCAGGCAGGAGAAGGCGATACTTATGACTGTGTTAAGATCTATGAACAACGTGTCTTTGATCATCCTCTGCTTAAAAACCACAAAATCCAGGTAAATATAACTACTTTGTGTTATATGGTTCTCTTTTAAGATTGCCTCTATTTTCTTCTAAG
>BPVZ01000009.1:355357-366108 GCA_020521535.1 Rubroshorea leprosula
TACCCAAAATTTTCATCATCCCTATTATTCCTCTTACAATTAATGAATTCCACAAAATTCTTAAGGTGGTAATGACCTTTGCCATTTTTTCTTACTTAACCCCATATTTTCCGGAATGATTTTTCCTTTTTTCTTACATCATGCCCCGTTAGCGTTACTGTTGAGGGGAATGAGACAAAAATAGTTACTTTGGAGCATGTAAAATGTCTGAATTAGTCATTGAATTCAACGAGATGCAAGAAGAATTCAAGCCCGCATTCAGCACCCCCAGGCCCCAGCGAAGAAAGCGGTAAATAAATAAGTAGAATGAAAGTCAGGTCACTTCAAGATTTATTTCTTTTTTTCAACTTTTTCATTCACAAGTGGGATCTGAGGACCTGGACTCGACAACCCAGCGTTTAAGACGCGTATTGTATGGTGTTCTCTCAATTTTGTACCAATCATGTGGTTATGTACCCATGTTAAGTTTCTCTCATGTTGGACCAATCATGTGGCTATGTACCCATGTTAAGTTGGCATGGTGTCTGGTTGTAGCTACAGTAAAAAATTGTTGAGATTATTTTAAAAAATTTTTAAAATAGTATTTAAAATAGTAATTAATAAATATTGATTATTTTATTAATTATTAACTAATATAGTTAAATTGTTAATTATTTTTATCAAACAATTAGAAATAATTTTTTTATAATTTTTAGTGACCTAACATTTTAATTGATGATCATAATATTACCCAACTGCTTAGAAAAGAATTTTGTTTTTTCTAGGAGCCAAAAAAATTTATGATCCTTAACGAGAAAAAATTTATGTAAGTATTTTTGACTAAAAAAATGTATAATCTAAACTTTTATAACTAATGATGAGAATTACTTCTCATTTTTTTTTTAAAATAACTGTCATAAAATCTAATTGAACCATTACCTGAAAAAAAAAAAGTGAACTTTTAGAGTAACGAAAACCCTTGACCCTATGAGCCAGGTTCCAAGTTAGTTCTCAATTTAAGAAGTGATTCCCTCTATCAATATATATAAAACGTACAGTAAAAGAAGAGCCAATTGACAAGACTGTTATCTTCCGAGAAAAGCCCTGACTTGCTTTGTTTGATAAAGATGGGAAAGGTTGCATCTTGATGATGAAGGTTAGCAAAAATCTTATTGATTTTTAATCTTATCCCTGGTAGTGGCAAACAGAGTGAGATTATGCTAAATGGGGTGGAGGAGAATCTGGGACCTTGTGGATGCTTCAACTTGATTATTAGATACAGCAACAGGTAAGCCACTCACATTCTTGGATTAAACAAAGAAGCATTGGCATTGTGAAAGTAAGTACTAAAATAACGACATACAGATGGAAACAATAAAAGAAATGTAAAGCTCAATCCAAGTTTCTGTAGTAAAAGAAAAATATTGATGATGATGACTAGACAAACAAATCATGAGAAGCTTTGGCAAACTATAGTTTTGAAAAAGAGATTTAATACTTGGTATTGAAACAGTTTTGGGAAAAACGAGCATCACTAATGTTGGAGATTTGGTAAGATAGAAGTCTACCATCAGTCTTCAGACTTGAATAATTATGCTGGTTGTTGGCAATGTAAGGTTCTGGTGGAGTGTTGTAGCTTCCTCCGGAGAACCTAAGAGCTCCTCCATTCGTCCTCAGACCCAGTGTGTTGATATTCTCTCGTGAAAGAAGTTCCATATTCACTTGGTTTGGAATGCTAAAACCAATATCGAGACCCTGATGAAGTGGAACTGGGAATCCTGCTCCAATGCTGGAAGTTGGCATGGTGTTCGGATTAAAACAACCAATATTTCCAGATCCCATTTGAGCAAAGCTTTGAATCCTTTCTTGTGGCTGTTTGCCTGGAAAGTATCCAGAACTACCACTCGGATCAAGCAATTGATTCAGTTTTTCTAAATTTGCACTTGTTTTCTTCTCAGCAACTCTTGGTAGGTTATAGTTGCAAGATGAAGCATCAAGTCTGTAGTTTGCAAGGCAGGATTCAGTAAAGACATTAGGCAATTGTAAATACATTGAAGAAGGCACCTGGCCAAATGACAGGAAGTTTGGCTCCACAGATGACCCCAACTTTTCTCTGCTAGTCTTTTCACCTGATGTGGCAGCTCTAGTGGCTTGGCCATGACCAACTCGATTCTCAGGTCCTTGATAGTGATTGCTGCAATTAACCGTCTTCTTTCCTTTCCTCTCACGTGATCCACCATTGCTATTCTGAGCTTCTATGGCCAATACTATACTGTTCTGACTCTGCACTTGGACATTCTGATTAGTAGAGCCTGTGAGAAGATTTGACTTCACAGATGATAACAACTTTTTTCCTTTGTCCTTCTCTAGTGATGCAATTGGCTCAAATGGCCCCCGATCTTCTAGTGCTCTATAGAAATTAATGGAATCAGTGGCATTACTGATTTTGGTAAACCTCTCTAAAGATCTACCGTTGCAAGTTTGAGGCTGGATGCTAACCTTTTCATCCTTCTGGGGCAGTAGTGGGATGTCATTCTGAAAGTTGTTCTCTTTTGGCACATAGAGAGGCTCCTCAAAGTTTTCCTGGGGCTGCGATAGGATACCCTCCTCAAAGTTGTTTTGATTCTGCAATTGCATGCCCTTTTTAGTTTTTTGGCTTTGCCCTTTAGTGTTCCTTTCAGATCTCTTCCTTTTCTGTAACTGCACTTTCTCCCCTTTACAATTGTACCTTCTCCTTTTTGGCTGTGGAGCAGCATCATCATCTTCAGCCAATTTCTGCATTTCTTCCCTCATCCATTTGGATAAATTTTCTCTGGCAACTTTGAGATCCTCTATTAATGATCCCATGAAGCTCTTAACATCTTCCAATGCAGTAAAATCATAAGCACTTTTTCCAGGCTTTGTTCTATCAACTTCTTCACGAGAATCACTCTTCATTCCACTGGCCCTTAAATTACCGCTTCTTTTCCTGGTTTGCCTTTTCTTAGGTTTCACAGATTTGATTTCAACTCCCATTCCAGGATTTTCATTGTCCTGCTGCTGAAGTCTACTAGTTTCACTGGTTTCTTCATAATCCAAAGGAAACAAGCTTGATACCAGCTTATGCTTCTTGAGAACTGGCTCACTACTTGGCTTCGATTCATTGCTTGAAGAATCAAAGTCATTGTCAGCCCTCCTAAACTCCCATCGCTGCTGAAACTGCAGTTCTTCTCCCATTGCAGTGGAGGGAGACATCACTAAAATCAGAATTTTGTAGAGTCAGAACCTAAGATGACCTTGAATCCAACAACCTATCATGCATACGTTTCATCCAACTAAAGAATGTAAACATCGATAACTAGTCCCCTACTGCTCACGATTTATCAATGTATGAAAACTGCTAACAGAATAGGACCGATACCAATGCTCATCTAAAAGATCAAATCACTGTTTTCAGCACAAACTCTCTCCAAGGTGAAAATAAGTTGAATGAATATTGAAGGATTCCCAAATTATAATTCTGACAAAAAAGAATCATTAAAAAAGAGAACAACTATTATGGAACTAGTAACAAACCCAGATGAAAAATCAGGACATAATTGATTTCCTTGAAAATCTAAATACCCACTTTCATAATTGAAATACCTAATTTCTTCTTGAACCCCCTACAACCACAAGCAATCAAGACAGTTTGAAACCATGAAGCTCCAAACCTTTTCAAAGATCAAAAAGACTTGCATAATGAACTCCTAACCCACAAACTACCCAAGGTACAGGATGTGAAGTTCTGAACAATCAATCAGTGTTGAAATTGGATAAAACTGATAAAGGCGTTAGCTTTATATGGAGTCATCCACATAACCCAGAAAAGTAATCAGAGAAACTACAGATAAAGGCATAAATAAAGAATCAAAAGAAACAGCATGTTACAACAATCCAGAAACAAGTAAAAGCTTTTGACTTTCGACGATGTTACTCAAGAACCGAGAGAGACAATCAAAGGGAATCAGAACCAATATCACAAACACCACCTGAAAATTTTCCTTCTAAAGTTCCCATTCGAAAGATGATATTTTTCCTTACCATATACCAGTAGATGTTACAAAGCTCAACCCAAAATGATTCCTCTATCCATCATTCTCAATTCCAGGTCTTCCTCCCTCTCCACTTATGAGTGCACATTCTCTATCTAAAAGGAAAGAGATAATACGTTTTTGACTGTAATTTGGTGCTGTTTCCATATGTGCAGAGAGAGAATCAGTGAGGTGGGTGTAGGAGATTGGCACAGGGAGTTATGGAGGGTTTTCTTTACTAGACTCTTCCCAATAAAACTGGTCTAGTGGATAACTCTTGCACTTAATCCCTTGGTTTTACTGACTTTTTACTCCTTAAAGAATGCTTTTTTGGGCATTAAATGCCTTCTTTATCTCTCAAATTCAGAGTCCCACTTCCTACTTTCCACCAAACCCTTGCTCTGTTTCTTGATTTCTCTCTCTCACGCCCAAATAAAGACTTTAATTTTTCCTTACTGGGAGGATTTACCTCTCATCTCTGGCACTAGTGAACCAGATCACTTGCCTTTTTCAGGAAAATGACTCTATGTCAGTTCCAGCTGTAATGGATTTTTTTCCATCTTCCTACCCTGAATTTGCATTTTGCACCATAAATGCTAAACAAAGCAGTTATTTCCATCAAATAAAAGTAGTATTTGGTTTAATTATATTTTAGGAAGTGAATCCCACTGTTTTTTTATTCCAAACCTATTAGGAGTAGTAATTCATTAACCCTTTTCTATTATTGGTTTATAAATGAAAAAAAAAAATCAAATCAAATTAGTTTGGAGGGAAAATAACAGTATCATATTTCTTATTGATAAGCAAAATCCATCAGAATCATCCTGCAGGCAAGAGAAAACAGCATTTTTTGGGAATAAAAATCTACTAACAAGCAATTGGCTATTTGGCTTGTTTCCCTAATCACAAGGCTGGTGGTGAGTTCTGGTAAACAGAAATCTACTATGGTTGTTTTTTTTTTTTTTAGGTCAATAACAACAAAATCACATGATAACGTACCTTAACAGGATTATACAATTAATAGCAGTGTCAAAACACTTGCTAACTGTGTCACATTTAAGTGATTGGTAATAACGATAAAAGTCAAAGCATACAATGGTAGACACAATTTGATGCCTCACACTAAAACACATTCAGAATTAAACTCATCCTTCCTCAGTATATTGATCTTGATCCATCCTTACAGACATTGCTGTTGCCCATTTACATTTTTGAAATTGTGATGGCAGTCTTTATTATGATCTTCTCCATGCTGTGTTGAGACGTAATTAGAGTGAATGGTCAGAAAACTGAGTGTCATTCCCTGGTGGAAGGATGCGGCAATAATGCTGATTGTGCTAAGCTATCTGGGGCTTAGAGATACAATAATTGGTGCCTTATGCATTCCTCCACGCCTCTTCCCAACACACCAAGCAGTAAGCAATGCTGTTGTATCATTTATGGTTTTAGTGTTCCAAGAGCAGTGCTCGATAACTGGTGATGCTTGGTAGAGAAGGAACACCCTGTTCCCATCCTTCTTTTGCTTTTCTGTATGGTTTTTTCTGAGTTATCCACAATGTAATAATTCATCACAGATCCATGTGAGATTTTAGAGTGTGGGGAAGCAAATACAAATATCTCTCTTTTTTTTTTTTCTTTTCTTTTTATATCCTTCAAATCAGATATGGGAAATGATTTCTTTAGTAGAACCATAGGCAAGAATTCAAGTAAAAAAGAGTGAATGCATGCCACTAAATTTCACAGAGGGAGTTACATGGTTACTTACCCTCATCTATCTTGTTAAGGACACAGCCAATTGCTTTGAAACATATAATGTTGTCCACCAGACCAACAACTTCTAGCTTTTTGATGATGATTGTCAAGGGATCCAGGAATGATGTATGTACAAGCGCAGTATTTTCATCAGGAAGTAACTATTTCCCGCTTACATTAGTGTCAAAATAGCTATAAACTCTTGTAAGAATATTAATGACTCTCTGGCAACCTGCAGCAGAATAGGCAAGAGAGAGGCATGATTAAAGCATTACTTCTTTCATTAGTTGAAAATGTATTAAAAGGTTTTGAAGTGGTACAAATAAAAAGTGTTCCTCAAGGCAACTTGTCTTAACAAGAACCAATCATTAAATTTAAGTATGTCCTGATAATATCTAGTGAGAGACTGAAAGTGATTCTTACCTCCATGGGAATTCACTTGTGTCTATTCCCGCTTGGTGGAGTTCATCAACATATTGCAATGCTTCCCGACATTCCTCACGATCATCAAAGAACTCTTGCTTGTCACCTTCAATCTGATATGTTTCATGTCCTTTACCAGCAATCACCTGAAACACAAAGTTAGTATCAAAATAAGAAATAAAAATAACCACTGGTCAAGAACATAATAGGGTACAGGCAAAGAAAGGCATCAGCTATGTATATTAAGTAGTAAACTAACAAATTTCCAGATCAAGAAAACACCTATTAACAAGGAAGGGAAGGAAGAAGTGGTTCAGGAGGGAAAGAGAGTAAATTGGTTTCTAAATTCATTTAGGTTATTGTAAAATACTAACAGAAGATAATCAGTTAACCTTTCTAAGCAAACAGAGGCTTCAAAAACTTACAACCACATCTCCTTCTTCACCCATGGCAACAGCACAACGCACAGCTACACGTCTGATGTCATGCAGAAAAAGTCTATGGCCATTTGGTAGAGGTGGATAATAATCATTCTCTCCATATTTCAAATAATCTTGCATTGTCCATCCTATGCCAGCCAACATATCATCCAAGATGTCCACTGATAAAAGATGGAACTTATAAGCATTAGCATTTGATTTCAAAGCAGTTGATCCTGAATGTAATCATCTTTAGATTGCTTTCAAAACACAGTAACAGTAAAAATCATTGAACATACATGGATCTTCATTCCTTGGATTGTCAGATGTCAAAATTGTCACATCACTTTTGTCTGTTGCAATTTTCGACATTATTGGTCTTTTCCCTCTGTCACTCTCACCAGGGCATCCAACAACTTCACATAAAGCATAATAAATTGGTATGAGAAAAAACATATACTTCCACGGCTTAACCAAAAAAAAAAAAAAAAGGAAACTCATTAGCTGTTGTTTGTTCCAAATCAAATATGGAAAAACCCATTCGTATGAGCACAGGACTAATAAATATAGTATCAGAGGAAAAAAACTTAACAAGATTTAACTTATGTAGATTGTAGAAGACAATTATTTCTTGTAACCAATAGCAAGAAAACTGAGAATCTATCTACCAAATTCATTCTAATATTATCTACATGACAGCCAAGGTTGTAATAGCTTCTCCCTACCAATAGAAGTCCAAGAATTTAATAAAAGAGAGATAAAAAAAACTCCTCTATTAGGCAAAAAAACCGAAAGACAAACTGCATTATGGTTTTGAAGCAAGAGCTGGTAAACTATAATACAAAATGTTAGAATCATACCAGTGATAATCCTTTTTGCTCCAAGCTCCCGTACAGAATCAAGAAGTCTAGATAGGGCATCAGGAGTATGAGCATAGTCTACAATGACTCCAAATGCCTGCTCCTCGTCTATTAGCTCACACCTGCCTGGAACAGCATCAATCTCTTCAATCCCTCTGACAATGTCCTCCAGTGGTGCCCCAACAGCAATACCAACTGCCACAGCTGCAAGAATGTTGTAAATATTATGCCTTCCCAGCAACCCTGACGAAATCTCCAATATCCCATATGGTGTATTAACCAAAACTTGTGTCTCAAACAAGGAGAGCTCAAACTTCAATGGATGAACATCTGCACTCTTATTCTCCATTGCAAAGGTCACAACTGGTACTTCTGGGTTCCCTTGTCCAATGAAGAAAGAAGCATTTGGGTCATCAATGTTAACAACTTTTCTATGCCTTTCAGGATTCAGCATCCTTGCAAACAGCTTCGCCTTGTCATCCCTATACTCCTCCTCAGTTCCTTGAAAATCCAAATGATCCCCAGTCAAATTTGTAAAGACTGCAATATCAAAATCAACCTCACTGCATCTCCCTAAGGCCAGCCCATGAGAAGAAGCCTCCATGACAACTGCTTCAGTCCCATTATGCAACATCTTAGCCATCAAATTCTGAACCAAAACAGCATCAGGGGCTGTGTTTGGTGACTCCAGCATATTATCCCCATGTATATAATATGCAACTGAGCTCAGCATCCCAGTCCTTAATCCCATCGCTTCGTACATGCTTTTTATCAAATATGCACAGGTTGTCTTGCCATTAGTCCCTGTAATGCCAATGACAGCCATATTCTTTGATGGATACCTGTAAAAAGATGCAGCCAATGCAGGCAAAACAGAATTAGTATCGTCAACTATAACCAATGCCTTGCAGGCCAATGTCTCCTCTATGTCAAGCTCCTTACTCGCGACCACAGCAACAGCTCCTCTCTTATCAGCCTCACTCAAGTACAAATGCCCATCAGTCCTCCTACCAACACAGCAGACGAACAAATCTCCAGCACTCACCACCCTCGAGTCATGCTGTATCCCTGATATCTCAACCTCCAAATCCCCATAAACAGAAACAGGCACCACTTTACTCTCGTCCAAAAGCTCAGCTAGAGTCATTCCAAACTTGGGTTCTACAATTCTAACTTTGCTCTTGCCAAAACTATCCAAATCCAAATCAAAAGACGAATCCAACCCGTCAAAATTTTGCCTTTTTCCTTCACTGTCAGTCATATCAACATCGAATTTGGAAGAAGAATCTTCCTCTTGTTCAGAATCGGAAACAACAGTCAAGCCTTGTAGCTCGTTAATCTCTTCCAGATCAACCACCTCATCTGCTTCCAACTCATCAATCCCTTCCAAAACCTTTTCTTCCTCAACCTTTCCTTTTCTGGAATTCTGCGGCAACAAACCTTGCTTAACCAATTCCTCCCGCTTCATTGCAATGGCCTTATCAATCTCCCCAAACAAATCATCCTCTTCATCATTCCGGGACTGCTCCTTCCCCAATTCATCTTCCTCAACATCAGCAATGGCAGAGAGGTAAACAGACTTGTTCTTCTCGAAGTCTTCTTCTTGGCGCTTGCGGTGTCTGGCAGCCTGGCGTTGAATTTGCTGAAACGTGTTGAATCCGTGCATGGAATCCTCAGGAGCTTCAGGCGGGTCGTCGTCAGCGGAGTTGGGGTAAAACTTCCCATCAGGACCAATGGCGGGCCGGGAACGGAGAGAAGAGAGACGGAGGGGGTTCAAACGGAGACTTCTGAGTTGGGGTTTTAGAGGGAGGAAATGAGGATAAGGAGAAGGAAAGGTTGGAAGAGAGAGTACAGCCGAAGCCATAACTTCATGTGAGAGTTTGCAGAAGGCAAGCAAATTTGAGGTTTTACCTTTTAATTTAGAATCAAGGGGATAGGGGTTTGGGGATTGGGCCAAACGGTGCGTATTAATGACGAACGTGATGAAACGGTGTCGTTTGAAATATGAACCCACTCAGAAAAAAATTGGGCTTTCATAATTAATACTTGTTACTTGGTCTCGAGCTTTACTTTTTCTCAGCCTGATGGAATGTTGGGTTTCAATGGGCTGCTATAGTTGTTTTTGAGATTGGGCCGGAATGCCGTCTTGGTTTCAGTTGCTAGTACAGGACTTTTTTTTTCTTGTAATCATACATGTGCAAGGGCATTGGAATTTGACTATTGTATTTTTTTATTTTTTACTAATTTCTGGTATCCGGTAATCATATTAAATTTTAATTAATTGGTAATCATATTAAATTTTAATTAATTCAAAATTAATTCACGTCGGATCTAATAAAAAGAAAACTATTTTAATATCAAATTTTTCATTCACAAGACTTGAACTCAACACTTTATTTAAGCTGAATCAAACACCCTTCATTATAACCAACAGGTCATTGGTAGAATATGACTATTTGTATGGTATTGAGGCAAATGAGTCCTAAAAGTTTTTCAATTTACCAAATAAATTCAAAATTCACGAACAACTTTTTTATTTTTAAAAAATGAATGGTTAGATAAGAAACAAAATTTATTTTATAGGTTAAATTTGTGATTTTTATACTTTTTTTTTTTTTATGAAACCTTTTAACTTCATTGCATAGCAAAGAATTTTAGCTGAGTTCCTTTAGCATATATTTTTTTATATATCAGTTACTTATTTGTTAGAATAGGAAAAATTTAGTTCTCTTTTGAAATCCTAAATTTGAGTATTATGAATTGAAAAACATATGCTAAAAGAATTTTTTCTTTTATGGAACCTAATCTAATTCAATTTTAAATTATTCAAAATCCAATAACTTACGGATGAAGTTTAGTACATTTTATTTATGTATTTAGTTTTTCGCTGTTAATTGGACTAGGACAAGACAAGGGAACAAATAGGGTTAGGCAAACCTTCCTGATGGAAGTGGATTGATGATATTGTTATGGTGGTGGGCCTTGTGTTTGCTATGTTGGACCCAAATCCCTAACAGCAACAGAATGGATGCCTCACCCACATTGTACCCAAAATGGCATTAATTTTTGTGCATACCCGATAGGACCCGTCAGTCATCCTGTCTTACACATGGGAGTGTGGGACACTTAATTCATTGGGTGTGGAGTTTCCCTTCTTTTTTGAAATTCAAATTCTTTTAAGATAAAACATCATTCTCACATTTTTCATTACTTTTAAGATGCAATATCTTTCTCACATTTTTCATTACTTTTTCTTTTACGGTGGA
>BPVZ01000009.1:366208-377433 GCA_020521535.1 Rubroshorea leprosula
AAATAATAAATATTAATTATTTTATTATTTATTAATAATAAAATAAAATCAATATTTTTTAGACAAAATTTAATGATCTTAACATAGTAATTAGTGATCATAACTATATCTTAAAAATATGCATGCTTCATAAGTTTTTAGAAAGTTCAAGATTTGAATCTTACCCTCTCCCATATGCTTACGAAAGAAAATGAGGTGTAATAATGTCATTAGGCACGTAGTATTATTTTTTTACATGATTGTGAGAAATTCATGCTTGCTAGTAATAATCATGGAGCGTAATCAACTTGTATGAATATTATAATTACCAACAAAGTCAACCAAGAGGAATAGTTAATATGTGGTATTAGGTAATTGAGATTGTATTGAGTAGAGCATGCAGAGCATTTCATGCCACTTTTTGCTAAGATAAAAATAACAAAAGGAAATATAAAAATGAAATGAGGTCAATGGGAGTGTAGGAGAAGACAAAGTACAGGAAAATCCCAATAAAAAAGACAAGCAAATGAGTTCAAAATTTTCACCAAGAAGCCATGGCTATTTGGCTTATCTTCATTTTAAGACAGAGATGGACAGCAATTCTGACAACAACATTTTTGCAAAATCACAACCAAAGCCATCTCTTCTTTTGCCCTATCTGAAAGGGAAAGAGGAAAGAGAGGGAGGGGAGAGCTAATGAGGGAGGGAAAAGAGGGGAAAGGACAACATTTTGCTTCATTTGAAAGGTTACCTGCATGAGTCATGATCTGAAACATCAGCATACTACAAGTCAGTATCACAATAACTCTCCACCCATCCCTCCTACCCTTTATTAGTTTTCTCCACTTCTTTCCTTTCATTTTCATTTTCCCTCCTCCTCCTCCTCCATAGTCATCTCTCCTCTTCCTTCTTCTTTTTACTTGATTTGACTGGACTTAAATGCCAAAGGTTCATAAACCCAGATGGGAAGTTGAAAGCCAAAGCTGATTTCTTGACTTCTGGATATGATTAGGAATGCATGAAAGAATGGGTCTTTTCAAGTTCTCAAAGGTGCAGAGAGGAACTCAGTTCCAAAAGGTGTATACTACTGCAGCAGGATGATTTATGCTTTTTCCTTTTTCCATGCCAAGGTACAATTTTTCTGAGTTCCTCTCTAAATCTGCTTCCCAGCAGTACTCCTTTCCAAAAAAGAGAGAGTAAATTTCTTTCACAGTGCATTTCAATCAGTAGGCAGTAGCTTTAGAAACAGTGTTTATGGTACTTTTTGGAGCACTGTAAATCTTGGTTTCTTTCGTGTTGGCCAAAAGAAGGAAAAAGGGTAAAACATTAGCGTACGAGTAAATCCCCTTTTTGTTGTTCAATGCTCTCGAGCTCTACTAGTCTTGTCATAGCTTATCTTTTCCCTTGATGTAATACAGACCCTACAAATTTTTGAGATGATTGAGAAAATGAAGTTAGTCTTCCTCAAATTTTGGTTGAAAAGTAGCTAGCAGTCACATTAAATCAGTTTAGTATCTTAATGTTACATCTATGAAAGCTTCAAGAATAAAACTTAGAACCAAAATCAGAAACAACTTCTCCTTTTTCCCTTTCTCAAAGTTAAAGTGTGTTAGATTTGCCTTCCTTTTCCTTTTTTATGGGAAACCAAAAAGGGTATCTTAGTGGGAAAACACTTCATTTTTGCTTCTGATGTTTTATAGTTTGCTTTATCTCTTTTTCTTCTGCTCATTTTCAGGTCTGATGTTGCTCCACTGAAGAGATTGTGAAGTAACAGATAGTCACATCCTAACTCTTATTGTCAGTGTGTTCACTCAATACAATGGAGAAGAGGTTGCCAAAAAGCCCGCTGCCCTCACCTAGAAGTCCTGCCCTCTATGAAAGTTACAAGTCCGGATGTGCCTGGAGTCTAATCCATTTCTTTGATTTTCGCCAAAGTCATTCTAGTGGAAAGCTGATTTCAGATAAGAAGCATGTGAAGAAGAAACAAATCATAGGTAAGAAATGCTCTTCTCTCCCTTCTTCTTCATTTTTTTTTTTTTCACTCTTAAGATCTAATAAATTTTGGGTTAAGAAGCATATAATGATGTTTTAATTACACTGGTGTTATCTGCAGATTATGAGAACAAAAGGAATAGGCTTACTTTGCTCAATAATGCTGAGAAGCCCCAAGAATCAGTTGTAAGTTCACTGACCTAAATTCATATGCAAATTTTTAATAATATTGTACATGCATCAAATAAATACTCATCTTGCCATTTTATAGATTTAAAAAGGAAAAAGTGCGGATATATTTTGAACTGCAAATTTTAATGTATAGGGTGGAGTTGATCACAAGAATGTGGTGGTTAATCCTAGGAGGTCAGTCCTAAAGAAAATTGTGGAAGAAGAGATGTCCATAGAGCATCAGAGAAAGAACATTGCCACTGCTAAAGTGCAAGATGTACTGTCTGAATCTGAGCTTGTTGGTGATTCACCAAAGAAATATCAGAACTCAAGCAAAAATTTCAAGAAATCTCAATCCATGCCCGTTGATGGTTGTAATGATGCAGCCAGTAAGGGAAACAGGCAATCATCTAATCAGAATGTGGCAGAAAATTCTTTGAATGGCTTGATTCCGGCACAAGCAACAGAAGCGAAGGAACATCCTAAGAATGGAAAGAATCACAGTCGTAGGAAGAACATTGGTGGCATGAAAAATGACCAACTTACTGAGATTAGCCTTCAGGTTCATATGGATGAAGCAGTGGAAGAATTTATAAATAAGAAGTTAATTGATGGTACAAAGCTCAGCAGAGGTGGGGCAAGCAACCAGTCAAAGAATTTCATAGAAGCATTAGAGATTTTAAATTCCAACAAGGAATTATTCATAAAACTCTTGCAAGACCCAAATTCCCTGTTGGTGAAACATATCCAAGAATTAAGAGACTCTCAGTCAGGTAAACAGCAGACTCAGTCTTTCTCTGATGATAAATTGTCAGAACATCAGGATAAGTGCCTTCACAAGGCAAGCAAGGACTCTCAATCTTCAGATACAATAGTAGTTTTGAAGCCTAACGCAACTAGCTTGCAAAATGTTGCAAACAGCAGCAATCATTGCTCCTCACAGCATTCTCATTACAGTTCAAGGAATAAAGGGGAAAGTGATCAGCCAGCATTCTTTTCCTTTGAACACATGAAGAGGAAGTTGAGACATGCTATGAAGGTAAGCAGAAAAGAGCAGAACAAGACATCACTTGAAGGCGTGCTCCAGAAATATTTATCTGACTTCCAAGACTCAGAAGAAGGTGCTAAAGAAATCAGTAGGCACAACATTAGAAATCCTCCTAAAACCTATCTTGATATTGGAGGAATGTCCAGGTCTTCTGGTGATGTAAAGGGAGGAGATAAAGTAGGTCAAGTAAGAAATGTCGAATCAGGCAATGGTCGAAATGCAGTTTCAACCAGTGGCAGTGATCATAAAAGCTCAAGCTCAGTTTCCAGGCATTCCAAAGGAAATGAATCTAACATAAATTTTCCACCTAGGAAACATCTCTTTGAGATGTTAAATGGAAGAAATGATGCCTTTTTCAGAAAAGAGACACCGAAAACTGTGGGTAGGATAAGCTCTTTTCCAGAATATGACTTTTTGCCTGCACTTTCTCCTGGAAAGGAATGGGGATATGACTATTATTCTGCACATATGAGATTTCTGCCATACTGCAATTATCCTAATTTTAATGGGGACAGGTGGAGGGTTCATAGAGAAAAGAACAGATACTCAGGTTCTCTCAGGAAGAAAGCAGAGGCTCCACCTCAGGCTAATAGCAAAAAACCTGATGATCAACTGCAAATGGTTGATGCAAAGCCAAGCATTTACAGCAATACATCTTCTGTTGCTGATGTTGTTGAAAGCATCTACTTACATGGTGATGATTGGAGCCACAGAGGTAATTTTGTTCATTGCTGAAAGGCAGATGGATTTTTTTTTTTTTTTTCCTTTTTCTGGCAAAAAAATGAAATTTCAATCTACATTTTTCTTATGTAGTTTATCTTACATAAACAGCTAAGCAAACGTCTTCAAGTTCAGGGAAAGTTTTGGAAAGATACTCTACTGTAGACCAAGGAGAAAGTAGCATTGTGGAAGTGCCTTTTGAGCCAGATGTGGTAATTTTCTTTGTTCTCCTGTGTGTCAATATGTTTTCTTGGGTTGTTTCTTGTTCTGTTTCTGGCCATGTTGCTAGCATATGTAATAAAATGCATTCTATCTGGTCACTAACAACATCAAATTTCAGGATACATGTCCAGAGAGTCAAACATTGTCTTCTTCAATAAATGGTCATTCATCATTTCCTTTAATTATGCAAAGAGCAAAGCAATGTGATGGCATGACAGATGAAGCAGAACAGCCAAGTCATGTACCTGTTCATGAGCCGTTTGTTGTAGAGGATATCACTAGCCCACTGAGCACAGTATGTCAACCAGGTAAGCCTATTATATGCACTTATTTACTTTATATTTCTATTTTAGTTCTACAAACTCGGTTGGTAATCATCTTGAAAAAAATCAAATAACTGTATCCTTTTGCTGCTGCAGGAACTCCTTTGGATCTGAAGAGTACTTTCCAAGATGAGCATGGATCCTTGTCTGAGTCAATAAAAGCAGTTTTGCAAGTTTCATGTCCTGATTGGGAAAAGCTCTCGATGAAATATCACTTGTCAGACCAAATTATTGATCCATCTTTGTTTGATAATATGGAAGCATGGCCTGACAAATCCTTTGGTGATCCTAGGCTGATTATCAGCTATATAGACGAAGTCCTTTCAGAGGTTCATCAATGTTATTCTGAATGCTCCCCTTGGATTTTGGTTCTCAAGCCAAGACCTCAACCTGTCCTATTATCCAGAAACATGGTTCATGAAGTGTTGAAACATGTTGATTGGCAGCTTCTCTCCCAATTGCCTCAAGAGACATTACAGCAACTTGTTGAAAAGGACTTGGCAAAATCTGGAACATGGATGGATTCTGGAATAGATGCTGAAGATGTTGTCACTGAGATGGTAGATGACTTCCTTGAAGACTTGATAGTGGAAACTGCAATTGGTTTGCAAACCTTTTTTTTGGCCAACTTGAAGTAGTCTATTCGGTCTCATTTGTTTCTTCAAGCAACTTAGGAAAGTCAGTCATGACCAAGCGACACAACCAAGGGTTGCATATTCCTGGTGGATTCTGATCAGCCTTGCAATGGATATTCAATCACCTCATGTCTTTGTTCTGCTTACCTGCCTGAGCATGGCTCAGGCCTCATCTGGGCACTGATTCAGCGCATATTACAAGCTCTGGTTATACCATATAGATCACAGAAAATCCAACAGCTTTCTTCAACAGGTTTTATGCCATGGTTGCATTTTCCTGCTCTATCCTATAGAAAAGTGATTCCTAAATGAATGATCATAAATCATACATATACCAATATTGGCTTACCTTGTAACTTTTAAGTACTTATCTAGTGCCTTTAATCTTGGTGTTGTTCATGTAAACTTATGCATGCCATTCACTCTTTTTGTTATCAGCCTCATCCAGTATTGATATTTGAATTCAATATTAAGATGGAACAAATGTTGCCAGTGGCCGGTCCGGCAATGCAAACAGCCATATCTGGAAGAGGAAGAAGGCTACTAGAAATAAATTGTTCTGTTTGGTTAATGATGCCCGTGTTTCTTGCTAGAATTCACAGTGCTGTTTTTTTTCTCTGTATACCTGCATTAATATTGGTCCAAATGGGATTATCTACACTTAATTAGTAAATTAATGAAAATCATTCTAAAAATTAAGAAGGCAAAAGGGTTATCAAGGACTTGACTTTTTTTCCTTTTTTTTTCCCAGTTAGAAAGAGCTGAAGTTGTCATAGGTAATACAGCTCAGCTCTATCCTTACTTGGAAAAGACATAAATTTATGTTCTTTATTAAGAATTTTAAACAAATTTATGCCCTCATACATCAATTTTACCAAGAGAAAATCGAACAATATTTTCCGGGGTTCCTGATTTTCTTCCTCCGATATGCTGTAGCCTGTAGGAAGGCCCACTTCCCGCCAAACCTCCATAAAAACCCTAATATTCCTTCCTCCTTAAACCCTTCATCGTTTCTTATCCCATATCGCAGCCGCCATCGGAAATTCTAAGCAACCTGCCACCTCCACCGGAAAGACAGCGACGATGGACCCAAAAGCTGTAAAATCTGACCTTGTCCTGATCCTGGATTATGGGTCCCAATATACCCATCTCATCACCCGCCGAATTCGTTCCCTCTCAGTCTTCTCTCTCTGCATCTCCGGCACCTCTCCGCTCTCCACAATCACCAGCCTTAACCCAAAAGTTGTTATCCTCTCCGGAGGGCCACACTCCGTCCATTCTCTGGATTCCCCTTCATTTCCTTCTGGCTTTATCGAATGGGTCTGCTCCAACGGAGTCTTCGTGCTGGGCATCTGCTACGGGCTGCAGCTGCTTGTGCAGAGACTTGGGGGTGAAGTTAGAGTTGGGGAGAAGCAGGAATACGGGAGGATGGAGATTGAGGTGGGGAAAAATTCTGGTATTTTTGGAGGTAAGATGGTGGGGGATAGGCAGATTGTTTGGATGAGCCACGGAGATGAGGCAGCTCAGTTGCCCAAGGGGTTTGAAGTGGTGGCCAGGAGCCAGCAGGGATCTGTTGCTGCAGTAGAGGATAGGGAGAGGAGGTTTTATGGGCTGCAATATCACCCGGAGGTATTCTGGCTTCTGTGTTTTCGGGCTCTTTCTTCTTCTTCTTCTTCTTCTTCTTCTTTTTTTGGCCATGTATTTTTGGGGTCCTTGGTGTCAGTAAAGTGTTAGATTGCTTTTTTGATTCATCTGTGAAATGGAGTCTTGATCATGTGTGTGTTTTAATGGTGTGGCAACTGTTATAATTTGCATTTTTGTTTCGGTTTTGAAGTCTTTTCTTTGTTATCAAATTGCTCTGTATGTTATATCGATTGTGGTTAATATTTGTTTTTATCCAATCATGGCAGAATGGAATTCTTTCCATTTTTGTCATTGGAACTAATGCTACACTCATTATTTTATATATAATTGTAATTGCTTTCAAGGAAGAGGGATAATTGTATTCCTTATTATTATTATTATTATTTGCTTATTGGTCTAGCTTGCTTGTGTAGTGTTTTCTCATTTTTTCTTGGCATGCACTAACAAGTATGATTGTGTTGTGATTTGTAGGTGACTCATTCACCAGAAGGGATGGAGACCTTGAGATATTTCCTGTCTAATATTTGTGGAGTTAATCCTGGTTGGAAGATGGAAGACATATTGGATGAAGAAATTAAAGTGATTAAAGGCACAGTTGGTACGGATGATCATGTCATCTGTGCATTATCAGGGGGTGTGGATTCCACAGTTGCTGCAACTCTTGTTCACAAGGCAATTGGAGATAGGCTTCACTGTGTTTTTGTTGACAATGGTTTGCTAAGGTAAGAGGGAAAACTTGTGTATTTATCTTTTAAACTTAAAATTAGGATTTCTTGCTTCCTCCATTTCTGTAAGGCTTGGTATATGTCTCAAAAAGAAGAATATTTGGCAACTTTTTGGTTGGCAATTCCTGCAATTCATCTGTTTTTTCCCTTCTGAATTATGAGTTATTGATTCATTTTATGTAGGTATAAGGAGAGAGAACGTGTAATGGAAACATTTGAAAGGGATCTACATCTACCTGTTACTTGTGTTGATGCTAGAGATCAATTTCTTAGTAAGCTAAAAGGTGTTGTAGACCCTGAGATGAAAAGGAAGATAATTGGGAAGGAGTTCATTGCCATTTTTGATGCTTTTGCCCAAGATTTGGGCAATAAACTAGGAAAGAAACCTGCATACCTTGTCCAAGGAACTCTGTATCCAGATGTGATTGAATCCTGTCCACCACCAGGAACTGGAAGAAATCATTCTCACACAATTAAGAGCCACCATAATGTTGGAGGGCTTCCCAAAGACATGAAATTGAAGCTCATTGAACCACTTAAACTTCTCTTCAAGGATGAGGTTTTAATTGGGTTCTCCCACCATATTTTATGTCATTACATACATGGTTTTTCCTTTTCTAGTTAGTCCTTTTATTTTATTTTCTTGTTTTTAAAGGTTCGCAAACTTGGGAAGATCTTGAATGTTCCTGAGCCATTTTTGAAGCGTCATCCATTTCCAGGACCTGGACTTGCAGTAAGGGTCTTGGGTGATGTAACTGAAGGCAATGCCTTGGATATCCTACGGCAGGTATAACATTTTTATACACAGAGTGCAGCCTTGGGTATCATTTCACCCTTTTAGTGTATTTATTCCTTCCATTTGCCCCAGGTTGATGAGATTTTCATCCAGTCAATCAAGGATGCTGGTTTATACGATTCAATTTGGCAAGCTTTTGCTGTATTTTTGCCAGTAAAATCAGTTGGAGTTCAAGGTGATCAAAGAACACATTCTCATGTTGTTGCTCTTCGAGCTGTCACAAGCCAAGATGGAATGACAGCAGATTGGTGAGCCTTCTTTAATACTGCATTGTTCTCATATCCAGATTTCTTTTGATCCTTGAGTGAAATATAGTTTCCAATTTGTGGTGCTACATGTTCATATTTTGTAAATGCTGTTTTTCCTTTGACCACCATTGAACCCTCCCTCAAAATTTATGCAATTGTCTTATCCTTGTTTCTCTTGTCTTGGTGCATATTAGGCCTTTTTCTGTCTATCTTTGTGACCAACTATCTTTCCTATATTTTGAAATTCTTCTTTCTTTTGTGTGTCTTATGGGACTCTGGAATTTCAGGTACAATTTTGAACACAAATTTCTTGATGATGTGGCCCGAAAAATTTGCAATAGCGTTCGCGGTGTAAATCGTGTTGTTCAAGACATAACATCAAAACCTCCATCAACAATTGAGTGGGAGTGATGCCATGCTAGAGATGGTAAAACCCCTGTGGTTCTTTGGAGTGAAGGCAATGTATTCATCAACAATGTGTTTTCTCTGCTTCAAATGCAGTGAGGTTGGCAAGAAGGAAAATGGGTCTAGCAGGGGTTCATGAACGTGGACCTTAAGGATTCTGCAGTCATTTTTATATTACCTATTTCTTACAGAGGTAATATTTTTTGTGGGATGATATTGTAAACATTTTAGTTGAAAGCTTGATGATTATAATTTATTATCCTTAATCTGACAGTGTTTATTATTTACAATATGCTCTAGTTTTAGAACCAATATGAAGAAAACATGTGAATGCATGTCTAGCAGGCTTGCTAGCTTTTCTGTTTCAGGTTGAAGACTGTATGAGGAGTGAATTGTTATGCTTGCATATTTGACAATAATACAATAATTCATATTTAATTGTGTTTCTTCTCCTTGCTTTGCATACAAAAGAATTAATCCTAGCATGTTTCTTGCCTGTCACCAACAAATGCATACACAGGGCTTGTGTTTATGTTTCCATTCCTTTTTTATTCTTTATTTGTTTGATTTGCATATGCACATTCAAGTGCTTAGTTCTGAATGTTCTCTTTGTAAACCTTCTAGACCAATGTTGATAATTATGCATTATGCCTCTGTGCTCTGCTGAAATGATCTCTTGGTTTGGATTCAACGGATATAAACATTGTGCTGTGACTGCTACTGTATTATTTGCAACTGCACTATCACTAGTGGATGATAGGAGCAAAGATGGCAATTTTGATCTGTGGGCTCTACCATAAGCTATTATGCTTTAGTTTAATGTAAGTCTTGTCTGCCAAAGGTGTTGCTATCTCTATACCTTACCAATCACAGCAAGTATCGTTTATGCATTTCCTTTTCTTCTAGTGGCGCATTTTTATTGTAATGATCATTTATGATTATCATGTTCTTTCCCCTATATGTAGCTAGCTACTCTACCCCTACCGCACAGGCCAACTATAGAAACCAGTGTGTTTTCCTTCCTGTATAATAATGTTTGAATCACAAAATTCCATACTTCCAATATTAGATTTAAAACAGCCAGCCGATCCCTCTTTTCTCTCTTCCCTCTCTCAAGCATGTCAAGAATTAGGCTTCTTTTATGTTACCAATCACGGCATCCCTAGAAGTTTATTCAGCAAAGCCCGTTCCCTTTCACATGAAATATTTAGCCTTCCTTCCAAAACCAAACTCAAGCTTGGCCCATCATCATCCTTGAAAACTTACACTCCTCCATTCATAGCTTCTCCTTACTTTGAAAGCCTAAGAGTAACTGGACCAGATTTCTTTGCCTCTGCAAGGGCATCTACTGAAGAACTCTTTGGTCAGGAGAAACCTGAATATAGGTATTAATTCTATTTGATATTTTAATCTGTGCTTAGGACAACTCTTCTTCAGAATTCATATTCATTTCTCTTTTGTATTTCATCTTTCATTTCCCAGTGAGATATTGCAAGAATATGGAAACTATATGATAGACTTGTCAAGGAGAATAACAGAGATTGTGTTGAAGTGTTTGGGTGATGATTATGAAAGGAAATTTATTGAGTCTGAATTTGGCAAGTGTCATGGATATCTGAGGATTGTAAATTACACACCTCCAGAGAATGTGGATGATGAAAGTGGGGAGGTTGAAGGACTTGGAATGCACACTGATATGAGTTGCATAACAATAGTCTATCAGGATGAAATTGGTGGGCTACAAATGAGATCCAAGGGAGGTGAATGGATGGACATACACCCATGTGAGAATTCCCTGGTAGTTAACATTGGGGATCTAATGCAGGCTTGGAGCAATGGGAGGTTCAGATCATCAGAACACCGTGTTGTTTTGAAGCCATTCATAAACCGATTCTCCCTGGCATTCTTCTGGTGTTTCGAGGATGAGAAGGTAATCTTTGCCCCAGATGAAGTTGTGGGAGTTGCAAACTCAAGGGTGTACAGGCCATTTGTTTGCTTGGATTACCTGAAGTTTAGAGAGAACAATGAAGTAGGTAAATTTGAGAAAATAGGATACACTGTAAAAGATTTTGCTGGCTTACAACTAGAACTGTAGCTGCTATGATTAGTCATAGAACTTAAATATCACCTGCTTTTTTCTTTTTTAATGTACTTCAAACATAGGATTCTTTAGAAATGTGGGGTTTGTGAATACTTGTATTGATTGAGCTTTTGACATTGGTTTGTATTGAGCCTGATGTGAAAGGCAAAGCAGATTGTTGTGCTGATTTGTTTTTTTTTTTTTTTTGGTTTCGTTGATTGATGATGATGAAGAATT
>BPVZ01000009.1:413589-424209 GCA_020521535.1 Rubroshorea leprosula
CGGATAATATTATTCTGTATTTTATTCTAGATACCTCAGTTAAACCCTAATTTTCCCAAGAAACTATTAAAATTTTCTCGAGAAAATGCGTCAAAGAGCTAGAGAAACTCTGTTTCTTGCTTCTGAGCAACTAAGTTCATCGAGGTATGTCGTTTCTTTTTCTTTTTCTTTTTTTTTTTATTTTTTAAATTTCTTCATTTTCATTTTTATGATATCTCTGAAGGTGGAATTGAAATTTTTTTTCTAGTGATTGCTAATTTTCGGATTTTTTTTTTTATCAGCTTGCTGAATCTTTCATACTGGATAACATGTTTCTCTCAATTTTCATAAAGTAGAAATGGGAACTAATTAGCTGGGTAGTTGTTTTCACTCAATTTCTTGTTCTGCTATAAAAGGAATTTCTGGGAGGATTTGAGACGATGTCTCCGTCTAAAAACCCACCCAGAAGTGTTCGACCTTCAATCAAATACAAGTGGGAACCTCCTAAAAAGGGGTCTTCAGTTGAGTTTGGTGAGCTTGTTCATGAAATATATGCCCCAACTGTGTCGGATGAGAATAAGAAAAGTTGTAGTAGATCTGAACCCAAGTCCCATGAAATGTTAAGCACAGCCGAGCTCATTTCGTCAGTAGGAAAGTTATGGGACCGTGCAAGTCATCTTCCCATTTTCCAATCAAAGGCAAATCTGAATCAAAATCATTCTGTTTGCGGAGAGGATATCTTAGCCAATCTGGACAGGGAGGGAAAGGGTCAGGAATGTCTTCCTGTTGATGATAAGTGCTTTCGGATTAATTTGAGGTCATCTACCCAATTCTCACCTGTCCTTCGGCCAAGCTTTGAGGCTGTCAAAGTAACTAAGAAGATGTGCATTTTTAATGCCCATAGCAAAGATCATACTCCCTCATTTTTCTGGAAACTTCTTTGCGGCAGTGCTGATTCGCCTAATGGGTCATGGAAAAGACAGGGGCTTGCAACTATTGGATTCTCAAATGAATTGGGAACTGTGTACCAATGGATGAGGGAGATAATTCCTACTGGACTCAGGTACCATGCCAACTTCTCTGAGGCTAAGGACAAGAAAACTGTTGTAAATTGCATTTCAGATGATGCAAGTAGATGTTTAGGGGGGAGCATCTCAGCTGATAGAAGTATCCCTGCAACTAATTTGGCCAATGGAAATGCTGAAGTTTATTCTAGTTTAATCAAATCTAAGGATCCACCAGCATCTAATGATGCTAAATTGGTAAACAATATAAGAGAAACCACCTCTCTGTGCTCAGATTATTTCCTTGGAGCTGTTCAAGATTGCAAGGCAGATAATAATCCAATATCTAGAGATTGTAGCCTCTCTGAAGATTATCATATTAACATTTTATCCTATTCCAATATGTATGAAGAGTGCCAACTTTTGGCTGATGATAATGAGCTGCTCCAAAACAAAAGAGAAGGACGTAAATGGTCTGTCACTGAGGTTGATGATAGTCTGGATATTCACCCAACAATGCATGAAAAACCTCAATATGTCCTTGCTAAGCAAGAGCATGCTTTTGCAGGGGCATTGGCAGGAATATTTGTTAGCCTTTGTCTACATCCTGTTGATACAGTTAAGACAGTCATTCAATCTTGTCGTGCAGAGCAGCGGTCTATTTGTTATATTGGAAGATCAATTGTTTCTGAAAGAGGTATGTTATGTAAGGCAGTTAACTTGCATATTACAAACTTAAATCCAGTTCAAATGGCTTTCTACTTTTCTGCTTATTAATGAATTTAAACTTGTCAGGTTTAACTGGACTCTATCGTGGCATTGCTAGCAATATCACATCTTCAGCTCCAATATCTGCGGTTTATACTTTCACATATGAATCAGTTAAAGGTGCTTTGCTTCCTCTTTTCCCTAAGGTAGATTTGATGTGTTACCGTCTCCTTTTTTGTTCATTTTCCCCAAATTCTCTTTTTTATATAGCCCTAGATCCCATAAGACCCTTGCTTTCTACTTTACTAGTCCCTAATGCCACCGCAACAGCTTGTAGACAAAACTTTCCTACATCAGATTTGTTGTGGGGTTTTGTTAAAACTGTAAGTGTAATGCTAACACACTTCTTATCTGCAGGAGTGCCACTCCTTGGCCCATTGCATTGCTGGTGGTTGTGCAAGTGTTGCTACTTCTTTTATTTTTACCCCTAGTGAGCGTATAAAGCAGCAGATGCAAGTTGGTACACATTATAATAACTGCTGGTATTCAACTTCTCCCATTTCTCTCCAGTGTTCTTCTCTCTATGATACTTATCATTCTGTCACAACAGGAATGCTTTGGTTGGAATAGTTAAGACAGGGGGTCTACATTCACTATATGCTGGATGGGGGGCTGTACTCTGCAGGAATATTCCACACTCAATTATCAAGGTTTGGTCATTTTACATTGTGGATTGATGATTTGACCTTTGCACTATGCCATGGGACCATGAAAGAAAGACATTTCATCTAGTTTGGGAGAGAATAAAAAAGAAAAAATAATAATTCAGAGGCATTATATTAGGTCTAAGTTCTGACGAACTTAGGGTGCTCCATGAGCATGTTTGGTCCTTCTTTGGCAAATTTTGAAATTCCAGTTTAGTTTCTCCATGGTTTTAGATTCCAACCCTTGCCCCTGCTCTCCTTATTGCCCCTTTTCTACTTGTAATTTATGAGGTTATCATTGCCAATTTGTGCAGTTCTACACATATGAAAGCTTGAAGCAAATGATGTTGACACCATCTAGTACTCAACCAAATACATTGCAGACGGTTTGTACTCCATTCTCTTTCTTTCTTCATTTTCAAGTAATCTTGATATTTGGTACCTAGTTGTTGCTGATGTTTTTTTTGGCTACCTCTTGCAGTTGCTTCTGTATATGTACTAATATGATTTTTTACATCCGCAGCTAGTTTGTGGAGGACTAGCTGGATCAACTGCTGCTTTGTTCACAACTCCCTTTGACGTGGTGAAGACAAGATTACAGACTCAGGTGTACTATAGCAAATACTTTGTGGCTGTATAATTGAATTTTGATTTTGCATACTTAGTTGTGTCATCCAGTTTCCAGATTGTTATCTCTTATTATAGAAGGGGTGTTATGCAGGTACCTGGATCCTTGACCCAATACAGTAGCGTGTATCATGCCCTTCAAGAAATAGGCAAGCATGAAGGTCTCAAAGGTCTCTACAGGTACAAATTGTCAATGCACAATGAAGTGAAATTAATAAAATAGAGAAATTTCTTCTGCTTAGTCCTAGCGCACCAATGCAATTATTCCTAGTTCTTAGTGATACTACAGTGGCTACTGTATATAGGATATACAAACGCCATTTCTAATTCTTCAAATTATTATTACCAGGGGATTGATTCCTAGGTTGGTCATGTACATGTCTCAAGGAGCAATTTTCTTTGCATCATATGAAATGTTCAAGAGTTTATTCTCCCTGGATGTGCCAAAACAAACCATGCAGCACAACAAAAAAGAAGAAGATGATTCCACTCCCACACCATTATCTTCACGGTCAAGGTTGCATGGTTTATAGTCGTGATGAATGGCAGAGCATAGTTGCAACCAGAAAAGCATTTTCTGGTGTAAGTTCATTATTTTATTTTTTTGGGGGGGGAGGTGCCAAAAGGCAGTTCAATTATATTGTGTATTTTTTTTGGTTATGGAAGTAAAAATAGTATTGAGAATTGAGATGGGGCATTCACGCATACATTTTTCTTGTCCTTCTTTGCAATAAATAAGAAGACTGGGAGTAAAATGAAAAATGAAAAAGACAAAGAAATAAAGGAGAGAGAAAAAAAATAAAAAAGATTTAAAATGACATTCCGAGTTCCGACGCAGGCGGTGGCGACGACGACGATGACGACGACGACGTACACCCTCTCGACTTCTGTCTTCTTCTCTATTGTCTTCTTCTGCTTCTCTTCTAAATTCTTTCCCATATCCCTAATTCTTCCTTTCTAATCTCCATTTCTGGTTTGGTTGCTATCAGAGTCGCTCCCATCGGTATCAGAATTGCATCAATACGACTTCTCGGATGATCGTTAGCTAGAACGGAGGACGAGACAAACGCCTCTTCTTCGGTTCTTCCATCACCTGAACTCTTGCGAAAAGTGGGAGAGGAGAGAAGAATGTAACTTGGATTATCGTGTAGTCGCGCTCGGACTAAGGTTTGTGAAAGGCTTTCAATTTCAATCTTTATTCTAATTCGTTGCCTCTTAATTGAAGAAATAGATTGTAACCCTACCTGAATTTCAGTTTCAAATATTGTTCGGATTCAGTTTCAATTTCATATGCTCTTTGCTTTAACATTTCTTAACTCATCAGAGAAGAGAAATTGAAGTGAGCTTTTATCTGATGACGCACTCTCTGTGTTTTACAGTAAGTTAGGAAGAAAACAAATGGTTGAAGTTGCTTCTGAAGAGGGAACTCGACGGCGCCTTCCATCATGGATGCTGGGTGTTTCTGCTGCTGACCAAGTGAGGAAGTCTGATAATGGAGATCAAAACGATACTGTCAAAGTGGAAGGACGTGTCACTAGCCGCTCAAAGGCTAAAAGAAAGCCTGGGAAAGCTGAGTTGCATCAAGAAAAGGAAGTTTTTGTAGCAAGTTCAGATGAACTTTCAAAGCCTGCAAGGAGAAGGAAAAGAAAGTTCAATGGACAGGATGCTGAATGTGATGCTGAAATTGCTTTGAAGGAGAAGAAGAGTAATGCAGAAAGGAGAGAAGTTGGGGAATCTAGTCTTGGGGTTAAAATGAAAGCAGAAGGCATTGGCTCTGGAAGTAGTAAAGATATTGAAATCCCATCCCCAATTGATGATGGTAGTAAAAAACTTACAGTCAATGCTGCTGAAACTGCTGTGCAGAAGATTAAGAATGGTGGAGTCAATAGAAAGGCTTGGGGATCTACTCTTGATGAAAAAGTGAAAATAGTAGGCATTGGCAGTGAAGGTTGTAAAGATTTTGGGATCCCATCTCCAGTTGATGATGATGATGATGAACTTACCGTAGAAGATTTGATCAGCATTGCTAAAGAGGTGATTGTCCTTTGGCCCTTTTGAAAGAGATAAAAAGTTTCACCACTGTTAGATTTGTGTGTGTTTGAATTTTATACTAAATCTCTCAAATTGTTATCATTTGTGTGCAGTATGTCAAAGCTGACCAAGATGTGGAAAGACCAAAATCGTCGAATCTGGATTGTGAACTAGAAAGGCAATTTCCAGCAACAGCTTCTTATAGAAATGAGTCAGAAGGCTGTCTCAATGCCAGTAATAGTACTCAAAGGTCACCTACTCATGAAGCAGCAAGCAATAACTCGACTGTATGTCTGGCAAATGAACACAGTTCCATTAATACCAGCAGAACTGGGGATCCTGTTCAGGATATGCTGGATCTGTATTTAGGTCATTTGCTAAATAAACCTGTACAGGAGCAGAGAACTGAATCTATTACGAAGGATGTTGCAATTGCCAATGATTTGGAAAAACAGAGTCTCAATGATGTTCAAGAAGAAAGAGTCCCCACATTGAAAAAGAAGAGGAGTTTAAGAGACGAGGCAGCCTTGTTGCTTAACTGAAGAATTGATCTTCTCAGGTTCATCTCCATCAGCTGCACCATTTCTATGACATAAATGCATCAAAATGTATGCAAATTGTAGATTTTGCACTTCAACTTAAGTGCTTACTAATGAATTTAAACATGTGAGGTTTAACTGGATTCTATTGTTCAAGTGTTGCTACTTCATTTATCTTTACCCCTAATGAGCATATAAAGCAGCAGACGCAGTTTGGTACGCATTATATTAACTGCTGGTATTCGACTTCCCCAGTTACTCTTCAGTGTTCTTCTCTCTATGATACTTACCATTCTGTCATGACTGGAGTGCTTTGGTTGAGAAAGGTGTTAGGGGACGGATCCCCTATTGCAGGTGGGTTTGGAGACCTTGGGCGCTGGGCCTATTATTTATTTGTTCCCCGTGGGAGGCCGATTATGTTAGGGTACGGATCCCCTATCGCTGGTGGGTCCGGAGACCTTGGGTTCTCAAGTGGTACCAAGGTCACCCATGAAAGTTTCTTAAGGGAGACCTCGGGTTCGACTCTTGGGGAGGCTTTCCTCAGGGAATAAATAAACAATAGGCCCAACGCCCATGGTCTCCAGACCCACCAGCGATAGGGAATTCGTCCCCTAACAAAAAGTACCAAGGTCACCCACGAAAGTCTTGTAAACTCTTGGGGAGGCCTCCCTCCAAAGGAACAAATAAACAATAGGCCCAGCACACAACATCTCTAGACCCACCAACAATAGGGGATCCGTCTCCTAACAAAAAGGACCGGGGGAGGTCTCCTCAACTCAAATGGTACCAGGGTCACTCGCGAAAGTCTCTTAAAGGAGATCTCGGGTTCAACTTCTGGGGAGGCCTCCCCATGGGAACAAATAAACAATAAGCCCAACGCCCAAGGTCTCCAAACCCACCAGCGGTAGGGTATCTGTCCCCTAACAAAAGGGTGTCTTAACCCTTGCACCATGGCATAGGACCAAGAAAGAAAGACATTCGATATTCCTGTTTAATTCTCCTTTGTGCTTTTAGATTCCAACCCATGCCCTTGATCTCCCTATTGCGTCTATTGAACTTGTAATTGTAGAGTTTATCATTGCCAATTTATGCAGTTCTACAAGTATGAAACCTTCGAGCAAATGATGTAGATATCATCTAGTACTCAACCAAATACATTGCAGACAGTTTGTACTCCATCCTCCTTTCTTTTTTGAAGTTATCCTAATTTTTGTAGCTAGATGTTTCTGATTTTTAAGCAACCTTCTGGAGTTGCTTCTGTATATGTACTAATATGATCTTTTACATCCACGGTTGGTTTGTGGAGGACTAGCTGGATCAACTCCCTTTGATGTGGTGAAGACAAGATTACAAACATCAAAGCCTATAACAAATGCTTCTGTATACCTATGACACTATTCTATCATCTTGGCCCCTTTCCATTTATTTGTTTATTTAATCTTCGTGTGTAATATACGCATAACATGGAGCAGGCTCCTAACAGAGCCATTTTTGAGATTTCTAAAATACGAGGTGCAACTGTGGGCTCCGTCAATCTATTAGCTTGACATAAAGCTGTCCAAACCAGATGCTTTTAAACAGTAGTTCAAATCCCAACACTAACTTTGTATCTCTTTGTCTTCCACATAACAAACTCTTCCACGGAAAATCTGTACCATGCATACTGCGTTGGTAATCTTTACGCAACCAACTTGGGCAATTTTTTTTTTTCTTTGAACATGAGAGAATTTGAGGGAAGGGAGATTGATTTTACCAAGAATAAAACCAAGATCTTAGCCTTGCTAAACTTGTTTCATATCCAATGCAACTAGTGCTGCAAGTTCACTTAGGAAAATGTTTTATTCATAAAATATCTTTTGATAATAAAGATAAAAAATAATAATAGTGTTAGAATAAACTTACATATGACTTAAAAAAAAAATTTTTTCTACCCCTCACAAAAGAAAGGGATTGATATAACGTTCCTCCTGTTACTCTTCTCATTACTTTCAGCAATTTCCTTGAGGCTCATCCAAGATTTTCTCCTCCTTTTGCTTGATGCACTAACAGTTTTTTCTGCATCTATTGTGGTAGAATTGCCATCGCATTCAGCTGATCTTTTAGATCCCGATTTATTCCTCTTTCTCTTGCTCCCATCCAACAAAGTTCTTCCTATCTTAAACAAAGGAGTGGTTGGATTATCCACAGGTGGAGCCTCCTCTGCTATTGCTGGCAAAGGTATCACCTCAACATTACAAGATTTATCTTTATCTTCACTTGTGTCTTGGTCCCAGCCGACAGACTTAACAGCCTCGGAGATTGAAGGTGTCTTTAGCTTAGGAGGGCAGATGCCTTTCATATGGCCTTTTGGAGTCCCTTTCTTCAGATTCCTATGTGAGCAGAAGTGGCACTTAAAAACCACATTATTTTGTGTCAAACCATGAGGTTTCTTACGTCTATGTCGTGCTTTTGCTCCATTCTTTTCAATACGAACTGTACAGTTAAAGCCAGGCCTAAGGATTGTCTCACATCTGCAAAATCATAAATTTTAGTTGTTTGGTCATTTACAAATACAGTATATCGGAAACAAGAGCAACCAACCATACATTGCTTATTGCCTCCTTCATTTCAAGCAATTTCACTTTCACCAATTCATTACAGTAAACATGAGGTTAGGCAAGCACTAATCGAACCAAGGCACAGTATCACTCAGATAATAATAGAAACATACTGGATTTCCTGCCTTCTACATTTTGTCTTTATTTCAACGCACACACAATTACTTCAAAAGGGTATTATGAGTTGTAACTTCAGAACAAAGGCTACTAAACACAATGTCTTGATTCATCAACTTGGATGCCACACATATGAAACTTTAAAATCTACAGCAATGGGATCCAATAATTCACATTCCCATATGCATTTTGGGCAGCAACATTGGCTACACCAATTTATGTACTAACTGAAAGAATGGGGATAAAATGAAAAAGAGACAAACCTCTGACAAGGAAGTAGAGAAGGGTCGGGGGAGATACCGGAGATCTCGCCATCAGCGGCTAATCTGTGGCCAAAGAATGCCGCCAAAGAAGGGATTGAAGGTTCAGAACTTGCCCAAACCGCTAGATTTTGCAGGTGCTCGTGCTTCAATTTAGACTTCACATTGGTTTGCTTCTTCCCACTCACTTCTTCCCTAAGAGAAATTGGGTTTTGAGACAGTGGTGTCTTATTCGTTGTTCTTCGGCTCCCTCCCCTCTTTCCCATGCTTGTGAAAGCTTCCGCAGGTTTCTTTTTTCCTATGAGAAATTTCGTCGAACACTTCGAGTGTCAGAAATTACATATAAGAAGAAGAAAACACTAATGTAACACAAACCATCAAGAAAAGGACTTTCAAAATCAAAATAAATTCAGAAGAAATAATTTCACAAAGGAAATAATTACCTTCAAAATTTAGAGAATTGAGTGAATTTCTTCAGAGATTTAAGAATTAGGGTTTCATAGACAGAGACATGGTTGTCAAACTCGCTATTTAACTCGTACAATCGCACGAATTTCCGATCACAAGTATTGATTTCGAGTTAACTCGCACTTAAAATTGAAATCACAGTAAAATCGTGTTGGACTCGTTAAATCGCTTAAAATCGGATGAAATCGCATCGCGCGTCAATAGCTGGGTAAAAAGAAGAGCTTAGCGGCAGCACCAATGGCTGGGGGCGGGCGGGTGGCTGGCGGCCGTGAACTAGCAATAACAACAATCACAGATGTTCACAAAGAAGAAGATGAATGACTTTCGGTTCTTCAATTCTCAGAATTTGGAGAAAATATTATAAAAGGGAAAAGGAAAGAGCTTGTGGGCCAAGGCCCATAATGTAATGTCCAAAAATTATATAAGATGGAATTATTTTAACTCAATTCAACACTTGCATCGTAATATTAAAAACTCAATTAATAATTTATTGGTCCTAATGAAAAGAATTTAATTTTTTTTAATTTAAATATCAAGTTCGAGTCTTGTGAATGAAAAAATGGGCTTTAAAAGAGCTTCTCCGCTAATGGAGTCTAATGTGGATCGATTTTGAATTAGTTGAGATCCAATGTAATTATCAGATACTGGGAGATTAATATAAAAAAATAATGTTAAAAACTCAACATTTATTTTTTTTAGGGTTATATTAAATTAATAAATATAATTTATTAATTTTTATATTATATATTAAATTTAATAAACTTTTAATTTTACTAATTCAATTGTACAATCCTGATTTTAAATAGAAAAAATAATTTTATTTAAACTCTTAATTTTGACAACTTTAGACAAAGGACGAAGGAGCTGCCCTTTTTTTTTTTTTCTTACAGAAAAGTATTGAAATTTTGTTTTGTATCAGAAACAAAACGGCACCATTTAAATTTACATGTGTAAGTCTTCAATTTATAAAATATAAATGAGATAATCCAAATTCATTATACTACCTCAAAACACATCAAATCCACTCGATTGGCTTTGATATTTGCCAAATTTGAGACAAATCTACCCAAAACACAAAGAACCATGCTCCATTACACCTATTAAAGATCTAAGAAAAGGCCACATATGTAAGAATAAACCCAGAAGAAATTGAGTTTAGGAACATGGTTTGTCTCAAATTCCAAAAAGAAAAAAAACTTAGGAAACACATAGGGTGGTCTTTGCATTAGATGACCTCAATATTCCCATATATGTATTATTTTTATGGTACATTGATAATAATAGATTTATATAAGAATAAATAACTCTTTCAATTTCTTAAATCTCTTCCCACCTTACCTAAATAATTTTAAATTTTTAACCATTGAATCACTTATTTAAAAATCCCATGTATGTGTTATTTGTATTAAAAAAATAAATGTGTTCAATATTTTCGATATTAGAACACTGCTTCTCTCGGTTCCATTTCATTATTTAGGCAATAGTACGTGGACGATATTTAGAATGGTAAGTGTAGCAAATTAGTAATGACTTGTCTTACAAAAATCACATTTACTTACCAATAAAATTCTTAATAAATGTACAAG
>BPVZ01000009.1:425745-463889 GCA_020521535.1 Rubroshorea leprosula
ATTTTTTTCTTAAATTATTGGTGAGAGTTGAACTCTCGATTAACTATGCTCAAACATTTAAAATTTACTGGCAAATCATTACATTAGATTGGTTTAATTGTTTTTGTTTATCTTGGTTACATGAAAGGAAGCAATCATCTCATATCTCTTATCTCAATAAAAAAAGATTTTGTGTTATGTAATTTGAACATAAAATTTTTTATTTTTAATAAAAAAAATAACCCTTAAATTATTTAATCATAAAAAAATTCGATTAAATTCTAATTTCACTTTTATTTATCATTATTATTTGTTATTTCATTTTATTTTCGAATGTTGTGGACGTGACACATAAACATGGGTCCAAAGACTTCCAAACTACAAAGCAAGGCTGCGCATCCAATGGCTGTAGCTGACGTGTCAGTAGTGTAGACATTGTACAGCACAGCATCATTATTGTCGCACAGGATTATACTTTCTCTTCTCTTCTTCTTATGTTTTTTTTCTCTGCACTAAGGACAATCTCTCCATTGTTGGCTTAGCTCTCTCTATAAATCTCGTGGATTCATACAAACCGAAGCCTGAAACCTTACAATTCAATTCCGGCGTCTGTGGTAAGAATTCCTATCATTGGGTTCTTCCTTTTCTCTTCTCTTTTTTTTTTTTCTTTTCTTTTCACTCAGGTTAGATTTGTGTATGAATAATTTATTGTTGAATTGTGAGTTCTCCTTCGAAAGTTGAATCATTTAATTAACTTCTGCAATTTTTTACAAACATTTTTGATATTCCCGTGTTGTTTTGAATCTGGGTGGACTCTGGAATCGGTTTTTTTTTTTTTTTGGTAGTGTTATATATGCAGCATTTCTGTGATGATTCTGCGTTTTGTTTGCTTATTGAGAACACTCCTCAGAAATGAGACATGGGCAATGGGTGACTTGTTAATGCTTAGCATCCTGCTGAGAGTGGATGATGTAAAATTACGGCTCTGGAATTTGAATTGATGGGATCTAATTGTGATCTTGGCATCTTTCAGGGAGCATACAATGGCAGTTGTTTCCAGGGTAGGCCCGTTATATTGCATTCAGGCTGACGTAACGCAGGGTAGGACAGTACAGCCTGTGGTTTTTGACAGGGCAAGGATTGTGGAGGCATCTACTATGAAAGAAAAATCTATTGGTTTTTCTTCCTTGTCAAGCAGCTCTTGCAAGATGGTGCGAAGTTTCCCTGTAGAAACTGAGGGTGTGGGGATCAAAAGAGCGTGCAGGATAATTGTTGCAGCTAGTCCTCCCACTGAGGATGCTGTGATTACTACAGAGCCACTGACAAAAGAGGATCTTGTTGGATACCTTGCTTCTGGATGTAAGCCTAAGGAGAAATGGAGGTAAACTTCAACAACCTTGTTTTGCTTGGATTGGAGTAGTATCTTTATCTCCTCTGTCCTACTTGAATATGATTTCTATAATTGGGATCATATGTAGTTGCTTGCTTTCATCAGGATAGGTACAGAACATGAGAAGTTTGGTTTTGAGTTTGAAACTTTGAGTCCTATGAGATATGAACAAATAGCAGAGTTACTTAATGGTATTGCTGAGAGATTTGACTGGGAAAAAATAATGGAGGGGGACAATATTATAGGACTCAAACAGGTAAATTGGATATCTTGATATTATTCCCATGTACTTTATTTTTATCTTTTGAACTCCTCATACAATACTGTAATATGTTGTTGTTCAAATGGCTGTTTTTGACAAATCTAATCGAGAAGAAAACAATCAATTGTGTTCTTCTTGTTGACTTTCTTCTCAAAACCTTGGCTTTTGTGTGATAGGGGAAGCAAAGCATATCACTGGAGCCTGGAGGCCAGTTTGAGCTTAGCGGTGCACCTCTTGAGACTTTGCATCAAACTTGTGCTGAGGTCAATTCACATCTTTATCAGGTTAGTAGGAGAGATGTTCACAAATAAATTTCAGTTAATTGGTTCTGCTGTTGTTTTGCATTTGTTTACACTTTCCAGTTTCACTAGAAATCTGTGCTTTATGTTTGGCTGCTGAACTTTTTAGTGTATTTGTATTTATGATTTCATTAGGTTAAAGCTGTTGCAGAGGAAATGGGCATTGGATTCTTAGGCATTGGTTTCCAGCCCAAATGGGGAATTAAAGACATACCTATCATGCCCAAGGTATAATTTAAATTACTCTTTAACTCATTCAAGTTGCTTGGCAAGTTGAAATTACATAAAAAAATGCTACCGCTTCAATTTGATGTTCTTTCTCTCGAGTCTATAATCATAGTCATCTTTTCTATTTTAGCTTTCTTACATAGAATGATATATAGAGGCTTTCGTTTTGTTTTTAATTTTTATAATTCTCATATTTCCATGTTATTTCACCTCCATAATATTTGAACAATGCTTGTTCAATTTCTCTATCAGTCTGTTATCTGATGTAATGCTGTTACTCAGGGAAGATATGAGATTATGAGAAATTACATGCCTAAGGTTGGCTCATTGGGACTTGATATGATGTTCAGAACATGCACAGTTCAGGTTAGATGAGTTTTACCTTTTTCATTGTTAGGCCATTATGACGCAAACTCTTTTGTTTCTTGCTACTTTTACAGTTAAATCTTAGTCTGCAAAGTAGTCTTTTCTTTCAAATTCTAATAAGATATTGTTATCAAAACATTTACTGCAATGATTAGGTTAATTTGGACTTCTGTTCAGAAGTTGACATGATCAGGAAATTCCAAGCTGGTCTTGCTTTACAGCCTGTGAGAACATTAGTACTTCTTCTTTTCACTGAATTTCTCTGTGATCTAAAGTTTTCTGATTAGCATGCAAATCCAACAGATAGCAACAGCTCTATTTGCAAATTCACCTTTTATGGAAGGGAAGCCAAATGGTTATCTCAGCATGAGAAGGTTTCTGAATTTTACAATAGTGTTAATTTTATATGTTTGGTAATTATTTCTATTGATTCTTTTTCCTAAAATTTTTTGGACAGCCATATTTGGACTGATACTGACAACAACCGTACTGGCATGCTTCCTTTTGTATTTGATGACTCCTTTGGGTATGTCTAATTTATTTATTTATTTATTTATTATTTGTTGAAAAAAATCACATAATATTAATCTTCTCCAACAAAGATTAGCATGCTTAGAGTCCTATGCTGTCTTCTTGGCCAAAGAATCATGTGCTACTGTTTTTGAACATGCTTTCATATATTTGGGCAGTCAATACATATAACTAGCATAGATGATCTTGCAACTGGAAAATATAGTCTCCATGTCTTTGGCAATACTGCCTTGGTTTATTTATTAGCACAAATGGTGTTTCTTTTGCCTTTCTTTTTTCTTAGAAAAGATAGCTGTTCCATTTTCTTCAGCAGTTCTTTCTAGTCATCTGTGTGACTTTGCATCAATTTGGCTTTTCATACATTGTTATGATCACTCTTGCAAGTTGAAATAACCGGATTAAATTTTCCTTTTGTTTTGAATATAATACCTTACCGGGTGATTTAAGTGATGGTATTTTTTAACTGTTGCTTCAGGTTTGAGCAGTATGTTGACTATGCTCTTGATGTTCCAATGTATTTTGTTTATCGGAAAAAGAAGTATATTGACTGCACCGGGATGTCATTCAGGGTTTCTATCTATCCTTTTAATTGTCTTGTGATTTGAAGGTTCTTCTGTTGGTCTCCTTACCTTAGTGACTCCTATGTTGCTTCCATATTTATTCTCAAAAAAAATGTAAAAAGAACATCTTCTCCAATTCTCTAGATATTTTGAGAAATAACACTGCTCATTTTGTAGGACTTTATGGCTGGAAAACTTCCAAGCATTCCTGGTGAATTACCAACCCTCAATGATTGGGAAAATCATTTGACTACAATATTTCCAGAGGTTGCATTTATGATGATTTGCGAATGATTTTCAGTTTTATAATGCTCTTGCCTGATTTAAGCCATTTGCTACTCCTCCTCTATTTAGGTTAGACTAAAGAGGTACTTGGAGATGAGAGGTGCTGATGGAGGGCCTTGGAGGAGGTTATGTGCTTTACCAGCTTTTTGGGTAATTAGCATGTTTGACCTCTTTGTCAAGTTTATCTATTGTGGTGATGTGTAGTTTACAATTATGACAACACAATGGAATTTGAAACTACACTTTAAAGAATGTTAAATCTCAAAATAGCATCATTTTGGATTTCATAACTGATCACCTGTAGATATAGCCTTGTCCAAAGGAAGGAAGTTTAGACTACCCAAAATCAGGCATACCATGGTAAATTTCTGCTGGGTAACAGATCAGGAAGGGCTTTGAAAGCCCTGGAAGCTGGAGATTCTTTAAAATTCTCTCAAGACAATCTTAATTTCACATCTTAACCCCAACCCCACCTTGGATGTAGGAATAGCTACTATGGTGAGCTGTATGTATAGATTTATTTTTACTTTGCTTGTGATTATTTCTTCTGCTTTTCGTCTCCTGACATTGTTATTCCTGCCATAGCCTACACTCCTGTTCTTCATTTATTGGACTTGCCATCTAATTTATGTGTTTGCATTAAAAGGAAAAAAGATTGATGCTATTTTCTATACCATGGCTTCTCTAATGCCCATATTGTGGCAGCATCAAGCGTTTTCCTTGAAATCCTCTCGAAGATGGTTGCATGTTTTCTTTCTCATTTCTTGTAAACAATGACATTAAAGTGGCAGTTTCTGCAACATTTGCTCATCTTGATTTTCATTTTATTGTAAGGTGGGCTTGTTATATGATGAGGTCTCTCTACAAAATGTTCTAGACATGACAGCTGATTGGACACCTGAAGAAAGACAAATGTTAAGAAATAAGGTAATATAAAACACACAACAGAAGCAAATAAATTCTAGTATTGTCTTTCAAAGGGTTTTTATTATGATGCTCCCCTTATTGATAATTTAGACTGGGTATGTTTAGATGTGCCAGGCATCTATATTTTATTAGTTAACAAACAATTACATATGGTATAGCCATTGTATGACAGTAAGAAAAAGCATAAGCTATGTCCTGCAGTAGTAAACATGAAATCTAACTTAAGAAACCTGTTTTAGTAGGTTCCAAAGACTGGTCTAAGGACACCATTTCGGGATGGACTGTTGAAGCATGTAGCTGAAGACGTTTTAAAGTTGGCAAAGGTAACCTGGGATTTTTAGTTTTTACTATTACTTTTGCATAGTAGATTCTGTTGCTGTTGTAATCTAAGTTCATTACTCACAGGATGGCCTGGAAAGGAGGGGATTTAAGGAATCAGGGTTCTTAAATGAGGTGGCAGAGGTAGTTAGAACAGGTAGCTTAACAAGTAGATTACTTTTTTATTCACATACTAGTCTTCCTCGCCCCTCCCAACCCCAGTTTCCCAACTAAGAGAGAGGTCTCAATGATCGTCGGCAATCTTATCTGCAGGTGTGACACCAGCTGAGAAACTTTTGGAATTGTACCATGGGAAATGGGGACAATCAGTAGATCCTGTTTTTGAGGAGCTACTTTACTGAGGTGAACAATGTTCTTGTGCATTAAGTGACAGCCCCTTGCATTATGTAAACTGTCAAGTGTCCACTATTTGGGCATGGTTTTTTGGTTCTCTATTGAATGTTTCTAATTTGCTCTTAAAATAAATTGTGATTATAAATCCTTGGTACCGAGGATTCTTGTGTAAACCATCATGGAATACATAAAGCGTTTGTTCAAGTCAAGCCACTTCATATAAACTCCTGAAGTAATAATTGTTGGTTTATAACATCATTTATTGTAACAATTTTGATCTTGACTCCAAATCAAAATTTTTAAGTTTTTAAGTTATTTATTTATTTATTATGAGCAAAGATGAGATAAGTTTAGACATTTGGCTAGATCAAATGGGCATGACGGCAGAAAAAAACACTATGCTGTCAACAATCCCATGGATTCCCATATCAAGGTACATTTTCTGTTTGCAATAGTTTGTTGAATGGTTAATTATCTATTTTGATGCTTGTATGGAATTCTGCATTATGTTGAAATGAAATTGTGGTTAGAAAGTAGGAGATGGAATGCAGATGATATTATCTCCCAATAATATCATGTTGAGGGGGATAGACATTGGATTCCAGCAGGTAGCCAACTGGTGCCAGGGCGGGGCTGGAAAGGGGGGCCAGACATTGTCAATAATTGAAATTTGTTATCACTTAGCTCTTGCTCTCTGTTTACAATGAAAATGAAAATAATATAATTATAATGAAATGACACATTGTAAACTTACAATCATAAAATGTTATTATATAATTAACAATTTTAATTGGAGGGTCATGTATCTATTTTTGCTATTTTCAACTTCTTCTTCTGCTTCTTAATTTCAGCTTATTAATTTGATCCTTAAATCAGACATGGAATCTCTTTAATGATTTATAAAATACATGCAACCGACTCTTGATATACACATCACATGTTTGTGATATTTTCCCTCAAAATCATTGAACAAAACTTATAAATCTATCTGGGAATGGTACCAAGCTAATAATTATTTTGTTTGCTTACTACAATCATCTTTTTAGGAAGAATTCTGAATGCTTCTTTTTTCTTCCTTATCCAGAGTCTGTCTAGTTATCCAGAGGAGCTTTTGCATCTTACTTTTTTTTCTTATTCACATCATTGGAATACCTAATTATAATTACAATTCAATTATTAATAGCAAGTAATGGCAATGAAAATCCGTCAAAATAAGAGAAAATTCGAACAAAAAAAAAAAAAAACCTAAGATCTGAAATTTGGGAACTAATGATTGTAGTGCTTTCGTTGGATGAAAGCCTAACAAGTAACATATTTTTATGGTAAGGATAAGGTGGTTTGGAATAATTTTTCAGTAAAAAGAGTTGGCTTTAGGTTTAGGTTGACAATACTAGTATATAGCTACAGTTATAGATTTTTTTTTATCTTTTAATATCTCAAAAATATATAAATTATATTTAATATTTATTTTAATTAATATTTTATATTAATTAAATCTGCTGTGTTCAATTACAGTGATTGGTGTAAGTTCCCAATTCTATGTAAAACTTAATGTTGTTTCTTATTTTATAAAAGGTGAGTGGAATTCTGATAACGATAATAGGAGTATTGTAAATATGGTTAAAGTACCTATTGTACTCTATATTTATAAAAATTTTATTTGATTTATCAAAAAAATATTTTATATATTTTTAAAATAGTAACAAAATATAAAAACTCAAAGTAAAAACATTGAAAAATATTCTCAAATGAATCCATAGTATGTTAGTATTAATTCATCTCCTTCAATCCAAAAAAAAATATTATAAGAAATTACTTCTTTAAAAAACTAAAACTAATCAATAAAGTGATAAAATAAGTTTGTCCTACTATTTAATCTAGTGTGTCTTGAACTTCTCATCTTATTAACAAATAAAAGTAACATTTTTTTTTATAACATTTGAGATGGTAATATAAGTTAATTTTTATCTACCATACTTAGTTTACCTCTTATATAATCAGCTATTTACTAAAAAATTTATTAAAAAGTCACACTTTCCTAAAAAAGAAACTCAATTAATAAGATTGAGAGATAAACCCTCTTGTCATCTAATTAGAATGCTTTAGGTATAGCATAATTTTTACTAATCCCATCAATTAAGAAAAGCAAATCAAGAGTGGCAATCAAATAGGAAAGTAGGCATTTTTTTTTTTTTCTCAAAACCCCAATTAGAATTAAGATGAGAAATCGCATTATAGGAGGATGGAGGTTGGTGACCCTTTGTTTGAATTTGGCAAGAGAAAACCAACATGCAACTTATTGTCTCCTTCCCCATCTCCAGCTCACAACCTTAATTGGACCTTGACATGCCTTCTTCCTAACAATGACACTTTATATTATTTATTTATGTCCTTAAAATTTATAGTAATTCCTACTATTTTCAGTATTACTAAAAAAAGTTGAAGAAATATCCTCCTCCTCTTCTTCTTCTCCAATTCATTAAAGAAGAGAGAAAAATCCTCACCTTTTTTTCTTTTCCTATAAAAGGCAGCTCCATTTCATTCTTCAGCACCATCTTTCCTGAGCTTTCTGCACAGGGAAAACAAACCCATTTGCTTAATTTATACTAGTTGCTTGCTATCTGAAAATGAGGGAAATTCTTCACGTTCAAGCAGGGCAATGTGGGAACCAAATCGGCGGCAAGTTTTGGGAGGTGATGTGCGACGAGCATGGGATTGATGCAACCGGGAAGTATGTTGGTGATTCTCGTCTTCAACTTGAGAGGATTAATGTGTACTATAATGAAGCTAGCGGTAACCGTTACGTGCCTAGAGCTGTGCTCATGGACCTTGAACCGGGTACCATGGATAGCCTCCGTACTGGTCCTTTCGGCCAGATATTCCGGCCGGATAACTTCGTTTTCGGCCAAAATGGCGCCGGAAACAACTGGGCTAAGGGGCATTATACTGAAGGAGCGGAATTGATCGATTCTGTGCTCGACGTTGTTCGTAAAGAAGCAGAGAATTGCGATTGCTTACAGGGTATATGAATGAAATTTCTTTCTTCATCTCTCGTCGTAAAAATATCGTCTTTTTTTGTTGTTTTGCTGATGGGTGGAATTTGTGATTAGGGTTTCAAATTTGTCATTCGCTGGGAGGAGGAACAGGGTCTGGAATGGGGACCCTTTTGATATCAAAGATCAGGGAAGAATACCCTGATAGGATGTTGCTGACTTTCTCTGTTTTCCCCTCTCCCAAGGTCTCGGATACGGTGGTTGAACCCTACAACGCCACCCTCTCCGTCCACCAGCTAGTCGAAAACGCCGACGAGTGCATGGTCCTTGACAATGAAGCCCTATACGATATCTGCTTCAGAACTCTCAAGCTCACAAATCCCAGCTGTAAGTTGAGTATACTGTTAACAAATCCAGCGTTTGATTTTGATTTTGTTTTCTTTCTGACTGTTTGTACATAAATTTGAGCCAGTTGGTGATCTAAACCACTTGATTTCAACAACCATGAGTGGAGTAACATGCTGCCTCCGCTTCCCCGGCCAACTCAACTCCGATCTCCGGAAACTAGCAGTCAATTTGATCCCATTCCCCCGCCTGCATTTCTTCATGGTCGGTTTTGCGCCCTTGACGTCGCGTGGTTCCCAACAGTACCGTGCCTTGACCATCCCCGAGCTCACCCAACAGATGTGGGACGCCAAGAACATGATGTGCGCTGCCGATCCTCGCCATGGGAGGTACTTGACAGCCTCAGCTCTGTTCCGAGGCAAGATGAGCACCAAGGAAGTGGACGAACAGATGATCAAAGTACAGAACAAAAACTCTTCTTATTTCGTTGAGTGGATCCCAAACAATGTGAAATCAAGTGTTTGTGATATTCCCCCAACCGGGTTATCAATGTCTTCCACTTTCATGGGGAACTCCACGTCCATCCAAGAGATGTTCAGGCGGGTGTCGGAGCAGTTCACGGTCATGTTTAGGAGGAAAGCGTTTTTACATTGGTACACCGGAGAGGGGATGGATGAGATGGAGTTTACAGAGGCAGAGAGTAACATGAATGATTTGGTTTCCGAGTATCAGCAGTACCAGGAGGCTGCTGCAGAGGGTGACGAAGAGTACGAGGAGGAAGCCGCGTAACATTTTGAGTGGATTTTGAATGAATTTTGGCTATGTCCGTCGCCGGAAAAATGTATGGTTAAGTGTGATTTTTGACCTTTTTGATGTTCAATAAGGAGGCCCTGATTCAGATATGCTGAAGCTTTGGTGTTCTCTGTAATGTGAATTTGTGATTGTGATTGTCTGGATGTAAATTTGCATTGTAATTTCCATAACTGTAAAAAAGTGTCTATTTGTAATTATCCATGGGAGAGCAATAAAATCCATTGAAAGAAATAAACGACAGACAGAAGTCATTAACAGGGTTTCTTATCCAGGGATGAAAACACTGTACATAAATTACAAGCACGGCAACATCTTCTATTCACCCTTTAAATGTAACTTTAAACGACGTTGAGACTCCTCTACAAACATATAGTTCTTTTCCTTAATTATTACAATGGTTGTGTCAAAAGATGAAGGGAGGATGGTTTTTTAAATGAATAGAATTTTGTCCCAATACCCCTATCAAACTGACCAAAACAAACCCACAGCCAATAATGTTGGAAACAAATGTTTGAAGAAGATTTGAATTTTATGGATCCATTCCACCCCAAGGGGGTCTTTTAGCCCTTGGAAAGTTTGATTTTGCCAATTGATAGTCATCCTTCTAGTTGCCATGAAAGATAAAAGAGGGATTCCAATTTTCATGCAGTACCATTTCTTTTACTTTCAAGCATAGAACCATCCCTGAGAGTTGCTTGTGCCTCATTGTCCTTTCCTAGTGCTGAAAGAGCGGCAGCTTGTAAATAAAATGCAATATGCCAGACAGGAGATATCACCTGAGCTTGCATAGCATCATTTATGGCTTCCTGTGGCATGTCACTGATGAGGTAAGATAGACTTCGACGAGCATATACAGTTGGCGAAACCATGGTCCCAACATCAATGAACTGCAACATGTATGTATAAACTGTCAGTTTATCCCTGGAAGAATTCTCAAAACCCAGTGACATTTACACCTTTAATCTAACCTGGGTATAACATTCAATGGCAGCTCTGAAATCCTTGTGCCTAAAAGCAGCATCACCCTTTTTCTTAGAATTTAGAGTTTCCTGCATTTGGTTGGTCCACATCTGGAAAGAAAGCTGCATTTGAAAAAATAAATATATATCATATAGTATTGCTTTCCAGATGATGTGTAGGAAAGTATTTATTTTTAAGACATATGAGAAACAAACCTCTGTAGCTGCACCTTCATCATCCTTATAGCCAATCTTTTCTAGGATCTCATGTACGGCAGTCAAATCCATTCTTAAGCAGGCCTCGCCAAGTGGGGATAAGGGTAAGGCTGCAGAGGGATTCTGTATGCCCATTAATACGTGAGAAGGAACCTGCCAGACAAATTAGCGAAGCTCATTCATGTAAGTGAAAAAGTATTATTCATGCACGCAGTGCCTGTTTTAATGAAAAGCAAATAGCTTAAGTCATATATGAGCAGTTATTTGAGAAATAAAAGACAAGCCACCTCACTGTCCCTCTGTAGAGGAATTAGTGCAGCAACCAATGACTTTGAATTTGGTCGCTCTCGAGGTTCATATTCCAAACAACGTGACGCTAAACGCACTAACTCAGTCCCATCATTATTTGAAAATTGGCCTTCCAAACAAGAGTCTGTTAGCATCTGAATATTCCTGTCACGTATAAGGTCCACCGCCTGAATGAATGGATTCCATGTTAGATGTACAGCAGTATTGTCAGATGTTAAGGAAAACCAAGCATGCAAAAGAACAGATGGAAGATAGACTGCAGAAAGTTTGCCTGCACTAATTAGGTCTTTTTAACTTACATGGCTTGGAGGAATATGTTTTCCACTGATAAGATCAAGCAGAAGGGTGCCAAAACCATATATTACACTTTCTGATGTTACCCTTCCTACAAGGACACAATTAATTTAATACATAAATAATTACATGAAATTGGATGTACACACTGTACCAATAAAATTGATGGAAACAATAACCACAAAGGTGAGGATCAAGAACAAAAAATTTATCACATCAATAAAGGTTAACTAGCACTCTCAACTCAATGCAATTAAATACAACTTCAGAGAAGAATCATAATACAAAATAGTTTTGCACAGTATTTCCTAAGAATACAACATCGGAAAAATGGGTTGCAGATTGTGAAGCTTGGCAAAACAATACTGAAAGGATAAAAATTAAGTTCACAAATTCAATAACTCCGGTAGGTAATTAGTAAATATAGAATGGTGTATGCTAGACAAATGTATTGCCTTTTCAAGAGGTAAGCACCTGTCCTCAGATACTCAGGCGGAGTAAAGGCCAGGTTTGTACTATAACTTTTTCCATCTCTGCTGTTCTTCATAAGACCAAAGCATGAAAGTCTGGGATTGGCCTCCTGAAAATGAAAAGTGTACAGTCATGAAATTAACAATAATTCCCAACAATGAAGAGATCAAGAAGTTAAAAGTTAAAAAGTGAGCTTACATCATCAAAAACAATTCTATATGCATTAAGATCATGATAAAGTGCACGTCCTTTGCTGGTACAGTATTCCAGAGCCTGTGCAATATGCAAAGCTACCCGTAGTCGCATTGCCCATTGCATTGGCTGTGTTTCCCCTAAAAACTCAAAAATTAAGATAACAAAAGTATATCTCAATCCTGTCTCATACCATGAATCCAGCAGGACAGAAAGAAGGGAAACAGGGACTAAATGGCATCTGGAATTGAAAACTAACAGGCCTATGAAGTCAGCTCAAAGCCAAACCCATGACAGCTAGAAAAACTATATTATGACTGATATTGATGGAGTTTAGGTTTTCATCCAACAGTGTAGAGTGTGCATTTCAAATAATGAAAATCAAGATGAGAGGAAACCCAAGATGAACTCACAATGAAATAGGTGCTTGGCCAATGTGTCATTGGGCATAAATTCTGCAACAAGCAACCTCTCCTCACCTTCACAGCAACAACCAAGTAAGTTTGCCAATCTGTTGTTCCGAAGCTGACCAACAGCTTTTGCTTCTTCCTAAAGTTAGAAAATTGAAGTTAAAAATGTAGTAAAATTAATACTTTAAAGTCAAGGAATACTACCATGTAACAGTCATTAAAATAATCAAACTCAAATAGGTTTTATGGCAAATTGGGGCATAATTTTTTCCCCTTTGCCAATGGGTTTGGGATATTTGGGGCGAATAAGAGGAACATGTAGTGACCACCAACTAAAAAATGTAAAGAAAAATGCTACGCCGCTGGCATGGACATACCAAGAACTGTCGGGCATCCGGCCATGCAGATCTATTAAATTTCTTAACAGCAATCTGCTTTTGATTTTCTAACTTCCCCTTGTATACCACATTTGGAGCCTTTTCTCCATGTTCAGAAACAATGTTCTCTACAGAAAACCCGGATGTAGCCATCCTCAGTGCGTCTATAGAGTATTCGCAGAACAGAGGCAAGTCATCAACCTCGCTCTTCTCCTCATTTTCTACAAACAATGTGCTGAAATTTTCAAAACCAATGTCCCACAAGCAGAATCAAGAACAAATGAACTCTGACAGAAACACTTACCAGCATCACGGGCCTCAGGAATAGATTTGTTTTGATCTGTGCTCCAACAACAGGCTGTTAACTTAGAACACTCACAGCCCATGTCAGTAATGAAATCAACTCCTCTACGAGTGGTAAATCTTTCTAGCTCCAACTGCAAACTTTGGTGAAGCTCAAAAAGGCCTCTCAGCCTAACAAACAAGCTTCATCATCAAGTAATTTCCCACGAGCTTCAAAACAAGCAGCAAATCTCAAGATACCCATATCAACTATATATTTAGAAACCAAACTCCAATTTACCTGTAAAAATTACAAAAGGATTCAAGTATTCCACTTGAAAATACCCAGTAAGCTATAAAAGAAGCCAACAATAAGAACCTTAGATGTCCCATCATTTGATCCCCCAATAAAACCAAAACCCAGAATCCAATTAAACTTAAAAAGAATCATGCCCTCTATTTTCAGCTAATTATACTTTATTTACTAACGAAATAAAATAGCACTACTAAAGAGAAAACCCCCTTTTTTCCCAAAACTTTCTCGGCAACCAAACAAGAACTAAAAGGCAAAAATGAAGCATAAAGCTATATTGCAGAATTACCTTCAGCAGCGACCCTCCTCCGGAGTCAACCCACTACCATATAGTCAAGGTCCAAGGAGAGCTCGGCAACACCTTATAGCTTCCCTGCAAATTCAGGTGTTAAACTCAAAACAAACCAGTGAATCAAATCAAAGAAGCAAAAAGGAGGACAGAGTAACCAAGAACAAGCTAAAAAAACTACGAACCTGAATGAGCCAACACCAATTTTTCGAATTCGTCATGAAAAGTGAAGAAGCTGGGTCTTTCTCTGTTTTTTCATTTTTTTCATCCTCCTCCTTCCCTCGTTTTCTTGCTTTCTCTGAATTTTGGAAGTAGAAATGGAAAGTGTACACTGAAAGCAAGAGAGAGTCTGAGAATCAGGGATCTTCTTCCGCTGTTCTTCCTTTCCCTGAGCTTTCCTCTGCAAATGAGAATTTTCAGGCAACCTTGAGATTCGGATTTAATGTATAAATACAAAATAAACAACTGCAAAAATATTGTCGGAAAATAAATACAATAAATATTTTTTTTTTAAAAAAATAGTGCTGTAGTAGTAATATATGCTAGTATTAAAAAAGGGAAAATAAGGACCTATTTTAAATATAAAGACTTTTTATTAAAATTTTTTATAAATTTATTAAGAGTATTTAATTTTATTATAATTTATGACACTTTAATTATTAAAATTTTTAATTTTTTTAAATTCTTAATTTTGATTTACATTAGTATAAATATTATGTAAAATGAAAGCTCTTCTTTTTTTTTTTTCTCAAATGTAAATAATATTCTCTACTCGTCCTTAAATTTTTAATATAAGATTTGAAATTTTAATTAAATCAATTTTTTAATAAAAATATTTTATAAATTAAATTATATGTTTAATGTGTAATCTAACGTAAAATATGAATTTCTTTTTAATATATCTTTTAACAATAATAAAAGGGTATTAGTAGTAAATTTTTTAAGATAAACATATTTAAAATTTTTAAGTTAATTTTTTTAAATAAAAATATTAATATTTAATTGAATAATATTGGTGTACAAACACATTAATAATTTTTTAATAAAAATAAAAAATTTAAATTCATAAAATGACTGTTCAACTCAAAATTTTAAAAAAAAAAAAAAAGGTATTAAAAGAGTGATAAACCTTTTTAGCTCCTTTTTAGTAGTGACTAACCTTAAGATAATCTTTATAAAAATGGGGGATAAAATATAAAAGATTTATCCTCCTTTTTTTTTTTCTTTTCACTGTTTCCACCGACATAACTCTTATTTTTCCCTATTTTTTTCACCTTGCCCATAATCGATTCCATAAACTTTGTCTCTTCTGAGTTATTTTTTAAAAAATATACTATTATGCTCTAAGGCCAAAAAATTTATTTAAAACTAAATTTAATTAACATATCAATATTTTTTTAGAAATATATGTCTAGATAATTTACATTTGGGACTAGACGAAGATGAACCAGGGATGGGGGTTATCTGGATAGCCAGGATAATATAATCAATATGTTGGCCGAATCTCCTTTCAAAAATAAAACATTAAATTACTCTCTTCAGTTATTTTTTTAGAGATTAATACAAATTAGTTTCAATTGTCATAAAAATTAAAATTTTAACATGCATTTAGAAGCTAAAATTCTAATTCAATATTCAAAATCTAATCAGTATTTAAATATTAATATTAATATTTAATAAGATAATTTTTTAAATTTTAAATTAAATTTTTATTAAATAAAATGACGTAATTTAAAATTAGGACGAGTGAATATTGATATGTATTTTTTTTTATTTTTGATAGATTTAATTTGATTTTTTAACATTTTAATTATAGATTTCAAATAAAAATTTACATATTATATAAATGATAATTAATTTTTTTTATCAAATTAAAGTACTATACAAAATTTCATATGTAAAGATAAATGTTTTTAATTATTATCTATATAAGTTGTTAAATTTTCATTTAAAATTTATATTCAAAAAGTCAAAAAAATAAATTAAATTTATTAGAAAATGAACGGATTAATTAAGCATTGATACAAGAAAAAAAAAAGGTTTTTTTTTGTTATTTTTTGTTTCTTCTATTTCTTCCTCTCTCTCTCTCTCTCTCTCTCTCTTTTTGGTTTTCTCTAAATATTGTAACGTTAGAAGCTGATATTTTTTTAGAAAATAAATGTTTGTAATCTCTTGGAAAAAATTTCGAATGTATTGTATATTTCATTTGTTAGTCATTTAATTTCTTCTTCACTTGGAATATATTTAATTGTTGTCATTTTTATCGGCATAATATGTTTTTAATTTCAGGCAGTTTGCCATTAACTGGTGATAGAGAACAATTGAACTGCCGGAATCTAGTTAAGTTGATTTGTCACCATCTAAAGTGTTTTAAATTTCCTAATGATTTTGTCCGAAAGCATGAGCATCAGTTGAGATCAATGGAACCTTCCATGAATCTGTTTTAGATTAACCTTAAATTAGGCAATGGAAGTGGTTGTTTGTTTTTGTTATTCATTTCTATTTAAAACAAAGTAGTTGATTACTTCTTCCCATAAAAAGAAGTTGATAATTACTTTATTGTCAAAATATCAAATGTTGTAGAAATGTCGATTTTCTTTTAAGGTTATATCAAATAATTGAAGTATGTTTATAGATCTCAATTACTATATATATAGTATTGGATATTAAATGTTAAAAAAAAAAAAACAAACAAACAAACAACAACGATAACATGATGAAATTTTATTTAAATGATGCTTGATAAAGTGTAAAAGGCACTTGATTTAAAACTAAAGTTTTCTCTCAGCAAAATTAAAATTTTATTAAGAGAAAATTTAAGCATTGACTTTTAAAATAGTTTTCTAATGAATTTTGAGAAAGTGTAGATATTTTGTCCTTTTTAAATTCATTTAAAAATTAACTTAAGAGCTTATTTTTATACTTTCTTTTAATAATTTTTAAATTTGTGGACGACAAATTTACCTTTTATGTTGGTTACCTTTTTAACTTTGTCAAACATCATCTTATTTGAGATTTCAAAAATTTATGTTTGGGAGCTTATAGTCAAACCCCAAAATAAAAGAAAAACACCATCTTTTAAATGAGATATTGAAAAACAAAGAAGAGAAAATAAATATTCATTATTTTACTTTACTTTTGAATATCTAGTATACAACCCTAAGTGGCGTCTTTAACTTTTTGGATATTTGGTTCAGGTTCAAATGCAATCATGTCTCAATCACCTAATTGATTGGTGATAATTTCACTTATTAATTTCTCAAAAGTTAGGCGCTATATGAATTCAAATTATGCTTGATAAACAAGTGTCAAGGGCAAAGAGATGTGATTCCATTTTTCTGCAGGTAATCCATAAAAACAAATAATTCCATTGACTTTATTACATTGGACAATACACATAACATTGATATTGTACAATAGTTCTATGAAGAGTTGGAGAACCGACCATGCTCTTTGACTTACTTAACTATTTTCTTGATTGTCGTTAGGAGCATTCAATTCTGAAAATGACATACATTCCAACCTCAAGGGCCCATTAGGTACCAAACTCATCTTCTCCATCTCCAAATGATGCTCTAAATTTTTTGTTGGGTGTTCTTGTTTTTTTAAACACATTCATTATTATGCCCCAAAAACCATTGACTTTGATTAAGATAATTGGTTAATCACTTCGGAATTAATGATGGGTAATGGAGTTTAATTAAGGTGTACTAAACATGGCATGTCACAAATCAAATGTTCATTTGATTTGATCTTTAGTAATTGAGTTTGGTGAGAAAGGCAAGTAGTGGTTTATCATAATAAGTTTTGTGGTATAGTTATAATTACTTATTATTTTGTTAATATTACATAAAAATTATTTCATTTAATTGATATTTTTTTAGTTTTTACTCTTTCTTATTAGATTTAGTTGTCTCAACTTGAATTTTACATAAAGTTGGATAGGATGATTTTATATAATAAATTGATAATAATTGTTTTTTTATTTCTTTACATAGTTTCTATTGAGAATTTTGACTTAGATAAAAAAAAAATATCAATTATCATTTATTTACCATATAAAATCATTAAGTTAATTTAAAGGTGAGAGACTATGATAACTAAAAAACACTAAAAAGACTAACTTTTTTTTTTCTTAAAAGTTAGTTATGATATTTGAAAATATAAATTTATAAATTGATTTTAATATTTTAAATAATAAATATTAATTATCAATTATTTTTAATAATTAAATAAAATAAAATTGAGTAACATTAATATTAACATTTGTGGTGTATGGCCATAACACACCCAAGTTTTATGCAAGTTTTGACATAAATAATGAATCCAACTAAGGTGATGTCAAGAAGACAGGCACAAGACTGATGATGCCATGTGGGACTTTAGTTTCAGGTTCAACTATTGTTAGAGTGAAATTTAGTTCAATTTATTGTTTTTTCTTGTTTGGTTTAAAATATATGATATGCTAAAACTTGATTCTCATTTATACATTAATTGATGTCTACCTAAATTATATTTGAAAATAAAATAAGAAAAGCATTTCATATAAAAAATATACAGTCAAGATGTTACTATCAATTGATTTTAGTTGCACATAACTCTTCATAAGTGCAATCCTTCATGTGCTCTAGTGGTGACCACACTGCCCATTAAGTAATAAGTGGAATGCACCCAACTCCAAAATTTAATCTTTTCTAACAGTAACAAATATTAATATATAATCTAATCATTTCCTTTTGTCAAAAAAAAAAAAATGCTATGACAATCGGAGCATCAGACAATTACTTTTAAGAGAAAAATGTTACTACCATGGGTACTGACTTCGTTGTCATTTTGTGGAGTTGCTTCCCACACAGATGGACTAGATATATATCAATTAACGAAACATAAATTATTGATATATACTAATATTATAAGTAGATTTAATTATATGAACATAAAGGTGTTTTTGTGGTTTGCCTTACATTTAAAAACACCATTTTTTTGGTAATTAAAAAAACATATTTTTATCTTTAATTCAACTCACTTCCATATTATATAATTAGAATGAGTTAATTTAACAAATCATCTATTAACATTTATATTTCTTTCAATTTTATTTATTACTTTTAATTCTTTCAATCTTGTCTATTATCTTTCACATTTATTTCAATTTCATTTCATTCGTTATCTTTAACGGAAATGTCTGTTATCTTTAACGGAAATGTCTGTTATCTTTAACGGAATCTTCTTATTCTATAAGAAAATATTTAATCCTCTAACTATATTTCTTTTGATCTTTTAGTCCGTAAATTTATATTCACACCAAAAATAGTTTTTAATCTTATCTTACTAAATGTGTTTTTCAAAAAACTATTTTACAGAGCAAATTGTATGTAGTTTATCATGTAAAATTATTTAAATGTCCTTAATTTTAATTTTATATTATTTTTTCAGAAATATTTAAATAAATTTTCAGGACAGATTGTATACAATATGTCCTATAAAATAGATTAGTTGCTTAAATTTATTACAAATTTTAACTAATTTATCTTTATAAAATATTTCAAGAATCATCATTTTTATTAGAATTATAGTGTCACTTTTTTCAAAACTTAAATGATTATTCTTTCCATTAAATCTAACATAATTTTGTATGGATGAAATATTTTGAAATATTTTCAAAGTTTATAGATCATTTAGAAAGAAAATAAACTTTTTAGACTAAAATGAAATTAAGTTTGTAGTTAATAGACTAAAATTTGAATTAAGCCTAATTAAAACTCATAACATTTTGTTTTTACTAGAAGAAACTTAATAAATTATTACTGATTAATTTAAGTTATTGGTATATCAATTTAAGCTTAAAAAGATTAAATTGCCTTTAATTGAATACAGATGCATGAAAATTCATTAACAATGTTTTTGTTTTTTTCCACTCTATTCTAATGCGGTTAAGCGCAGGAGAAGCTTCAAAACAACATTCAGTTATGGGAAATTACTTTGTATCTCATTTTCCTAATCTCTTGTCTTACATTTCTTGGCATTTGGCACTTAAAAAAAAAAAAAAAAAAAAACTCTCTTAACATTTCATGAACCAGGCCTCCTATTCTCTCCTCTGCAAGGATCTGGACTACACACATTGAACAAGGTTTTTATTTTTATTTTTTAACTACGGTAGGTTTTGATTTATTAAAATAATTATTAGTTTTTAGTTTTAATTAATTAAATACGTTAAATATTTCAAGTTATAAATATAAAAATAATTTAAAGATAATTTTTTTGGTATTATTTTTTTATAATTTCACATATCATTGAAATAATTAATTCTTTTTATTTATTTAAGATATATAATATTAAATACATTAATACATTTAATAATATGTAAAAATTATATATAAAAATAATAAAAAATTATCTTTATATTACCGCACTTACAAGTATTAACAATTATCAATTGTTAGATATTAGCTATAAGTTATTAACTATTTTAAAAAAATAATCTAAATTGCTGATATAATTTATATAAGGGATTTTTTTAAAAATTTAGACTACACAAAAAAGTACAATATATTTTATCAAAACACCCAAAATGACCTTAATAAATAAAAATCATTGAGTTTATTCAAAGACGGCTCCAATTGAAAAGGACAAGTTTTGTTTGGATAAACAGTTAAGATTTAATTAACTGTTAATTTGAAAATTCTATACTCGTGCATTTTATAAAAAAATATCTACTCTTATTTTCCTTCCACCACGTGCAAGCAATCCTATCCGTTCATTAAAGTCAACGTCAACATTCCAATCCCTCGCAATCTGACACGTGTACACAGAACCCAAAACCCACGCATCCACGCGCCATTATAGACGGTCTACAAGAAACAAGAAATCTTGTTTCCAATCAGCTCTCTCAAAAGCAATCTCATCCGTCCATTTCCTCCCTCGTCTATCGCGCGTGGACGTTCAACACACGCGTGCGAAGATTCAAGATACCATACGCAAAAACGACCGCAAAAACCCTTCTTAAGCCCTCAAACTTACCCCAAAATAACATATAAGACCCTAAACTAAAAATAAAGCAGACAAGCCCTTCAACTCCACTAATGATGCAAATAAGCCCTTCTTATTTATGGATGTTCATGTTTTCAAGGTGATATTAAACATGAAAAACTGTTTAACCGGTTTGTAAGAAATGTTTATTTGCATTATTAGTGGAGTTGGAGGGCTAATTTGTTTCATTTTTAGTTTAAAGGCTTAAATGATTTTTTGGGGTAAGTTAAGGGGCTTAATTAGGGTTTTTGCTCAAAAAGGACGGAAAGATCCGCACACTCCAATAATAGCACAGAACAACAGTACTAATTTCGTAAAATTTGCCATTTTTAGACCTATTATGGTAATAACACATCTACTCTGATACCTATAACATCTTCCACTCTCTTTAAAACCAATCTTCCGCGAAACGCAGTCTTTGCTCCATAGAAAGTAACCCTCGGCATCCTCCTCTGCAGGTACGCTTAGAAACCCTAGAATTTGTTCTGCTTTCGTTTCTGCACTGTTTATTATCTGAACTGAGAGGAATATTGCTGTATTTGTCTGCGTATTTACGATTGTGTGGGTGTGGTGTATGAGGGAGAGGAATAGATTATATGTGTAGGTTTGGTGATGGTAGTGGCGATGGGGAAGGGGAGACCTAGAGCAGTTCAAACAGGGCAAAGCTTGGGTGTGTCGTGTAGTGGATCGATTATTATACCGGAGGGGCCTGTTTTTCACCCTACTGAAGAGGAATTTAGAGACCCATTAGAGTATATATATAAGATTAGACCTCAGGCTGAGCCTTATGGAATTTGTAAGATTGTTCCACCTAAGGGTTGGAGCCCTCCATTTGCATTGAACTCGGATTCTTTTACGTTTCCCACGAAAACACAGGCGATTCACCAACTGCAGGCGCGTCCTGCGTCTTGTGATTCCAAGACTTTTGAGTTGGAGTACAGTAGGTTCTTAGAGGGACATTGTGGCAAGAAGTTAACGAAGAAGGTTGTTTTTGAAGGAGAGGAGTTGGATCTATGTAAATTGTTTAATGGTGCAAGGAGGTTTGGGGGTTATGATAAGGTTGTGAAGGATAAGAAATGGGGGGAAGTTTTCAAGTTTGTGAGGGCAGGACGGAAGGTTTCGGAGTGTGCCAAGCATGTTTTGTGCGGGTTGTATAGAGATCACCTATGTGATTATGAGTGCTATTATAACCGGCTGAACAGAGACAGGGTTAAGAGTTGCAAGAGAAGGAGTCATGAGGATGTAAAGAGAGATGAGGTTCAGTTGATGAGCTCCAAGAGGAGACGAAAGAATGGGTATGGTAATAAAGCTTATCTTTGTAAGATGGAGGAGAAGGAGGATGAGCATGATCAAATATGTGAACAATGTGAAAGTGGCTTGCATGGGGAAGTAATGCTTTTGTGTGATAGATGCAATAAAGGATGGCACATTTATTGTCTATCACCGCCATTGAAGCAGGTTCCACCAGGGAACTGGTATTGCTTAGAGTGCTTAAATTCTGATAAGGATAGTTTTGGTTTTGTTCCTGGCAAACAGTATTCTCTGGAAGCATTTAGGCGTGTGGCTGATCGAGCCAAGAGGAAATGGTTTGGTTCAAGGCCTGCGTCGAGGGTACAAATGGAAAAAAAATTTTGGGAAATTGTGGAAGGATCAGCAGGTGAGGTTGAAGTTATGTATGGCAGTGACCTGGATACCTCTGTCTATGGAAGTGGTTTTCCTCGTTTAAATGACCAGAGACCAGAGTCTATTGAGGCTAAGTTGTGGGAAGAATATTGCAGTAACCCATGGAATCTCAACAACTTGCCCAAGTTGAAAGGTTCAATGCTTCGTGTTGTTAATCATAATATTACTGGTGTGATGGTTCCCTGGCTGTATATTGGGATGCTATTCTCAGCTTTCTGCTGGCATTTTGAAGATCATTGCTTTTACTCAATGAATTACCTGCACTGGTATGTTTGTTTTGATATCTTATGCTATTTTTTTTTCTTATTTCTTGATTTCTTATTGTTTGATAAACTGCATTTCTTTTATTTAAGTCTTCAGGTTGACAAACTTCTGCAGTTTCATGGGTAGTAAGCACGTATTTGTTTAGATTAGCAAAGACTTTCTGTTCTTACTGGCAGCTGAGATAACTTATACCCAGGGAAAATTCTAGAACGAAGGAGTTGCATATTAGACTAAAAATATAATTAATTTGTTACTGATGGTTAAAATTCATTCACAAAGGTTTGATGCTTTTGATTAAAAAAATAGTGATCAGGTCAATTGTTAAATAGTCATTCAATAATTTTCGTTGAACAAGTTTTCTATTTTCTTAATGGTTTCTTTGATAAGTGATTCTTTGGTTCTTTTGTATCATCATTATCAAGTTTTTTAATTGATTTTATCTTAAGTTTGATGGTGTCTGGCCTTTCTTCGTAGGGGAGAACCAAAATGTTGGTACAGTGTTCCTGGTAGCGAAGCCAGTGCTTTTGAGGAGGTAGTATTTTTTAGTACTTTTACACTTTGTCCATTTATAATTTATTCAAATTTAGATTTGTTTAACACTGATACATGTGGATGGATATTGTTTGAATTATGAGACTTGGATGCATATGACACATTCTCTTTTCTATAGGTGATGCGGAGCTGTCTTCCTGATCTTTTTGATTCACAACCAGATTTGCTCTTCCAGCTTGTCACCATGTTAAATCCATCTGTCTTGCGGGAAAATGGTGTTCCAGTTTACAGTGTACTGCAGGTGTGATATGCAAGGCCATGCGCCTTACATTTTTCTTAATTGCACACTGTTAAATGTTTTTAAAGGGTCAAATAGAAGTAGAAAATGTTTGATATTTCTTTCTCTTGCCAGCAGAATTTTTAACTGATTGTTCTTAAGTATGTTGGCTTGAGTTTATTAATTCTTAGGTAGTGGCCTGAGGGTTTAGAACTGAGTATGCTGGGGTAGAATGTCACTTTGCCACAAATAAACTATCCTATGGATATGTATCTGATATGTTGCATCCATTTACTGAACTTCCTTTTATATGGTTGTCTCATGTTTGCCTTCTTTCAGGAGCCTGGAAATTTTGTCATCACATTCCCCAGATCATATCATGGAGGATTCAACTTCGGTAAGCTGGGACAATTTTAAAAGTTAGTAATATTAATTAAAGAATAGGTTTTAGTGTGCTACAGACACAAGAATCATTGCAGCATGCATGTTCCCTTTCTTCAGGTTTAAACTGCGCAGAGGCTGTCAATTTTGCTCCAGCTGATTGGCTACCTCATGGTGGGTCTGGAGCTGAGCTGTATAAACTCTATCGCAAGGCTGCTGTGTTGTCTCATGAGGAGCTTCTTTGTGTGGTAGCCAAGGTTAGTAAGTCTTGATATATGTTTATTTTATTTAGTAAAACTATCATTAAAATGCACAGTTTCATATTCTGATTAACATATGATGATAACCACTAGGTCTATGAGATTACCACTAATTTATTCTGAACTTTGCCTATGGTCTAATTCTCAAAATCTTATGTTGTGCTAGTTCTTTAGTTATTTAATTTTTCGCCATATATTCTGCTAGTTATATGAAGGACAGTAAGAAAGCCTGCTAGACGAAGGTAGCTCAAGATTTGGGTCATTTTTTTTTTCTTCTTTTCTTTATGTAATGAATAAGACATTGAAATGAGATGATCTAACAGTGACAAGGAATTACACAAGCGTGTGCACCCATCATGGAAGGATTTTCCCCATAGATTCTAAGTTTGATTGAAATGCCAGACAGGCAAACTGTTTAAAGATGAATTTAAGCTAAGATGATTTCTAGCAAAAGGGAATACCAAAGACCAGCAACCAACAATAATATGATAGTTTATCAAACACTGGTTTAAATGATTTAAAAAACTACTTTTGAAATGGTGTTAAAAATAATTCCTAAAATGCCTAATCACTATAGTTGAATGTTTGGCTTTGTAATGATATGAAACTGCAACTTTGTTATTGCTTAAAGCGGTAGTGGTTTTGCACTTTTTGTTCCTGGTTGGCTATAATAAAATTATTGGAATTTTAGACTCTTTATTGACAATTGCTGGGGGGATACCTCATTTCACGCTAGGAAAGGAACCTCTGTCTTGATCTATGTTGAAATGTGGAAATTCTATATTTGAACTTTTTATTTGATTAAGGACATAGCACTAATATTTTGTTGCATTGTTGATTTGTTTTTTTCCCCCCTTACTAGAGTGATTGGGATAGCAAAGCATCATCTTACTTGAGGAAAGAGTTACTTAGGATGTATACCAAGGAAAGAAGCTGGAGAGAGAAGCTTTGGAAATGTGGCATGATAAGATCTTCCCCCATGCCACCTAAGAAGTCTTCAGAATATGTGGGTTCTGATACTGAAGAGGTAATTGTTTACTATTTTCTCATTGCCATTGCTTTGATTATAAAATGACAAGTGATTAATATCTCCCTGTTGCTTTTGTAGGATCGAACATGCATTATATGCAAGCAGTATCTATATCTCTCTGCTGTTGTCTGTCGCTGTAGGCCATTAGAGTTTGTGTGCCTGGAGGTAACTGGAAGTTTGATAATTCGTGAATTAAACACTTACTAAACTAATTTTTTGATTATGATTTTTCAGATGCATTTAATTTTTTTTCCACAGACGTGAATTGTTCCTAAAATGTTCTGAATATTGAATAATCCAAAGCTTTAATTTTCAATAAATTTGTTTTGGAACTATTGAATTTGTGAGAATTATTTCTAGTATTAGTTGATTGGAACTTAAGTACTAAAATTCTTTCATCCAGCCACTGCTAGCCAATTTAAGGTTTTTTTTTTTTTTTTGCAATTCTTTTTCCTGCATTTTGAAATTTGAGCATTTCTTTCCACGTAGCATTTAAAAAAAAAATTATATAGCCCTCTTGCCTAACAATCCTTTAGAGGGTCCATAGCTAGAGGTCATCAAAATTCATCCCTAGTTGGTAAATCTTCTATTGTATTGATTCTATTCTTCTGGATTGCATTTATCCATCATACAGCACTGGGAGCACCTTTGTGAGTGTCAATCAAGGAAGCATCGTCTCCTCTATCGTCATAATTTGGCAGAATTGTATGATCTGGTGCTCAAAGTGGATATAGAAGATTCTGAAGAGGCACCACGAAGTGATAGTTCAAGAAGACAAGTCTCAGGTCTCAATAAGACAAGTTCTTTGTCTAAAAAGGTTGTATTATTTTTACTGAAATGATGCTGTACTCTACATTTTATGGAGTTTACTTAGGTGGTACCTGGGCTTAATGATATGGGAGTTCTCACTTAAGTTGAACTAACATGTATAGGTGAAAGGCACAAGTATTACATATGCTCAACTTGCAGGACGGTGGCTTGTCCGGTCACGTAAGGTTTTGCAGAGTCCATATTCTGGTCATGCATATGCTACTCTGTTGAAACAATCTGAACAGTTTCTTTGGGCTGGTACAGAGATGGATCAAGTAAGCTATGAGATTACTCTGTTTCATTCTTATTCTGTTTCATTCTTGTCATTGAGATAAAATAGCTAACCTATAAATTATTTGTTTCTGTTATGGAAAAAGGTTCGGGATGCAGTAAATAATTTGATTGAAGCTCAGAAATGGGCAAAGGGGATAAGAGATTGCCTTTCTAAAGTTGAAAACCAGACAAATAATCCTGGTGAGAAAGTGCATCTGGATTATGTTGATAAATTGCTTAGTGTTGATCCTTGGCCCTGTAATGAGTCTGAGCATCTAAAGCTGAAGGTATGCATGGTTTGGTGATTGTATTCTACACTTTGCCTTTGTTTTCAATTGGTGTCGTTCAACCTTTTCTTTTGTCAAATGCTGTTGCCCTTTTATTCAGGATTTTGTAGAAGAAGCTAGGTTGTTGGATCGGGAAATTGAGGCTGCACTGTCAACATCCTCCAAGGTAATCTAGACATGCTCTGAAAGCTTATTTCAGTCACTAGGCTAAGGTTTACATTTAACTTCTTTCGATTTTTGAACACAGTATTGTAGAGCATGATGTTTGTTTTAACTCCCTTTATCTTTGCTGTTATTGTTATTCCTTTCACCCTAGATCAACGAGTTGGAATTATTGTATTCCAAAGCACATAGCTTACCTATCCATTTGAAGCAGTCAGAGAAGTTATCTAAAAAACTTTCTTCAGCAAAGGTATATCTTTTTCACATATTCACATTTCAGGTTCAGCTTTCTATTATTGTTAGGATAGTTTTATGGATGACAAAGTTTCTGCTCTTTGTTATAAACTGTTCATTAAACTTATGCTTTATGAGCTTCAGGCATGGAAAGAATGTGCAATAAAACACTTGTTGGACAAATCTTCTGTGGCAATTGACATTGATTTTCTTTACCAGTTGAGATCAGAGGTATTTGGATTTCTTTACTTAATTATTCCGGGTTGTCATGTTTTTATATATTTTTTTAGTAATTTTTCATTATTATGGTGGATAGATATTGGAGCTTCTGGTTGAAGTTCCCGAGACAGAAATGCTTTCGAATTTATTAAGTCAGGCTGAAGCATGCCAGGTTCACTGTAGATCACTACTGAGTGGTTCTATTACTCTGAAGGTAATCTGTTCATTCCTTTTGTTTTGCCCCCTAACCTTAAAAGGATGCTACAGTGCCAAAGATTGAAGAACCTTTAACTCATATTCTATCCAGGATGTTAAAGTGCTTCTTCAGGGAATGGATGGATTAAATGTCAATATACCAGAGTTGACAGTTCTTAAGCAATACCATATTGATGCTTCTAGGTTGATTGACCGTTTTAATAGTATTCTAGTGAATGTTCATGAAAGGGAAGATCAACAGACCATTGTTGATGAGCTGGATTGCATACTAAAAGAGGGTGCAACTTTGAGAATTCAAGGTCTAGCTGTTGCACTGCACACTGTTATAGTCATTTCTAAGAATATTTGTTTGAAATCACCATTGTTGTCTTGTTTATGTAATTAAGGTATTGGTTCCTTTTTCTGAACAGTTGATGAGATGCCACTTATTAAGATTGAGTTGGAGAAGGCTTGTTGCCGAGAGAAGGCGTTAAAGGTAATTCAGTTGTTTTGCTTCAGTTTGTTAGCTTCTATGTATCATCATTTGAAATGTTCCTTTAGTGTTATAATTATCCCATGCCACTTGTACATCAAGTCGCATTACTGCACTTAGCATGGTTTGAGTTAGTCATAAAATGAAATGTTGATACAGGCACGTAATACTAAGATGCCACTGGACTTTCTTCAGCAACTAGTGGTTGAGGCTGTCAAGTATGCTTTCTGCACTTGATGTCTTTTACAAATTTCAGGCCCTGAAGGTTCTTATGCTCTTGGTGATTTTTTTCTCGCTTGTGATTTTCTGTTTTCTTCTTTCCATAGGCTACGGATTGAGGGGGAGAAATCTTTTGCTGATGTATCCAGAGTAGTTGCTGCTGCTATGCACTGGGAGGAAAGAGCGAATGATGTCCTTGCACGCAATGCTCATATGTCTGAGTTTGTGGATCTTTTAAGGTTTGATGTACCTTCATTGTTTTCCTTGACTTGCTGAATTCCATCCTAGTTTCCTATGATTTACATTTAGCCAAGTTTGATCTTGTAGGACTTCAGAAGACATTGGTACTATTTTGCCTTCGCTAGAGATTGTCAAGGATGCAGTATCAAAGGCAGAGACCTGGTTAGAGAAATCTAAGCCGTTTTTAGAACCTGATCTTTCTGTTGCTTCTTCCTCTTGTTTCTCACTGAAACTTGAGGACCTACAGGTTTGCTTTTTCTTCATAATGTGGTATATTTGCTTGTCATTGTTATCCCACAAGAATGACAAGTATTTTACACTTTTCAGGAGTTAGTTTCTGAGTCAGAGTTTCTTATGATATCATTGGAGGAGAAAAGTATGGTTGAAATAGTTTTGAAAAAATGCATGGAATGGGAGCACGGTGCCTGTTCTCTACTGCAGGAGGTGGAGTGCCTATATCATACTATTGACATTGGTGATGGGAAGAGCAATGGTCTTGTTTCAAAAATTCAACAGCTAGTTACCTCTCTGAAATCTGTCATAAATTCTAGTCTCTCTCTTGGTTTCAACTTCCATGAGATTGCAAAACTTGAAAATGCGTGTTCTACACTGCAATGGTGCAATCAAGTCCTCCTTTTCTGTGATGGCAAGCCATCTTGTGAGGTGTTATTTCAATCATTGAATACTTATTTGATTATGCTTTTGATTTGCATGACCTCATCTCTTACAGCTTTGTTCATTTCCTTCAAAGTGATTTCCTTTTAGCCCTATTCTCCTCTTTCCTCTGTTTTCTTAAGTAGTTAATTCTTCCTTCTTGCCACATTTGATAAATGGGGTTTTTTGGTGGTATGATAGGATGTTGAGAGGTTGATGGCAGTAGCAGAGCACCTTTCTATAATGTGTACCTCCCATACTATGTTGAGCTCACTGATTTATGGCGTGAAATGGCTTAGGAAAGCCTCAGACGTGATACCTGCACCATTAAATTGTCAAACATGCAGGTTATCTGATGCTGAAGAAATTCTTGCAGAATACAAGGTAAATTTATATTTATCTTTTGTTTTACATGTTAAAACTTTAAAACTTAAAAACTTTGAAGTTCATCATTTTATTTATCCTGCATTTGAAGTCCAATTATTTTTATTCTTCTACTTTTTATGTAGGACATTAATGTCTCTTTTCCAATGATGGTTGCACAAGTTACAGATGCCATACGGAAACATGGGTTGGTCTTTCAAATGCACTAACAGCTTTCTATTCTTCCACTCTGGGCCAGAAGTCATTACATTTATTTCTTGCATGAAAAACGTAGTTTGAATTCATGGTTTCAACTATGCTTTTAGTATTCTGAAAGCTTTGATATTGCATTGTTAATGTACAAAATTCTGGTAAAAACCACATTGAGTTGTCTGTTGGTTGTGTTTAACCATAATTGTAGGTTATGGCAAGAAGATGTGTGCCATTTTTTTGCTCTGGAATTCAAGGATAGGTCTTTGTCTCAAATGGTAGAGCTCAAGGTATGCTATGCATGTGCACTCGGTAAAGTTTTCTTAGGAATTATCTGTCTTGATGGTTTTTTTTTTTTTCCCTAAATTTTTAAAACTTGGTCTTATATTGTGATTGTGTGTGTTAATTTGAAAATAAAAATAAGATTTACTTGTTTCCTTTTCAATTCCAACTTTAGTTCCTTCCACATTGTTGTTGTCAGACATTTATTATGTTATGACTTGGGATCCATTATTGAGTTTTTAATTCTGTTTGTGTCCAATAATTATTGCCATGTTGGCCTTAAATTTCATGTAGGGCATTAAATTAACTGTTTATTTACCAGAGTTTTCTGATTATGTATATAGGAAATTGTAATTTCTTTTCTTAATCAGGAAATTTGAGATGAAGATACTGATCTTTGCTGTGATTAACTGCCAGTAAAATGTTTTGACTAAAGTTGTTTATTGCAAGTGAAGGATTTCTTTTACTTAAATGCAGGAGTCTGGGAAAGGTGTAGCCTTTACTTGCACAGAGCTAGATATGGTTTTATCAGAAGTTGAAAAGGTTGAGAAATGGAAGCAACGATGCTCTAATATTATTGGGACTTTGGCTGGAGATGTTTGCTCACTGCCTGGAGCCTTAGAGAAGGTTTATATATATTTATATATATTTATCTATATGTCAGATCTCTGTTTGTATTCAAGAACTTTTGATGGCATTGCTTATTCTTTCTTAATATCATGCAGATCAAGGAGTCTCTAGGTAAATCTTTGGACATATATGAGAAATTGAGGGGCTCTGAAGGGAAATACCTATGCATGTTGTGTGCAAGTTATGAGAATCTGGAGTTTTTAACTTGCTCAACATGCAAGAATTGGTAAGGTATTTGTTTGGTTAATTAGTTTTGCCATGTCGTTTTTCACTTTTATGGCAATATTTGGGATTGTTGTTATATTGATTGTACCTTAGATTATATATTAATTGCACCCTGGTGGAAATATTTCCATGAACAGCTATCATTTGCGGTGCCTACGATTAAAGTTTGTGGAAGCTCACAATTGTCCCTCTTGCCATTTCTTTTTGGGTGAATTGGTACCTCAAGATGGCAGTGGATTTTTGGCTAGTGGCAAGCAACCTGCTTTAAAGATGCTCACTGAACTTCTATCTGATGGTGAAACATTCTGTGTAAGGTAATTGCATTGCTTTTTTTAAGCACATAATGTGTTATCAAAATGGAAGATAATATGAACACACTAACCACAGCACTATTGCATTAGAGAAAATGGGTGGAAAGTAATCACAAAAATGGTTGTCTTGAGCCTTAATAGAGAAAGTGTTAAATAACTGAATCCATATTCTTTGTCTATTTTGCATTGACTGAAGCACCCTCCTCTTTCGGCCCTTTTTTTTTTTTTAATGGATTTAGTATTTATCAACATTTCTGCTTTTAGACACGGAAATGTTTGGAGTAAAAATAGTTAGAGATCTATGTTGCAGGATTGAAGAAAAAGATCTGTTACAACAGCTTGTAGACCAAGCTTTTGCTTGCCGAATGCACTTGACAGAAATAGTTGACTTTGAAATGTCTTACTTGGATAAAGATCTAACTGTTGTCTCCAATAAACTTACTGCTGCATTGAAGGTACCTTTTGCTTATTTTGTTTCCTATTAATTTATCATAGCTATTAATGTATTTTGCATAGAAAGCTTGTATTATTCTTTCACACACACAAATGGTTATCATTTCTGATGGAAATATTTTTGTTGGACAGGCCATTGAAGTGGCAATTACATATGATGATCAAGGTAATTGCAACCTGGTGCGGGCATTGGCAAGACATTCTTGGAGATTAAGAGTTAATTGTTTATTAGACAGTTCAGAAAAGCCTACAATCAAACAGATTCAGCAGCTTCTAAAAGAGGTATTTGCGCACATTGTGATAGAAGTTTCAATTTAGATTGTCAGGGCTTCAATGCACATTGATTGGTGAATTCTCTAGTTCCAGGTCAATGTCTGAATTGTGTGCCCATTTCTGATTCCCTTACATGCACTTTGAAAATCTGGGTTCTGTGGCTTTGATCAATTCTCTCTAAATTAATTTTTGATTATGCATTGGAATTTCAATTTTCAAATAGATTTAGGAGTGCAATACTAGCAGATGTGCTCTACTGAAATGGTAAAAAATTAATACTGACCAGATTGGAAGGTCAGGATCATATGGTGTCTCACTATTGATCTTTTTTTTACCCCCTTGTGTGTGTGCGTAGGGAATGGACTTGAACATTTTACCTGGAGATTACTTCAGAAAGGAACTTACGGAATTGGAGGACACTGCTTTGCAGTGGGCAGATCGTGCTAATAAGGTCTAGTCTAGGGCAGATCTCTCTCTCCTGCCTCAACCCCTCTGATTTGTGTCCAAATTAAGTTTGTAATGGGTTATTGATTTTTGCACAATTGCATTGATGCTTCTATACAGGTTGTGGCGGATTCAGGGGCCCTTGGTTTGGATAAAGTTTATGAACTAATTGTAGAAGGAGAAAAACTACCTGTTTTGATGGAGAAGGAACTTGAGGTGCTCTCTTGCAAATTGGAGTTGTGCATATTAGTACAGTTATCATTTTCTTTTGCTAAATGATTGCTTTCTGGGATGATGCAGTTATTAAGGGCTCGAAGCATGCTTCATTGCATTTGTCGGAAGCCCTACGAAGAGAGATCAATGATTGCTTGTAGTCGGTGTGGTGAATGGTATCACATTGCTTGTGTTAAACTAGTGTCCTCACCAAAGTCTTACATCTGTGCTGCATGCAAACCTCAGACTGAAGATGAATTGTCTTTGTCACCCCTGTTGGATGATCCGAGGTAACAATCTTCTGTTAAATGGCATTCATTTTTATGACCCGCACTTTTGACCCTCACATCTTTTATTGTTTCTCTATCACGTCTCCATTTTGACAGATTAACAAGCACCAAATTTGTTGAACCAAAGACGCCCTCTCCTCAACATACAAAACCAGGAAAGCGGCCGAAAATTTTAGGAGCCAGTGTAAGGCAAAAGATTCCGACTGCTTCTGATTCGGATGATAAATTACGGCGTTCAGGTGGAATGGATCGATTGTGGTGGCAAAATCGGAAGCCATTTAGAAGGGTGGCCAGGAAGCGTTCTGAGCTTGAGAGCCTTAGTAGATTTTTTTAGCATACAAGATCGTGACCATAGGTTCTCCAGTCATTTTATCATTTAATTTATTCTTTTGATTCTTGTATAAGCAAATAAACAATCACGGTCAATTTACTCGGCTAGACCTTCTTTTTTTTTATTTTTAATTTTCTTGAAATATTTATGGGCTACTTGGGGGGAACAGATACGAACAACGTGTGTTGGGTATTTGGTCAGATCAGAAGGCCCTAATAATGAGATTTATGAGATTGACCGTAAGCATTAACTGTCTATTGGTTAGATCAGCCCAAATAAACCGCTTTTATGGCCCTGAAAGAATTTTTTTGTTGACTCAGAAGGCCCTCTATAATTTTAAAGTCCAATACTCCAATAACTAGTTCATCTAGTGATTAAACAAAATCCTTCGTGGGTCCAAAGGCGTCAACTTAACTGGAGTCATCGGATTTGGAGGCCCCACAAGAATAACGATTGGGCAAATGGCCCAAAACGTTATGGGTTTTTCCTACCTATCGTAAGTATATTTTCTGTCGTCATAAATCATAAATGTATCTGAATAAAAAATAAAAGTTAACATTAATTTTAATATTATTGTCAAAAGTATAGAGATTTAAAGGTTACTTTTTATTTTTTAACATAAATTTATAATTAAAAGATAAATTTATTATATATTTAACCTGCGTCAAAAAAAGAAATAGCAGGCCCAAATGTTATTTATTCAGTCCTGCCCAAATTAGAAGGGAAGACGGGCTCAAAACAATCAAGTTTTGCATTGGACATATTGGTCCACAAAATTATCCAGATAAGGCTGACAGATACATCCAAGTATTCTGTTTCTGTATTGGATACGGATTCACAATTTTCTCAATTGGGCCGACAGCCATAGCCCAGCAGGTGAGAACAGCCGCCCTTCTTCCCGTCGCCGGAAATGGGAAATAAGAAATGTTGTTATTCATGAAATTGGAAATCTGCAGAGTAAATAGTTTTGTTAGCATCCGATTCTCAAAGATGCAGTACGTGAAGCCGTGGGACTTGTTTCATAATTTGCTAAAGACGAAAGCTTTGGAACGAGGACGGTTGCTGGGTTTAGATGTCGGCGATAAGTATGTCGGAGTAGCAGTTTCAGACCCTCGTAACAAAGTCGCATCCCCTCTAAGGTATAATATCTGCCGCCTATAATCATGCTCGCCAAGTTGTTTTGTGTTTTCTAAGTATTTTGACGTTTTCCGTTTATAGTTTACATTAGCAAGTGATATACTTTGGTTTTGTGTATGTGGACTAGTGGGGGTTTCTTTGTTCTTGTTTAATCCCATCATCTCCGTCCCTCTGCAAAACCATCTGAAATCTTTTATCTTTAGTAGTTTATTTTAGTGGTTGGAATTCTGGGTAGTGGGTAGTCCGGAGCTACTGGGATTGGAGTAAGTTTCCTTGCTTGATGATGACTTTATGGGTAAAATATAATATGAAGCAAACAAAGGGTAATGCTTGTCTGAGTCTGCTGGGAAAAGGCATGTAGTGCATCATTTGGGAAAATGGATAACCGTTGAGAACTTTTTTGCTTTCTTAAAGTGCGCCTTTTGTGTTATCTTTCAAGCTTGGTTCTAGAGTGTTGTTGATATTAAAGTTAATTTTATGAATGTGTGCAGTGTTCTGCTTCGAAAGAAGACAAATATGGATTTGATGGCAACTGATTTTCAAAGCCTGGCAAGTTTTTCATTCACTTGATATATACTTAGTCTTTATTAAGTAAATTAAAACAAATGTTGATCGTATGGCCTTGAAAAAATTCAAATAGTGTCCTATGAACACATTGACTGCTTATGTTGATTTGATTCCTCAATGTTAATGAAGTAGTGGGGTTGGATTTTGGGAACACTAATTCGCTCTTGGATGGTGGCATGAGATGGGGATTTGTTTATTTTCCTTGCTTGGGTGCAATGGATGCAAGGGTGGGGAGGGAAAATAATCTTCTGTAGGAAACCTTGCTTGATTTGTGATTAACATCACTGGTATTTGTTACTTCTCTCTGCATCTGTGTTGGAACATCTGTTACATCCCTATGTTGAGGGATTCATATCTTCCTTTTACTAATCATCTGCTTCTGTGACTCCTGTAATTCCACAGTCAAGGATGTCTTATGCAGCCAACATCTTCTTTTCAAGTATCTTTATGATATAATAATTATAGCCACAGCTCTGATCAATTTCTCACAACCATTCAATGGTCATATTGTGATCATAGTTTTCCTTTTGACTGTGTTGTGTATAAATGATGTATATAGGTGTCAAAAAGACAACCAGAACAGAACTAGTAACATCCTTCATTTTTATAAAATTTTCATAAGTATATCCATCTAACAACTGGTATGATGGTGGAATGTGTAAATATAGAGTCATGTTTAATAAATAAATATATCCATCTGTCATGATATTGAGTTGTCTTTGCCCCTGCCTCTATGCAGATCTCTGAATTATCTCTGGTGGGCTTTGTTATTGGCTATCCATTTGACAGACAAAGAAGGGCTCCTGATGTGTGTTCTTGTCTCATGAGCAGTCTAACAAATCTCTTCTCTGGTCCTTTATCTCATTCTGTTTTCTTTTTTCCTTCTTTGATTAGGCTATACAAGTGAAGCTATTCATTGATGAGCTAAGTAAAATGGGAAAACTTGATGGTGTGAAGTACACATTTTGGAACGAATGCTTTACGTCAAAGGTAGGTCCTTATAGTTGTACATTGAAAAAAAGAACAAAAAAAAAAAAAAAAAACTAGGAAAGTTTCTCTGCATAAGGTGAAATGTTTCTTCAATGACTGTAGGCTGTAGCTGCAGGCCAAAGAATATATAGTATTCCTTGGTTAATAGATGGTAGTGCTGATAATCTCTGTCTATTAGATTTATATGATTAGTTAATAAGATTCATCCATTGTCTTCTACTAATTAAGTCAGATGAAACTGCTGTGACAAGCTCATCCCATTTCCACTAATTAAGTCAGATGAAACTGTGAAGTAGGTTTAGCTGTTTAGCTGTTAATAACCTACAGTCATAATCACAGGCATGCCTTTTCTTCAAGAAGTCTTCTAACAGCATGAGACCAATGGAAAAAAAATCTTATGATTCTTATTGTTTACAGAATGTGGAACTGCTATTAAAGCCTTTGAATTTGCACCCAGTTCAGTCAAAAACAATTTTTGACAAATTTGCTGCTGTCCAGATTCTCCAGGTATCTTTCTTTGCATGTAATGTACCCAAAAGCAAATTTCATTAGTTCATTATCTTTCATTTTGCAGCAAGAATGGAAATTAATGTTTCTATAGCATTTTAATGACATATCTTCTTGAAAATTGGAACTTCACTCTCAATTTTATATAAAGTATAAAACTATTGGTCAGCGATTTCTAGAAGGGCAATGTTAAGGAATTTTGAAGTTTTTATCATGAACATTCAGATTGACAATATCAAGTGGTAAAAAATTTTAAAGCACCAAACTTTAGCAGGATTACAGTTTGAACTCTCACTCACTCGTATTCGCATTGAACAGGGTTACTTGGATTATGTGAACATGAAGGTGAAGTTGCACAACAATGAGTGAGATATATCTTCGTTGGATATCTAAAGCATTCTAACAATCTCACCCCATTGGCATAACATGAGTGGCTCTGGAATCAGAAGGGAAGGCATGACATCAAATTGATGCTACCATTCAGTGTAAGAACTCATGATATCCACATCTAATGAATAATCAGAGGGTTATTTAATTAGGCAGACATCTGAAAAAGAAGAAGCCAGTGGATGCCTAGGTCTTGTTGTAAACCCAACATTGTATTTGTTCCAGAATGCATTTAGTCCTTTTTGCCTTTCTCACAGGAACGTGGAGAGAACATTTGAATATTGATTCATGTGTTTTGTTTAACATAAGAGCACTGAGTATCATCAATTGCTGCATCATCCTCACTCATATTATTTTATTCAATTCAATTTATATGATGATACACAAGTGTCACTCAACTTAGGACTCTTTACTTCAATGCTGGGACTCAAGTGAGATTTTCAAAAAGTTATACTAATGTTATTTTAACGAAGAAGTGAAGTATCGTATTGTGTATTGTATTATATTAATTATTAGATAAAAAATTAATTATATGATATTAAAGGTTTTTTTAGTTAATAATTTTTATTTTACAGGTTGATACAATTTAAATTATAAAATAATTTTTGTATTTTAATCTATTCATATTTTTACATTCAAATCAAAAGAAAGTCTAAAATTTAAAAAACCAAAAAAGGACCAAAGTAAGTGGACCCAAAATTTGAAAAAGGCAAAAAAGAAGGTTGTTTTACACCTGCGTAAGTAACACCGGGGAACACTTGACTAATGAGAAAAGGCGCAGATGTTAATTTGCAACTTTTTGTTTAAAAATATAAATTTTGTTAATTTTTAATTAAGATGGTGGATATTTAATTTTTTTTATTTAAAGATTTTAATTTTATTTTTTTATTTAAAAATTTTAATTTTACATTTTTTATATTTAAGAATATAAACATTGTGTTTTTTATATTAACATTATTATTTAATTAGTTTTTAAATAAAAATATAAAATTAATTTTTTTAAATAAAAAATTTAAAATTTATCACTTAAATTAAAAATTAATAAGCAACCCCCAATGTAACCTAGTAATGACCACAGTATTTATTGAACAGCAAGTGAAATGCATGATTGATTATAGGCTCGATTTTAAAAAAAAAAACAAATATTAATTAACTTAATTTAAAATTATTTATTGTAAAAAAAATTAAAAATTAATAAAATTTCCATTGTTAAATAAAAAATTATAAAATTGATATTCTTACGGGTACTTTTTCTCCTTGGGTAACACTCCAGGGAAAAGTCACCCCCCCAGTGTTAATTCCATTGGAGAGGGTCTAATAATGTTGATACATACAGGAAGTCCTTGTGTGTAATGTAATGAATTCAAGGACCCAGAAAGAAGTAGATGTAGCATAGTGAGGTCCTTACCCACAAAGTTGGGGGACCTGGAGTGGTCAAATCATTTCCAACTGCTGTGTTGGAAAATATATACATATATATAATTTCATATCTACTATTTTCTTAATATTTAATTTAATTTTAAAAAACTTCAAATAATGACATAATATAATGTGAAAAAAATATTTT
>BPVZ01000009.1:490761-505227 GCA_020521535.1 Rubroshorea leprosula
GTTATAACTATTAATTACTTTAAATAATTAAATCAAATAGAATATATATTTTTTGGTAAAAAATGATGTTAAAAGATTTATAAAACCTTAAGATTTTTAAAACGTGACGTGTTCGGTAACTACATTAACATTCGAGAGATCATTATTGATGGATGAACTCTTACAAGCGGCCTGATAATCGCGCGTTTCATTGATATTGGTGAATTGTTCATCAAATTTAAGGATTGAATCTTTCATTGTTAATATTTGATAATATTAACTTATTAATTATTGTCCTTATAAAAAAATTATTGATAAATGACAAGACATTTTAGTGATTTTTTGATTTTTTTTTTTGTTTTGTCGTCTGGTATCTAGGGTTTCGCCCCGATTAATTCGGATCGACCAACGTCGCGTACTTAAAAATTGTGAGTGAGTCTTCCAACGAAAGTTCCTGTGTACGCAAGGTCTCGAACTCAAGACCTTACTTACATAAGATCTTAAATTCAAAATCTTACTTAAATTAAAACAAACCGTTTACTATTTGATCCAACCCCTCGTTGATTGTAATTTTCTGAACTTTGATAAAATAGATTGGGCCCGAGACCTTACTTACACAAGATCTTAAATTTAAAATCTTACTTAAATTGAAACAAATCGTTTACTACTTGATTTAACCCCTCATTTTGATTGTGATTTTCTGAACTTTGATAAAATAGATTGGGCCATCGAGGAATGTGGGAATCAGAATGTCAGCAACAATGGACCTGAAGTATTTAAAAAAAAAAAAAAAAAGAGCTTGAGGTGCCCTCATTGACTCAGAAAAGAGGGACGGCGTGACGGGTTGTTCTAGTAATTTAGGGGGCGTGGATTTGTGGTTCAAAAGTGGTGGGTATAATTATTCAGAAATCATTTTCCCAGGAGGCGTAGCACACGCGAACTGACCGTCTCCTTGACACGTGGCACCCGCTATCCTCCTTCCCGTGTTATTACCACGCAATCACCTAACTCCCCCCTCCACCCCCCCTCTCCCCCGTATATAAGATCCGCCTCCTCCCTTATTTTTTCTTCAACCCACGTTTTTTCATTTTTTTTCCGAAGAACTGAGAAATCCTTTGATCCTTCGAAATCCTCCATATTCATTCCAGAAAAAATGGCGAATGTTACTTTGACGGGGCTGTTGAAGAAGGCGGCGACCGAATTCCCCAACAGAACAGCTTTATCGGCTTCGGGAAAATTCGATTTCACGCATTCTCAATTGCAAGAGCTCGTCGATCACGCCGCCTCCCTCCTCGTCGCCTCCGGCATCAAGCCCGGTGATGTTGTTGCTCTCACTTTCCCTAACACCGTGGAGGTAAGGTTTTTTTTTTTTTTTTTTGTGTCTGGTTATGTCAGGGGCGGAGGCAGAAATTTTTTTAAGGGGGCAAAATACTAAAATTTTCAAAGTTTAGGAGAGGTTAGATAATTTTTCATAAACTAATTGCAAGATTTTCCAAATTTCAGGGGGGCGAGCGCCACCCCTCGCACCCCCCTGGCTCCGCCACTGGGTTATGTGCTTCAATTTCAATATGATTAGAGAGGACTCTGTTTGGTTGATGAGAAAATTAGGAGGAAAAATTCGTTCTTTTCATTTTCTGTTACCCTATGTTTTAGTAGTTGATAACTTCGTGGAAATCAAAAAAAACAAAAATATATATATATATATCGTCCACGCGTCGTCTCTAACTGAATTTTCTTTTTCTCTGAAAGTTTTAAATCGAAAATTTCTGTAATTTTATCTTTTTCCTCTCTTTTTTTACCCTAATTTTCTCAACAGCCAAACAAGAAAAATTCCTTCTTTTCTCTTGAACTTTAATTACGTAATTTTGACGTCTTTTTTTGGTGCCTTTAGTCCTCAAACGTTGAAAAAGACAACTGTCACCATCAGTCGCCGAACAAGTTCGGAAAATAAATTGTTCTCTGACGAAATTTTGGCTACATTTACCCTTTTTTTTTTTCCTTCATTTTCCGACGCTTTCTTAGTAACCAAACAATGAAAAATTGCAGTTCTCCACTTCAATCACTACAATTCATCCAGGATTTCTCAGCACAAAATTAATTGATTTTTTTTTTTTCATTTACAAATGTGTTCTCTCTTTTCTTTTACAGTTTGTGATCATGTTCTTGGCTGTAATTCGGTGCCGAGCCACAGCCGCGCCGCTAAATGCGGCCTACACGGCGGAGGAGTTCGAGTTCTACCTCTCGGACTCAGAGTCCAGGCTTCTCCTAGTCCCGACGGAAGGCATTCAGGCAGCTCAAGTCGCGGCATCCAACCTAAACATCCCCACCGTGTCCGCCGCTCTTCATGGTGGCGAGTCCAAAATCAGCCTTTCCTCAAATCCCGAGTCAAGTCCTGACTCAGTCCGGCAACTCGTAAATGACCCTGAAGACGTGTCACTGTTCCTCCACACTTCCGGGACCACGAGTCGGCCCAAGGGTGTTCCTCTGACTCAGCTTAATCTAGCCACCTCTGTTTTGAACATCAAGACAGTGTATAAACTCACTGAGTCTGACTCGACGGTGATCGTTCTTCCGCTGTTTCACGTTCACGGCCTGTTAGCGGGGTTGTTGAGTTCCCTTGTAAGCGGAGCTGCCGTGACGCTCCCAGCGGCCGGCAGATTCTCAGCTTCCACCTTTTGGTCCGATATGATCAATTACAACGCGACGTGGTACACGGCGGTTCCTACCATACACCAAATCGTATTGGATCGTCATACCAGCAAGCCGGAGCCGGTTTATCCCAAGCTGAGGTTTATCAGAAGTTGCAGTGCATCTCTGGCACCGAGTATATTGGCAAGGCTGGAGGAGGCCTTCGGAGCGCCGGTGCTCGAGGCGTACGCCATGACCGAGGCGGCTCATCTCATGGCGTCAAACCCATTACCCGAAGAAGGCCCGCATAAGGCTGGGTCTGTTGGGAAGCCGGTGGGTCAAGAAATGGGAATTCTGAACGAGCAAGGTGAAGTGCAACCCCCAAATGCTAATGGGGAGGTTTGCATCAGGGGATTGAACGTCACGAAGGGTTATAAGAACAATCCTGAGGCCAATAAATCAGCTTTCCAATTTGGTTGGTTTCATACTGGGGACCTTGGCTTTTTTGACTCTGATGGCTATTTGCATCTTGTTGGTCGCATCAAGGAACTCATCAATCGTGGAGGTATTCACCTACATTTTGCATGTCATTTTTCTGCAAATTTTTAATCAGACAGACATTGATGGATTCAGTACTAATATAAGAAGATTTGGTTTCTCAGGTGAAAAAATATCACCAATTGAAGTGGATGCAGTGCTTTTAGCTCATCCTGATGCTGCAGAGGCAGTTGCCTTTGGCGTTCCTGATGAGAAATATGGTGAAGAGGTGAGAAACCCATGTTTTAAATTTTTGTTTATTTGAGATACAAAAGCATCTCTGGCTGTGAATGTGATTTGTCTCATGCACTTTGTTTACTTGCAGATAAATTGTGCTGTAATTCCAAGGGAAGGATCGACTCTGAATGACGCTGAGCTATTGCAACACTGCAAGAAGAATCTTGCAAGTTTCAAGGTTCCCAAAAAAGTGTTCATCACTGATTTCCTCCCAAAGACTGCGACCGGAAAGATCCAGCGTAGAATTGTGGCAGAGCATTTCTTGTCTCAAATGTCTGCTGCCAAAGTCCCTAAATTTGGAGCTTAATCTAGAACGTACTGCTCCATGCCAATTATTTTTTTGACAGCATTATGTGTTGAAAATTTCATGAATTATACCTTGGTTCTAGACTCATCGATATTCATAATCATTGAATACATTACACATTGATCAATAAAGTAGGCACTGATTTGAGGTGAAAATTTTGCTTCATTTGTTGTTGAGTTTTTACTCTAATGCGAGATATTGGCTTTGTTTTGATTATTATGAACAATAAACAGACATAAACTGATGGTTTCTTAGGACTAAACCTTTTGCTTGAGAATAAAGGGCAACCTGGAGTCTCCCAGGATGTCCAATGGCTTAAAAGTTTGAATATTCATGTTGAGAGTCTCATCTTCAAATCCCTAAACTGATAATGTAGCGTATCATCAGATGAACGAAAGTAAAGGACAACCAGATCTAAAGCTTTCGAGTAAGAAAGGTGAATAGAGTCCGAGGCATGTAATTTCCCTGTCCCTTGATTGGCAATTAGTATTTGGTCTTGCACCCACAGCTTCGCCGGCTTTAGTGGGATGCACTTAAACTCATGGCTTCGCCTAGAGTTCAAAGCTGCAGTGTGCAGCTCCCTATTCCGCCCCTCTCACATTTCCCCCTGTTCAAAAAAAAAAAAAAATAGTATTTGGTCTTTTCCAATTAAAGAACTTTGCTTTGACTCAACATGGCAGAAGAAAATAACAAACCTTCTTTTCATATCTTGGTTATGTTTGACTGGATATATAAATATATGGGTGATTTATCATTTAACATCACTGATAAGTGATAACCCACAAGTTTTGAAGAGCAGAAAGTGAATTGTGGACAAAATCAACAATTTCTCCTCCAAATTCTCTGCTCCCTTCATTTACTCTCTCTCCACCTTGAAAGAAGGATCTGCTTTCTCCTTTTTACACTCCACAACCAGCATTCATCCTTTGCCCCCCAAACACACCTCCCCCCCCTCTTTTTTCCCTTCTCATTCTTTCACATCTTCCAAGATCCCTTCGTCATTGGTGGCAAAATGGTATGTTTCTTCTCTCTTCATTCTGTTCCTGTATCGTGCTGCTAAAAGCATTCATTAAGAAATGGTCCCTGTCGAATCAATTAAAAGAGGAATTCAACATTTCTGAATATCTTGTATTGTTGTAGTTTTTTTGCCGTTTCAAAACATTTGAGACAATTGTATGAAATGTTACTTGTCGAAGTGTTAGATGAAATGCTCCTGTCAATTGCATTGTTCTGTTTTCTACGCTCTAAAACAGTTTTTGGGGTAGGCGAATTCGTCTTCAGGAATGGCTGTGAATGATGACTGTAAGCTGAAGTTCCAGGAGCTAAAGGCAAAGAGAAGTTACAGATTCATTGTGTTCAAGATTGAGGAAAAAATCCAAAAGGTGGTGGTTGAGAAGTTGGGGGATCCAAGTGAAAGCTACGAAGATTTTACCGCCAGTTTGCCTCCTAATGAGTGTCGTTATGCTGTCTACGACTTCGATTTCACAACTAATGAAAATTGCCAGAAGAGCAAGATCTTCTTCGTTGCATGGTAATCAGCCTCACCACAAATGTCTTTGATTTTTTCACGAAAAAAAGTGTTTTGCATTTTAAACTGCAAAACATTAACCATTAAATTAAAAAAGAAAACCTCCTAATATTTAAAAGGACTCTTTCATCCAATGATTAATGTTGTACAATTTGAACCGTAAAATACTAATCTTTTTATTTTTTTTATTTGGTCCATCAAATGATGATGATTGACAGGTTATGCATCAAAGATCATAACCCTATTCTTATGTAAGGCAATGCATTTCTAATGAATGATCCTTAATGTTCATCAGGGCTCCAGATACCTCAAAGGTGAGGAGTAAAATGTTGTATGCAAGCTCCAAGGACAGGTTTAGAAGAGAACTGGATGGGGTTCAGGTTGAGCTGCAGGCAACGGACCCTAGTGAGATGAGTTTGGACATTGTCAAACTGCGAGCTCTCTGAACAATTTCATTTCCCACTGAAAGCACCCTCTTCTTCTCCGTGCATGGTTTTGGGGGCCCTTTTTCTACTCAAAATTGCTATCATCCAAAAAAAAAAAAAAATCTACCACCATTTATGTACCATTATTTGTTACCATTTCCATCGTATAACCTTTAAACATGTTGCCTTATTTCCAACTCAAAGTTGGCTGGCTTAAAAAGCAGTGTGCTGTGCATCATGACCCAGTTTCGTTTTGAGTAGAAATTTCCATTTTGGAATTAAGGGAAAGGTCGTGAGTGGGGAGATCTTTCAATTTCACCAATCCTTTATTATTATTTATTATCTCATTTATAATTTTATCCCCTTGATTTTAACTTGGGCTGATTTATATATTCTGTAAATGTAATGCCCTGCTTTTAAAGAAGGTGTTTGATTATTGATATCTTTAAATTTAGATTTAACCAAAAAAGAAGAAGAAGAAGAAGAAGCAAATTAATAGTTAAAAGAAATATGATTGGTATCATGTACCTAAAAATGATAGAAAATAATAGAGTTAGAATGCGTTTGGGCATTTTAAACTTAAAATTACAATTATCATGTATTATTATATGATTAATTTTATTGTCATATTATATATATTCATTAATTTAATATCTCTTTTACAATCCAATAAGTAATGTTTTGTTGTCTAAATTTCAAAACAATTTTCATTTTTTTTTTGTTATAATAATCCTCCTTCCTTTCGGCCCAAGTACTATAATAATTAACAAAAACAGAAAAACCAGTCTAAAAGAGCACTGATGAGCTAAATTCTACTCTAACAAATGTATTAGTCAGTTTAAGTAATATAATAATAAAAATAAAGTATCGTCTCACAGATATTGTAAATTAATTAAATATCAAAATTAACTAATTCTAATTTTATTTGAACAATTGAAATTAAATGATTTAAATAAAATAAATAATTAAACTAATTAAAGAAAAACTAAATTGATTTTAAATAACACTAAAAGTTAAAATTCTAATTTCACTATAATCAATTAATATATAATTTAGATTGTTATATTTTTAAGGTATTTATTATTTATGTAACAATAAGATTTTCTATTCTCTCTGATATATTTTCTCAAGTTATACCAAATATATTTTCACCTGTTAACCCACTATATTTCTATATGAATTTATATGCATTATATTTTGTGAAATTCTTTAGTTTACGTAAAAAATTAAGTTTACTTATTAATAATATTGCACGAATCATGTTAGTTCATTTCTGACTTTCATTCAATTCATGATATATATTATTAAAAGTTATTATATAAAATCTCCTCTAAATCTCAATTATACTTTTCAAATCAGTTTTAATGGTGGTTAATTATTAAAAAGTATTAAGAATAATAATATATACTTTACATAAAATAATAAATCTTGAAAATATAAAAATCATAACACTTTATATTAAATTGATTAGGTTACATTGTAACCTTAGATGACAAAATCAGTTCACAATTAAAGAAAAAAAAATCAATAATTTTATGATGAATATACGAGTTTCTAATATCATAAAATAAAATTAAAAAACAAGCAAAACCAATTTGGCATATAAAATGTTAAGTCTTGATCTCCTTTGGTTGTCGAATTTCTCTTACTGTCTCTCTTGGTCTCTTCCCAGAGCCGTAAAACTAATTTTTGAATAGGAATTTATAGAGTTTAAGAAATCTAATAGAAATGAAGTAGTACTTGGAACATAATAGAAAGCTTGAATTTTGGGCGCTGACGCATGGTGTCGACACAGAGCAGGAAATAGAAATCTTGATTCTGGACGCGTGACGCATAGTGTCGACACTTCGATTATGTGTCAACACCACACCCATGTCGGGTTTTTGGTTTCTTTTTGCAATTTCTTCAATGGTAAAATTGCAGATATGATCCTTAATCTTTTTTATTTTGAGCACTTAGATCCAAAACTTAATATTCACTCATTTAGATCCCCAAAAAAACACCTTTATTCTTGCAGTTCAATCCCTCAACTTTCAAAAGATATTTAATTAATCCCAAAACTCTTAGTATTATACAATCAAGTCTTTTTTCTGCACAAAAATGGAAAACCATATGAACTCTCATCAAATTCATCTAAATATTAATAATATCAAAGAAGAAGTTATACATTAATATGTATATAAATTTAATTTATCGAGCACAAAAACATGCTAATCCCAAATCTCCTTTTCCTTTGTTCTTGAGTCTATTGATGGTGTAGTAATGGGCTAATACAGGCTACAAAAAGAAAAAAAGGGTCACATGGCATTAAAAACAGGCGTTCAAAAAAAAAAAGTTCGGACCACAGGCAGAAATAATGTGGGCCTTGTAAGTTGTAAGGCTGTTAAAGTTGGGCTAACCCGAGTGGAAAGAAACCAGTCAAACCACCATGGAGTTCCCTGAGAAGTGAGAAAAAGCAAGCCTAAACTCCCTCAACTCCTTCACCTTGTGATGACTTTCCAGTTATCAAATTTGCGAGAGCAAATGGTGATTTGCAGACTGTTTCAGAAGTTGAGCTTAAACTGATAGCCCTGACATACACACATTGGAGGCTCAGATTCATGGTACTAATCAAAGTGTGGAAATGAAGGAACCTTACGCAAGGCATCTGTAACAGTTGGTGACAGACAATGGAACTGTTTTAGCTGCACAAAATTTATAGTTTTCACTGCCTTTACCCAAAGGTGGAAGGGACGGCATTGCCAAGAACCTCATTTTACGGGAAGATCATCAACTTCCTTCGAAGTTACTTGAACAAAAGCAAAAGCCAAAGAAGAAAGTAAGTAATCAAGTTGACAAGTTGGTTTTCCTCTAAATCTTTTTAATCCTTTTCTGTGTTACTGCACCTGTTACCAAATTTTCTTCGTGTTAAAAATATTGATGTGTTTGTTTCATATAAGGGGGGATGATGAATTACGAATCTCCTATTTTCATGCAAAGTAATATCCCAACAGGTACAGGTTTTCAGTTTTCTTCCTCACTAAATTGCTTAGCCTACAAAACAGAGACAACAAGAAAGTGAACAAAGCTTGCAAGTCATATTCTAAAACATGACTATGCCATATTGTGATCAAAGAACTTCACTAATTACGCAATTGTTTGTATACAATGTGAAAGAGTGGGCTTCAACACGCGTGAAACTGTATGTGCACTTTGGCATGCAGCATATACAAGCTTGGGATCAAAAAGATTGAGCAGAAAAACAAAGTGGGTGGGAGGAAGATGTATTAAATCGTATGTTTGTGATTTACAGTATGTTAGCTTTAACTCAATTATGATGAAAGCGCAAGTTCTGCCCATGCCAAAGAAGAGGCCTTGAGGTCAATGGACACAGATGTGTCAATCCTGCTCTCCAGTATGCTGCTTAATTCCTGCATAGATGGTCGCCTCATGGGTTCTGGATGAAAGCAGAGGTTTACCACTTCACAGATGACTTTGAGATCATCATATCCAAAATTTTTTAACTCAGGATCTACAATCTCAGACATTACTTCTGGCAATTCGATATAGTCCTTGGCCTGGAAGAATGTAACCATTAAGTTTTCCCAGTACACAATTAGTTAAAAAAAAATATAATTCCCGAAGTGATTGATCATTAAGATGAAAGTTGGTGAAATATCTGAAAGGTTGAGAAGGATGCTTACCCAATCCACCAAGCATCCTTTGTCCTTGCAGTATGGCGGTCTCCCACTTATTATTTCCAGCAGAAGTACGCCAAAAGCATAAACATTTCCTTGGATGTCCAGGTGGCGTTTCTCCATGGCATTAGGAAGAACACAAATGGCACCATTGCTGCCAACAGACCCGGAATTCCTTTCTGATCTAGCAAGAATTGTCTTCCAACTTTCAAAATCCACCAGCTGCAGCACAAGTAAAAAAAATTTTCTTAGAAAACAGCCCTCTTATGGTTTCTTAGTCATCTGTAGCAAGAAAGAATGAGACATAACACTTGCCTTGGGGGAAAAATCTTCAGTAAGATACACAGCACTGGAGTTTAACTCTGATATGGTAAATGGTGGATCAAGTTCTGTGTGAAGATACTTGAGTCCACGGGCAGTGCCTAGAATGATTTTCATACGCCTTGTCCACGATAATTGGCATCCTTCTCCATCTACATAAAAATTGATTAATCAGGTTTAAATCCAATGTAAAAACACAGGGAGAGAGAGAGAGAGAGAGAGAGAGAGAGAGATGGTTGGCTTACAATGGAGGTGCTCATACAGTGTCCCGTTTGATGCATATTCAAAAACAAGCATTCTTGTAAATGGAGTGCTCTCTCTACAATAACCAAGCAGCTTTCCAGCGTTCTCATGATCAAGTCTTGCCAAATCTGCCACCTGAATGGAAATTTTAAACCAATATTCAGAATTAGATTGCAATATTAGTTTTAAACAAGCAGTTTTTTTTGGTTCAACTCCTCTTTTGCAGGCAACTACCTCTCTTTGGAAGTAAAGCTCAAGATAGCCTGTCCAGTTTTCCTCTTTGATGCAGAGGGATATCACAGCAATTTCAGGCCCACCCTTAATGGTGCCTTTGTAGACCAAACTATCTGGAGAGGAGCCAATTATGTTGCTAAAGTCTTCACAGGCTACTTCAAGCTCTTGTCTGCTGAATTTATTAACATCCTTCAACATCTCAGAATCTGTGCAAACACACCAGCAAGTTAATTAATGTGAAAAGTTAATTTGGCATCAAGACAGCTAGTTAAGACTTAAGCATAGCCAACTAACCTATGTATACTGTCAAATGTTCCTTCTCACTTGCAGATTTCTTCCAAGGGATTATGATTGAAGGTTTGCGGTTACATCTGTGAAGGGCAGTAAATAGAGCAACAAGACACAGAGATCCAAACATGGTTCCAGTAGCTATTTCCAGAGCTGAAAGCCAGGTAGGTTTTGTTGAACTCTGATGCCTAGATGCATCTTCGGCAGGCTGGTGCTTTCGGTTGGGTCCTTGATGACTATTACCAGGTGGAGTACCACCTGTAAAAGCAATCACTGTCAACTATATAATCCACAACACCAAATTATCTTGGAAGCTACCAAAACCATCAAACTTCAATTGCAGAGTTTCAAAAACTTGGTTCAAACAGTTTGCTTAAAACCAGATTAAGCATGTGCGTATTTATGTCCTCCAGAGGTCTTTCCTTTTGGTCTTAATTGAGCAACATAAATCTCTGTTAAAATTTTAATCCATGCATGCTAAAGCAAAAATGTAAATTGTGTAATATATGTATATACCACATTGAGTGCTAGGACGCTGTTTAGGATCATTGTTTTGGAGGCAGTTTCCTTGAAAGCTTGTGCTGCATAAGAATAAAGTAAAAAGTATAAGCTTTATACAATAGTATAAGCTTTTCAGCATAAAGCAAGGCTGTGAATTCTATGATGAAGGCAAATAAAGAGTACCTTGGAAGATAATCCATACAGTTAGGTATGCTTCCAACAAAAAAGTTGTAGGAGAAATCTGCAACTTTTAACTGAGATGAGTGACAGAAACCAGTTGAATTTGTACTGGAGACAGACCTGTGTGATAAGAATTGTGAGAGACAAATTTAGGAGAAACAAGACAATCAAAAGTGCTGAACATGAGGTTAGTTTAGCCATTTAAATTTACAGGATCATGTAAAACTCCCATCTCTATGATCATATTCAATGTGACATTAGATTTTAGAGGTTCATTCATCTTCACCAGGAGAAAGTTCGTTTCATTTGTTGGGAAGCATCCAGACCAGCACGTAAAGTATGATACCACAGAAAGAAAAGTACCATCACATCTAAAAAATTAACTACCAGCTCTGTTATGCACTTTTGGTTTGGCCACCATTTTTGGTCCTTGGCATTATTCCTGGTTCAACATCCAGATTAGAGTGCTCTAATAGACATGACAACGTTGCCCTCGACACTCTAAATTAAACACGTGTCTTTGATTTGATCAAGATGGGGTTTGCAATGCACATTTTTCTTGTCTTCAATTAATCACCTAGAATTGTTTTGCATAAACCAATTGAGATTCCTTTCAAGAACAAACCACTTACATTCCATGTATCATAGATGAAAAATCTGAACTACTACCAGCAGGGAAGGGTCCTTCAAGCTTATTCCTATCAAGACGAAGTTCTTGAAGGAAACTCAAATCACTGAGCTCAACAGGAAGTCTCCCAGTCAACCCATTGGACTGAAGGTTTCTGCAATAACAAAAGGTAAGCAAAAGAAGCAAGTCATCACCCATAGAGAGTCTCTAAGTTGTCTAACATAAAAGTGAATTCCTTAAAACACAAAAAATCTTATAATCTTCTTTACATTTTGGTCAAGTTGCTTAAATTCCCAATCTCTGGAGGAATTGGACCTGTCAATTGATTCTTTCCCAAATCCAAGACTTGAAGGCATTTCAACATGCCCAGCTCTTTAGGGATTATCCCAATTAGGCTGTTCCCATGTAAGATTCTACAAAACCACAACATTCGAAATTGAGCATTAATCATCATATTCAAAGGAAGGGAATGATTGAACTAGGGATATACTTTTTATAAACAAAAGATAAACGTACAGCTCTTGTAAGTATCTAATTTGACCCAATTCTGGCGCAAGAAATCCCTTCAAAGATGCACCAGATATGTTTCTGCAACACAAAAGGGTAACAAGACATGATTATCCTGAAAATGAATCATATATTCCATATACATATCTACCAAATCACTGGAATCCAAGCTAACAACTTAGATTAGGGTCATCTTACATCTTCAAAACATGTTGCCGACCCCCATTACAAGAAATTCCAGACCAGTCACAGGGATTTGCATCTAGAGCATTCCAATTTGAAAAAACCAAATGTGGGTCTTCATATATGGCTTCCTTGAATGTTGTTAGAGCCGAAACTAAGCAAACCCAGAGCCAGAGATCAAATTAGCAAAATATTAAAACCCAAATGAATCAAGTAACTCCCTAGTGATTTTCAATTATCATTTATTTGAATGCTGGGATCATCAAGATCAACTTATAACAACAATACCACATTGATTGGTTGCCAAGAAAATCTGGAAAAGTAAACAAGTAACAAGAAAATAAGCACAAAGTACTCTACTTTGCCTAAAACTAATTAGCATAGAGCAAAAGGTAACAAGTATTTATGGTTTAAGCTTATCTTTCCCCACATTTTCTCAGCAACCAAACAAGATCTGAAAATGCAGGAGCAAACACGTACCTTCAGTTTCTTCAAAGGAAACGCAAGCCACAAAAAGAACTCCACAGACAACAAACAGATGCAGAAACAAAGTGTACGATGCCATCTTCTCTCTAAAGATTCCGCTCTCAAATTACTCAGTTTTCCCCAAGAATACACCACGCCACCCCACCCCAAAAGAAGAACTCATCAACCCAATACCGCACAAAGAAAATGCAAAAATGGGACGGCAAAGAAAGGGAAAAGGAGAAGCCTTTAACACTTGGGATAAATGGTTTTTTATTAGCAGAATGAAACTACAGAAAGCTCAAAACTTTGACACTGTAACCTACACTAATCTGTAATCTACCGAAATGGGGTTGGTTTTGCTAGCAGATTATACAAGAAAAAAAAAAAAGAAGAATAAAGAAAGAAAAGAGTAAGGAGATAAAGATCTAAACACAAAACTACTGGGTTTAAATCTAAAAGATTTGGCAACTACCCATGAAAGCAAATCACTTGGAGAGAGTAGAAACGTGAAGCTAACTGCAAAAGACGTGTGAGAAACTTGGATTCAAAGAGAAGTTTTGGTTTTGTTGCTCCTGAAAACAAAATCCAAAACAGAAGCGCATTCTGAGGGGCACAAAGAAGAGAGAAAGAAACATAGAGAAAATGTAATGTTGCTTCCTTATGATGTCAAGTTAAAAACATGGTGATGGCGGTTTTGCATTTTTTTTTTTTTTCATTTTTTCTGTTATTTTTAGTTTTTTTTTTTTTTTTCAGAATTAGTAATATTTTGGTGGGTGTTTTTAGGAAATTTGTTAATGGTAATGACTAATGATTGAATTAAAGAGAGATGACTGATTGGAACGATTAATTTCGTGAGATGAGAAAATCAAATCTCATGGGGACTGTGGTAAGGTGGATGCCGTACCATACTAAAAATTAATTCAATGAGATTTCGACGCTCAGCGTTCAGTCCAGTCCCCCTTCCTTCGTGTTTGCTGCTCTGTTTCAACTTCTTTTTTATAAACATTAACTCGTAATAATATAAATATTGTTACCTACTTAAATAATTCAATAATTTATTTTTTTAATGAAAAAAAAAAAATTAAAAGTTAAAGCCAAGAAAAAAAAGGAAAAAAAAAAAAAAAAAAAAAAATTTTATTTTTTATTGTATAATCAAAATAAATAATAATATGGTTCTCAAAAAATTAGAGATATATTGTACAATTAATAAGCATAATCGAGTGAAGAGAAAAAGTAGAAATAGGATGTTTTGGCATTTGAAATTTAGAATTTTCTGAGAAATTATTTTAATATTTTAATATTTTTTATTTGATTTATTAAAAATATTTTAATTTTTACATTATTATTTCTAATATTTTAATTATCAAAATCTTCACATTTTCCTTAATTGGATCAAGTGAAAATAGTGAATTACATTTATGGTTATATAGTACTCTCTTTGTTTATTTTTAATAATTTTAGAATTTGTTTAGCATACTATTTTGAAAATAATATTAGCAATTTTGTTCAAACGGCTAAAAATAGATATTTGATAAATTTATTTATTTTAAAATCACTAAAAATTAAATGTTTGGTAATTTTTTTTATTTAGCAAT
>BPVZ01000009.1:506462-536849 GCA_020521535.1 Rubroshorea leprosula
AAAATAATAATAAATCTCAACTATTAGGAGTGAAAAAATAAATTATCAAGATATTATATAAATAAAATATATAAAATTTATATATAAATAAATCATTTCTTGTATATAAAAAAATAAATAGTTAAAATTTTATTTTACCTCCAATACAAAACTCTAACGTTTATTATAAATTAAAATTTTTAATAAATATTAACTTAACCAAATTCTTATTAGTAAATTAAACATGTGATACGCAATTAAAAGACACGAAAAGAACCTATAAAAGAGAAGAAAAAAAAAAGGCAAAAGGCACAAGAAATTTATTCTAATTTAGGTGATTTAATTTGATTATGCAATAATCTAGATTTTTGCCCCTAGCTACTTCACATTTTAAGAGCTATACTTAGTGATTTAATTTGGTCCTTGCATTTTGTGTATAATCAGTTTTTTTTTTTTTTTGGATGGGACTGACCAATTATTCGACATATATATCTATATATATTTTTATCTTAAATGCACAATAAGAAACAACAATTTTTCATCTTTTATTTCATTTCACACACATACTATGCAACTCAAACTGAATATCTCTTACTTCCAATAAAAAAAAATGACCACTAAATTATATAAGGTCGTTCATTTAAACATGTATAATTAATTATAAGAAGTTATGATCAAATATATGGAGATACATAGTTTGCAAACTTTACATACCCTGAAAACTTTTCTTCCATTTTTGGGTGCTCAATCTGGTACACATAACACATGTATAAACGGTTTTACGCCATTAAACTTGCATAATTAGTTACATGAAGTTCTTCTAGGCACGATTTTTCTGAATTCCCATTCTGAGGAGAGCATACCAAACACGGATGTTTTTCATATTCTTTTCAGTCTTATACTCTACATGTTGAGACAAACCCGCCCCCTTCCCCCCCACCCTCCTCTTTTAAAAGCTTTTATTTATTTATTTGATATTCTCTTCAGTCAAATTTAATTATTTAATTGAATTTTTATATAAAATTTAATAAAATAATTTTATATAATAAATAAATAATAATTAATTTTTTATCCATAATATTTATTAAATACTTTTACTTAAAATTTTTTTAATTATTATTGAATTATTAAATAAATTTATTAAATTAAGTTTTATATAAAAATTAAATTAAAACAATTAGATCTAAATAAAGATAGGATTATTTTTGCTACCACCTTTTTAGAAGCTCAAAATTTCACATTTTACAGTTGTTACCCACGAATTGGGAGCTAAAATTCTTTTGCGCGTGGCCTGTGGAACGTATTCAACAAACAAAACAACTTCATCCCATTTTTAAAATTGGGTTTTTTTCTACCAATGACTTTATGTACAGTTTGATGATATATTTTTATTATAAATGTATATAAAATAGTATAAAAATTAATAATAATTTAATATTAGTGGTATATAAATATATTTAATTAAATATTTGATAAATTAAAAATTAATTTTTATTTTTTAAAATAAATTTATTATTTATTATATTTTTAACCTTATATTCTTAAAATATAAATTAGATAAAATTTCAAGACGTGAGAGTTGAGTGAATTGGACTAAACTGTGTACATAATTAGCAATTCCATTGTCTTAGTCTTTATAAAGACTTAGAGGAAAATACTTGGTATATAGACTGAAAAGAACCAAGACAAACATCAATTAAGAATCTTCTTGGTTGGGATGAGAAATTATTAAAAAATGCACATGATTAAGTGGCAAGTTGCTATATACTTATATTAAAAATCCATTATATTGTGCATATTAGTTGAATATGTGTTATTTTATTTTTTTGAATTAAAATAGTAATTTTTGGGTAGCCTTTTTATTGTTTGGCATGTCATAGTGAATCCCTTTTGTATGGCTGGGGGTGACAGGGCATGAAGATTGTTTAAGCATGAAGGCTCCTCACTCACAATGCTTCCAAGCAAGTCCCTCTCAAGATTGAGTAGTTTTCAAGGGAAGGGGGGGCCTCATGATTTTCAATTTGGGATCTTGAAATAATCAGATGCTTCCAGCCCTTTTTTGCAATGGACAGATGGAGATATTCTATTGCCTCATTGTCGAAATGTGGGACATTTCTTGCTTCTTTCAACCATTAAAATTGTGCCACAACCTAATAATACCCTTTTTTTAGATATGTTTGATGTCACATTGGCAAAAGTAAAGCCCTTTCTTTTTCTAAAGCAATTTAGATTAGATCTAAAATTGGTTAGTGAATTAGTGCAATGGTGATCTCATTCTTTCAACGCATAGTGATTTTAATTTTGAATCATGACACAAACAAGGTAAAAAGATATGAAAAGATAATCTTTTTCTAATGTAACTTATCAATAAAAAAAAATCAAATTAATAAAATTGATATAGTTTGAAATTCAAACCTGAAACACAATGATATTTTAAAATTGATGTTGGTTTCTCACTTTTGATTGAAAGGTCCATTCATCCTTTCACGTAGAAATGTGGTCCATTGTTTTACCTTCAAGACAAGGACTCTCGTGTGTTTTAAAACAATGAATCCTTTGGTAGAGAAAGGAATTGAAGGATGAAGAAGAAATAAAAGAAATGGACCCCTTGTGTCTTTCTTGGATCTCCTAGTTAGGTTCTTGCAATAAATTAGTTTCTCCAAGACCTTTTCTTTCTCCTTTCTCCCTACCCTACACTTCAAATAGCAAATGAATCACGCCCGCTCTTTCTAAGTGTAGTCAACAAAATTCTACAGCTAGCTCCAACAATGTCTTCTTCTTCTTCTTTTTTTCTTTTTTTTTTTTTTTTTTTCTCTCTAATCAAAAAGAAGAAAAACTTATGTGTTTCATTTGATGCCTTTTGGCTTCATGTTCATGGTACATGGTGCGGTGGGATCAGCTATGTTGTCATTTTCAGTACCCATGAGCTAGAATTTTCAAAGTTTGGTTTAACACTTCAAAGGCAAGAGCCCTTATGATTTGGTGGGATTATTTTTTATTTGGTAGGTCTCAGGCTACGCATAGCAGCTAATATTGCTTGAAGGTTCCATCAAATTAAAAAAGATTGACTCCAAAATCACTCCCTTAAACCTTATGTTTGCTGGCTTAATTTTCAAATAATTACTTTCCCTAAAACAAGATTTTTGCCATAAGCAAGTGTCAGCGTTTGGTCATGACAATGACTAAATACTTCCAAAATTTTTAGCCGAAAAAAACAAAAAAATTGTGGTGTTGGTGAAGAAATTAACATCAACATAAAATTGATTAGCTTCCTCATGATTAATTCATATATCCATCCATTATAAGGGCTGCCTGTGGTCTCATTCTCATGTGTCTATTTCTGGCATTAATATATATGATGGGGTTTAAAATGGTGAAGCCTAATGTAGTAATTAAGGTTGATCTAGTTTTCATTCTTATTATCGTATAAGGGGCAGAAGAAGGAACCAGGAGGCAGGAGGTCCACCAATTAATTGGAGGGGGAACAAAAACAAAACCACATAAACAGTAAACAATTTTGTCATTCCATCCTCTAACAATCAAAACCATCCAAAAATAATATTAAAGCAGGGCCATAGCCCCCACCCACCTCTGCTGCACTTTGAAGCATTTATTTCTTCACCAGGATTCTCCAGTGTCAATTTTGATATGGAAAATAGTACACTGCCCTTTTATTCTTTATTTCTTGTTCATCTAAAACAACAGCTACATTAAATTTTTCTCAGCTCTTGCCTTGTGATCTCTGCATGTTGAATGGAAGGGGTTTCATTTTCATTATTTCTTTTATTTCTCATAAAGAGATTAAAAAAATAATAATCCTTTTGAAGCCCTTTTTGTTGGGCCAGGCATGTATATGGGTATTGTGAAGACCCAAGTTTCTATCTAGACATTTCATCATGATATGTTACATGTACTACTGGATCACTATTGCTGCTGCTTTATTGAAACTTTTCCCAATACCCATTTTCCCATTTCTCCACTTGGTTCAATGAATTGATTTTTCTCTTTATAAATGTAGCAAGAATATTGGGTGGGAATGGGGGAGGCAAAGTGCATGGGCTTGAAATAGAAGGGCCCATGACCAGTGACTCCATCTTGAACTTCCTCTCCAGCCCACTTGCAGGACAGGCCATGGCCTCTGAGCACAACTCCACAGCCCCATCAGGCACACTTGGCTTATACCTCAGAAGCTTGGCATACTCATTCAACAGGTGGTACATGTAGTCATACACATTATCCATTTTCAGCTCCTCCTGCATGAATCTGCTGGCTGCTTGTCCAATTTCCTGTGCCTTCTTCTTGTGGCTGTTGCCCCAATCTACGGCAAACTTGATGGACTTGCACTTGTCGTTGTCTCGTATTGGCCAGTAGTGATGCACTGGCTGCAAGCTTCTTATGAAGAAATCATGGAACTTAGGCTTCACAAGCAGCGTAACTGAATCACAAGCTAGAATGTATTTCTCACTTACTGACCATGCATATCCTTCAATGTAGATCTTATACCTAGCAAATATATATAAGAAAAAACAAATGAAACCATGAATATTGATTCAACTTCCCAAACAGATTGATCTAAATATTTTAACTTCTAGTTGAAATTAATTCCTTGCTCGCCTTTGACCAGACTAAAGGTAGGTTCAGTCTAATAGTAGTGTGGTATGCATAAACTGGTCTAGGATACTCGAAGAAGTCAAGAAAATAATTACCTGTAGGTGCATTGGTTAGCAAGGTCTGATTGTTTAAATCCTTGTTTGGACTCTTGTATCCAATCCTGGATGTAAAGGCGGGCATTCCAGTCTTGTTGTTCTGAGACATTGCATTTGAGGAGGTCTTGTCTGGTGTCAGCAACAAAAGGGTTTCCTTTCCAGTAGGCATAAGGTTCTCTATCCATCCATTTCCTCCTCTTGTTTCCTTCTTCAATGTCCTTCAATATACCATGCCATGGCTTTATATTTATCTCTGCCCTGTAGTAAAATGAGCCATTGGGGTCAATTTGCAAAGAGTTAAAAATATAGGAGTTTAAAGAAAAATTCTCCAAATTAAGGGAGAATGTGTTAGGTAGCTGTGGTTTTTCAAACACTCAAAATTTGTTAAAACTAGATACACTATCAAACTTCTATGGTACTTAAATTATTAAAAATAATTAATAATTAATAAAAATAATAATATTTACTATTTAATAAATTAGAAATTAATTTTTTAAAAATTATAATTGGATAAAATTATATAACCACAATAAATCTGAATGAATCTGAATGTAAGCTGTAACCATGACCACATCCGTGTTCGGTTGGTGAATGTCATTGTAAAGGGACCTGAATGCATCAATCCAAAACTAGAAAACAAACAAACAAAACAAAGGTCCATCTAGAAGCTAATAGTGCTAACGGGTGGAAAACGCCATGCGTTTGTCTCGATAATTGCGGCACAGGATGGGCGAAAAGAAAAGAAAGGGAAGAAGTGAAAGTGAAGCTTTTACCATCCCCAGAAGGACCAATCAGGGAACACGATGTCCATCGTCCACTTATCTCCACAGTAACGGAATACCGGAGGTGGTCCCCTGGAATTCGCCCCACGGTAATCCCGTGACTTCACCACCGGCTTATCCTCCGTGTCGAACATCAGTTCCAGGTCCGGCAGCCTGCCGGGGTACCTCCTCAGTAGCTGAAGGATGCCCCAGATGGTGAACACGTCTCTCGACTGTATAGATTTTCTGTACTTCTCAACGTACGCCTTGCCGCCGACGATTACTAGCCGGAACGTCGCCGTAGCGTTGGCCCTTTCCACCATGTCTCTGGTGATTCCGGTGGTGCGCCAGGGTCGTAAATCTTCGTGGATCCACCGGAAGTAATCGGGGCAAACCCGGTTAAAGTCTTCGGTCTGGTATGTTGTTGGGTAGTTTGTTGGACAGGTTTGTGTTTGGTTGCCGGTGCAGCATTCCAATGGGAATTCGATTCTCTGTGGAGTGCTCTTGTGAGTTTCAGAGATTATCATGGTTTGGTTTGTGGGATTCTGGATCAAAAACTTAGACTGAAAACAGAAAAATAGAAAAGAAGAATTCAATTAAACAGGGAAATTCAGAAGGAGAGAACAGGGCATTCTAATTCTATACTTACAGTGTCAATCCACACGGAAGATAAGAAAGACACAGAAACAATGACAACCAAGATGAGAAAAGTTGTAATCTTGGCATTTCTCATTTTCAATACAGGCCTCCAGAATGATATCTCTGGGAGATGGGTGGCAACTGCAGATCCCTGTACCATGTTGAATTCTACTGAATCAGAATAAAAACATTACATTCAAGCTACTTGGGTATCAAATTGTTGAAGAATGGAGAAGAAAAAGGGTTGCAGCAGCTTCCAATTTGAAGTTTGTTTCTCTCTCATTCCCATCCCACCCAATAATTGCTTAGTGTTTTTCCAGTTAAGGAGAGAGAAATAAAGAATGGTGGTGTGGTGGCTCTAGTCACGAGTCACGCATGTTATTATGATTAGTATTTGACCTAAGGGCTAAAGAAAATTAGATTAGTGATTACCAATGAAAGAACTTAGAAACAGAGGATAGAACAGAAACAGAGTATGCCCTGATACCAATTGACATATGAAAGGAAACAAAGGTGAGGATGGTAAAATTAAGGAATTTTAGAAAATAATTTTAATTTATAAATACTTCAATTTTATAACCTTAATATAACCTACACTTAAATATAAGAAAAGGAAAGGAAGCAAAGGTTAGGATAGAACTTATAAGTAGGGGCAAGGGTGGGAAGACAATAGCAGAATAAGGGATTTTTAGAAGGTAATTTCAACTCATAAATACTTCAATTTCATAATCTTAATATAACCTATACTCTTTTTTTTTTTTTTTTTATGTTGATTGCATAACAAGAAATAATCATTTTTTATCATTTATCTCATTTTATTTGCATATCATATGATTTGAATTCAATACCTCTTACTGTCAGCGGAAGGAGATAATCACTAAGTTACATAAATCGTTGGCAATATAACCTATACTTAAATGAGTGGTGCGATAAAGACAACTTTTTTATATCATCTTTTTATACAACTTCCACATGTCATTAGATAAGTGGGTGTATTCAATATTATGGGTCTCACATAAATTAAAAAAATCAATTATTTAAATAATACGTCAGATTATACAAAAAAATGAGATAAAAAGGTTGTATAAAAATCATTTCCCTACTTAAATATCAAATTTAAAATTCTAAATTATACTTCTTAATTAAACTTCCAATTGAATATTCAATAAAAATAATAACATATCCTAATAAATATAAAATACTAATAATATTTCCATTTAATTTTTATATATCCATAATAATAATAAAATCTTAATAAATATATTATTTCCTTTCTTATCTGTATCATTAAAATTGGGTTGGTGATTACCAATGAAAGCATCCAAGGTCGCTCCCTAAAGAACTATCCTTTTATTTTCCTAAGAGATTGACTGTTAGATTTAGCATGCTTAGGTTCTATATCTACAATAAGGGTTTTGTGACTATTGTCAAAAGACAAAGATTAACAGAGTCGGGACCATAATAATTATTGTGTGTACTGTATACAAATATATGCTTCTTGTGATTACTTTAAGTTTTGACAGGAAGCTCTGAGTGCTCCACTAGAATGATCAAGGTTTTTAAAATTGGATCGGTCATTGAACCGTTTTTAGGTTTGGTTTTTGGTTTAATTGGTTCAATCGATTAAATCGATGAACCGATCCAAACAGTAAGGAAGATTTGATGAGAGGAGCAAGCTGCAGGCATGGATTTTCTAATTTGATGTTGATAATTTTGTAATTTTGTTAAAATTAAAGGTTAAAATGGGTATAAGAAAGGAATGAGAAGGGTGAAATTGGAAAAAATTGAAAGAAGATTACATGAGAAATTGAACCGATGGTTTTTCCGGTTCCATCGGTCCCTCGGTTTTCACTGGTTTTCATTGGTTTTATTGATTTTGACCGGTTTTAACATCAAATATTCAACTGGTTTTCTTATGTAAACCAAATCATTTCCATCACCGGGTACTGATCCAATCGGTTCAACCAACTGATCCGATCCGGTTTTAAAAACCTTGAGAATGATTATCAATTTAGAAAGAAAAACAAGGGGTTAGTTTTTTCGTTGAGATGATTGTAAAAGTCAAATTTATATCCAATTAAATCAGGTGTGATTCTTGGCTTTTAATGTAAGCCTCTGGATCAGAAAAAGACAGCAAAAACATACAGGTGGTAGAGTGGAAGAATTTATTTATTTATTTTCTTGTGATTAAATTACTTGTAGTGCTATTTCCCATTACTGAAGATTTAGTAATTTTATTTTGACTAAGATTTGATTGCTTGGAACAGGACCTATCCCAATTAAATAAAAAATTGTTGTAGTTGCTACTTCTACTTCTGGATTGTGAAAAAAAGGCCGGGTACTGCTTGAGAAAGTGGGAGTTGAGTCTCCTTCATGGTTTTTTTTTTTTTTTTTTCTGACAAAAATAATGGTTAGAAAGTTAGTATGAATTAATTATTAGCAACTGGTCCTCAGATCAGGTGAACATTCCACTTCCTCAGATGAGGCGCGCGATCATTGAGTTACTTTTTGGTAGAGTTCATGACAATAACGAAGCTCGAAACTTCAACCACCTCATTTAAGTACTTAAAATTTGAGATCGTACCATTGGGCCTAAAGCCCGGTTCCTTCATGGTGTTGTTTGTTGAGGAAGAAAGAATCTATGAGGAAAAAGCAAGAGAGAAAAGGCAAGAAAAAGGCCCCCTTTATTGATTGTGGCCAACAAGGTTTGACCATGCGTGCTAATCATGATCTAAGCCATAGCCTAACGCACTATATATATATATATATTAGTATGCAGATTCCTTCACTCACACACAAAGGCCACCCGTTACAACTTGCTATGTATTTTGCCATTTTGATAGATCTTCCATTCTTTTGAACTTCAGTATTCACATGGCTCAGGTAATTATATATCATTGGCCTTGCTCTTGTTAGAAATTTGTCTATCTCTTAGTTTGCAATTTTGGTTAATTTCAATAAGCTTTTGTTTGCAGAAGGTGGTATTGAAGATCTTGACTATGAATGATGAGAAAACAAAGCAGAAAGCCATAGAGGCTGTTGCTGACATTTATGGTAGTTATCACTTATTAGGCCTACTGAAGTATTGATGCAGCTTGCATTCCTTTTTTTAATGTCCGAATAAAGCTTTATCTTAGACCATTTGCTTCAATTTCTTCCCAGGAAAAAATGTTCATTTTTATTCATTTTTACCAATGATAATTATAAAATAAATAGCTTCTTCTGGTGATTGGTGAACAGGAGTTGATTCGATTGCAGCCGATTTGAAGGGGCAGAAGCTTACCATTGTTGGAGACATGGACACAATTGCAATAGCCAAAAAGCTGAAGAAACTAGGAAAAATAGACATAGTTACTGTAGGACCTGCAAAGGAAGAAAAGAAAGAAGAGAAAAAAGATGCAAAGAAATGATGAAAGCCATATATAGTCTTTTTAGTCCTGTAATCAGTGTTTTCAATTCCCTTGTATATTTATTTGTAGACATTGTAGTAGACCTGTCCTGCCTTTCTGTATGAATAAATTGTATCAAATTCAATAAATAAACAGTGCCTTTTCCAGGGTTTAAACCATTAACATGAGTTGTTCTACCCCATCAAGAGGAACTTCATCTATCCCATGGTAAACATAAAGGCTGCAAATACCTGCCATTAGTTTAAAACAATGAAGCTTTGGTTCAGTTAAAACACAAGACTGACAGACTGAGACTTGTGGATTCAGATGTCACTGTTGATTTAGCTAATTTTAGTGATATAAGATACAGCTGCATTATTTAGAAGTTTAGTAGGATAAGAAAACACTAAAGCTAATATGATGCTGATGGCACTTACAGAGCCATAACCAAATGTTGGCAATCATTTTCCCAAGACAGCATCACGTTTACATTTAAAATGGGAATTTTAAAGCTATCAGCCTGACTTCATAAAATATTCAATAAAAATAAGAGATTAGGAAAGGAGATCAGACTCCACCAACTTACTTGTAGTGTTCAATATAAATGAACATTGGAAGTTGTTACATCTTTGTCCCCAAATAGGATCTGTGAAAATGAAAGAAGTAGCGTGTTCTAACAGGAAATGTTTGTGACTTTCAAGTAAATCATCTATCATTGAGCACAATGACTCAGTGATGTCACTGTAAGCCAGAAGCAAAATTAGGTTTACTTTTTGTCTGCCAATTGATGATTTGAAGAGTGAATCCCGGTTTACTGGTACTTTGATGTGTTTAGCACTTCAAAAAGCAATCTCCAGCTGGATGATGAATTGTTGATGATGCTCTATCAGTCATCCAAATGCCACAAAATAGATAATGATGTCAATCTCCTTAACATGGTGAGAGTGGATTCACTGTCTTACTGTTTCATAAATCCTCTGGGGTGAGCTAAGTCATCTATGAGCCTTTTCTCTCCTAGCTCCAGCCCAATATACAGTGAATCCTAAATTCTAATTCATTGGCCCATTCAAACAAGATGCTTCTAATTGAGAATTTTGAACCCAGTTTCAATTTTGTAGTTCAGCATCCATGATAGAGGATTGAGGAAAATCAGGATGTTCTGGTAATTAAAATGTCAGTATTAATAATGAAAAAAATTAAAATATCATTAATGAATTAACACATAAAAAATGTTTATTAAGATTATTTGAACAATTTTATAGAGAGTCCTAACATTTAAAGTGCTAGACAATTTCACAATGACCTTCTTTACAATTGTTTCTTATCTTATTCTCCCTTTTTTTTTTCATTCCACAAATCAAAATCATCCTTATCATCAGCTTGAAGATCAGAACTACAAATTTGGATAGGTGCAGTCATTTCCCCAGCAGAGATATGCATTTAGCCATCAAATGTCTCATTATCTATCCTTATTTCTGAATCCTGATTGGTTAAACTTAAAACTCAATCTGTTAAGTACCAATGATAATGTAATTATGACTAAATTATTCACTGCTGGAGGCTGCAACTTGTGTCTTAAATTTTTAAGCCATCAGAAATCAGATGACATCATTCAACTTTAACAGGCTAACTGCTAACGCAGTTAAGAACAGATTAATATGAGGAATAAGTTCAAAGAGTGTACCTTCTTTGTTTAACAAAGTTATATATATTCTATGCAGAAAGACATAAAAAAAGAGATTCAATCACATCTCTAACAAATAAGAAACCAATAACAATTTAAGATTACAAATAAAAATTCGGATTAAGAAATGAAAGAGATTACTAATGTACCATGAGCTCTTTGACTGTCGTGTTGCAAGATTATTTAATGCATGAATCAGAAACAGCCAAGTTTCAGGGAAAATAAATATGCCATTGAAGATCTTGTGAGCATCTTCTATTCCACCCTTGAAAGGCCTTTTTCTTTTCATTTTAGGGTTTTGTTCAATGGCTAAGGTTTAGCATGCAGAAGTTACAGGACCCCTTGAAGCTCCGTGCAGTATGAGTTCAGAAAGTAAAACATTCACTATATGGATGAAATCATTGGTGTATCATGCAAATGGCTGCACTGTCTTTGATTCCAAAGGGGAGATTGTTTATCGTGTCGATAACTATGACAGCAAATGCAGCAGTGAAGTTTTTCTAATGGACAGGCAAGGGAAAGTCCTCTGTACCATACAAAGAAAGGTATAAAAAGTCATATATACGTATATAATGTATGTCTATTCCAAACCTTTGAGAAGGGTTTTAGTTGATCTAGGTTTTGTTTTTTGCAGAGATTGAGAATTTTTGGACGTTGGGATGGATACAGATTAGACACAAAGAAGCCATGGTTTCAGGTGAGAAAATGCAGCAGAGTTTTTATGGGAGATTTAGCTTGTGAAGTTACAGTGGGGCATTGCAAGTACTGGATAGTTAGCTTGGCTCACAAGGCATCATTTCGGATTGTAGACATAGATGGGGATGTTGTTGCAGAGGTCAGTATATCAGGTTTTCTTTGTATTAACTCATTCATATAAAATGAAAGACATTGAGGATTGAATCTTTGTTCCAGGTAAAGCAGAAGCAAGTTTGTTCAGGAATCATGCTGGGAGATGATGTATTAAGTTTGGAGATGAAGCCCCATTTTGACCATTCCCTCATCATGGCTCTAGTCACAGTCAATGGATTGATTAATGGGAAAATGTAGATGTTCTTCTCCAATCTTTAGAGATGCTGGGAATTTTTGCCTTTTTTTTGAAAGATTTGCTTACAAGAAATTATAATTAAGAAAAAGGTATTAGAATGCTTTTATACGAGTGTTTTCTTTGGGCAAGGTAGACTGAAATGCAATACTCACAGGGCAGATCACACTTCACTTTTCTAGAAAGATATATATATTCGTAAAAGAAAATCTTTGAGGAATCAGGATCTGGTGCCATATCTTCTCAAAGAGGAGAAGCTCTATGGTATGGAATACAAGAACAGGTAAAATCTAATTGATTTTATTTTCACTAACAAATGAAATAAGTATATTAAAGAAAAACGTCATGTTACAAGTATTGAATGAAAACAACAGAAAGAAGCAAAGAATTATATTGAATAACAAGAACCAGAGACTAAATAACACTTTACCTACATTCAAAAACATTTTAGGTTAATTTCATGGGTCCCCTGTTTTGCAGTTTAGACTGTAAAATAGGGACCTTTGGATGGGCGAGGGCCTGCCCTTCATTGAAAAGTCCCTGTGGTGCAATCTAATGCAGTCTGGACTGCAAAACAGTTTCTCAAAATTTTATATCTATTTTGTACACCTTTATTTTTTCATTCAGCAGGAACCATTGCATCTAAACCTTGTATGGGGGAAAATTGAACTGCTTCAGCTATACATGAAGTGTATGGGTTTAGGGGGGGAAACAATGTTTTAGCCCTTCTTGGCATTCTTTAGATTTCGGACTGTCATCACAAGTTGTTGTCTTTCACCCTCCACCTCTGCAAATTTGAGGCTTATTTCTGAATACCGTTCTTGCATCTCCTTCAGTTCATTTTCCATGGATTTGTTTCTGTCCTTCAGTGATGCTAACTCAGTCAATAATTCATGCTGGTTGCAGTCTCTATTATTGGCAAATGAGGCCTTTGGTACTTCCTCCAATAAAATGCCATCATTGCTGCAGATAAGAGATAATACAAGTAATTATTTGTTTGGAACTTCCTTTTCCCAGCAATTGCTCCCCAATGCCATACCCTCAAAATAACTATTATCCAAAGGTAGAAGAAAACTGACTTAAAGAAAATATTCCATTCCTTTCAAGCCATACCTCTTAATAGAACTTGAATATTCAGCTGTTGTTCCCAATTCTTCAGACACACCTCCATCTAAAGTTGCCTCAGTTATATCTTTATCTACCTGTATTCCAGTTTGATTACATGCAGAAGCAAATATAGAGAGTTTTAGCAAGATATACACTCAGAAGTAATACAGGGCTTATGTAGAAAGTGAGCTTGCAAACCTTTTGACACTGGTATTCAGAGAAAGTGATGCAATACTGATTGAGTTCTTCCACTCTGTTTTCTAACTCATTAATTTTCTTCTGAAGATCCTTTTCCTTCTCCAAAAACAAATTTGTAGATGCCTCCAAAGCAGTTTCCTTCAACTTTATTTGTCCCTGACAGAAAAGAAAAAAAAAAAGATCATGAATGAATTATCTTTTCTCCACCAAAAAAAAATAAATAAAGAAAATCCACTAAATCAAGAAACCAATCCAAGGGGAAAGAGCTGGGCAAGTAATGTCAGGAGAACATCAATTTAAATGACACAAATCCTATTATGATAATGGGAAAAAGGAGAGTCCCACATGTTCTTATTACCAATTGGATTTGTAAATTTACCTCCAACAGTCTCATTTTCTCCCTTATGCTTGCAACCTCTTTAGAGCTATGAGGAACTGCTGCAGCTTTATTGTTCCTCAATGTTGGTTTTGCTCCATCGTACAATCTTGCTCTTCCACCATTATCCTTCAGCCTCTTCTCCATGCTAGTGAGTGCATCTTCCTTTTTCTTAAGTTCATCCTTTAATTGGTACACCTGCTTTTTAAGTTTTCCTTTCTCAACCTCACCTTCAGACAACGAATGCTTCAATTCCCTACAATGAGCTTTGAGTGAGTCCAACTCTGACTGTAGGAAGTTAACTGCCGTCTCCATTTCATCCTTGAGATGCTTCATACTCTGCAATTCATCTAATGACTTCTCCGCTTCTTTCTTCAACGAAGCAATTGTACCAACCATCCCATTTCTTTCCACATTTAATCTTTGCACCAGTGTCTCTGTCTCATTTAGTGATGTTTTCATCTTTTCCAGTTCAAGGCTTATATTTTCTCTCTGCTCTGCTCTTTCACAGAGTAATTTTTTTTCAGTAGTCAGCTTTTCAATCTCAGCTTTTAGCCTGCCAATCTCCAGGGAGAAAGCCCCAGTAACTTCATCCTCATGCTGCCTTTGACGTTGGAGCTGCTTTGATTTATCATCAAGATCCCCCAGCATCTGTTCTATCTGATTTGACTTAAAATTTATTTGGCTGGAAAGCTCAGATAGTTTTGCCTCATAGTCCTCTCTAGCTGACTGGAGCTGTTCATGAGCTTTCTCGAGCAGTCCTTCCAGATGGTTTTTCTGCTTGCGCAGTTCAGCAGCTTCTGTCAATGCTTTTGTGGCCAACTTCTCATTAGCATCAAATGTAGAGGTCATTTGCATGGAGAGCCTTCTAAATTCCTCCTGTAGCCGTTCAGCTGTATTTGCATTTTTCCATCTCATCAGTTGCAAGGCTTCCTCTGCTCTGATGGCTCTCTGCTCCTGCTCGACTTTGGCACATGTTACAGTCTCTAGATCAGCTTCAAAGGCTTGTCCCTGGTTCTCCAGTTCTTCCTCCAAGTTCTTGATGCAGGTTTCAAGTTCCTTTATTGTGGCTAATGAGTCAGAGAATTCTTTTGACTGCTTCGTGAGCTCAGTTTCCAATTTGTCAATTTGTTTCTCAAGTTCATTTATGTTAGGAAAGGAAGATGAGCACTCACACTGCATGCTCAGTTGATCTTGCAGCTGGCTTTGCTCTAATTTATATGACATGTTATGATTTTCCTGCTTCAGGATCTCATAGTCAAGTGCAAGCTGTTCCATCTGCATCTCTAATTCATCCTTGTCTCTCCTGTAGATCTCCATCTCACTTTGGAGATCCAAGATCCTTTGCTCAAGAAGATAGGCTTCCTTGGGATCCCTGTGCCCCCTAACAAGCTCTTCCAAAGCCTTTTGTTCTTCATCCTCATCTGTATCACTTCTTGACTGTTCAGCATTCTCCAGAGGCCCTGATTTGCTTGGAGGATTTGATATCTTCCCATCCTTCTCATTCAACATTTCTTCTAGATCTTGTATAGCCAGGATCAACTCAGCATTTGATTCCTGAGTCTTCTGCAGTTGTAACCGCAGATTGGCATTCAGGTCCTTCTCATAACTCAATTCCTGCCTGATTTCTTCAAGAACAACCAAGGGGTCCCCACACTCATGCTGCAATCTGCTCTTTGCTTTTGCATCATCCATTCGCTTCTGAAAGGCCTTCAGTTTCTCACATTCTACTTTGAGGGCATCCCTTTCCTCTTTCAAGCAAACAACTTCTTGTGAGAGATCCTGCCCCCTTTTGCTCTCTTTTACAATTTGCTTTCTGAGGGTTTGTAATTCCAACCCTGATACATCGACTTGCCTGGTCAAGGCAAAAAGCTCAGCCTTGAATTTTTCAATCTCGTTATCTGAAGCATGTTCAGACTTTCCTCCTGGGAAGGTATCCTGAGAACCACTGGTAGACTCATCAGTGCTCGTTCCATGATCAGAACAGGCTAGCCATCCCCATTGTGATCTATGATGCTCTTCAATGGTTGTTATGGAGGCATTTGCTGTTGGTCTATGAGGCACTGGGGCGTGGTTCAGAGATGAAGGATTGTTAGTAAGGTCTTGATGGACATTATTATTTCCCACTCCAAGTTCTCCTGGAGTATTAAGTCCAGAGCTACTGTCAGAACTTGAAATGGTATTGTCAGATGCACAAGATGCTCCACGATTCAATTTAAATTCAACATTGTGGCCAGTTTTGTTGAAAGCTCCATCCTGCAAAAATAATATAATTATAATGAACAGTTTGAATTTGAAAATTACTGAAGAGTTGCAACAGTTATATACGAGAAATGGTGACATGTAACAAAAAAAAAATAAAAATAAAAGAAAACTCAAAATGCATTCTTCCAAAGAATTGAGTAGAATTTTACTTCAATGACAGCATTCATAATGCTTTCTTCTTCTGCATCATCATTGCTTATATGGGCCTTCAAGCTCCTATCTTGGAATTTAAAGTTTGCATCTTCACCTTCTTCTACCTTTCTGCGAAACCATTGAAAAAGGTAAGATCATAATTCACCATCAAAATCTTGTAAAGGCAGTTTCCAGCAATTTGAAACTTTAACAGATAAGTATATGATGAAATTCATTTCTGTACCTTTGATCAGCATTCTCCTGCACCCTCTGTATTGAAACCTGTTGAAAAGCAAATGGCAGAGTTCAATCATACACATAAATCAACATAAGAGTTCTATCTTTTGAGAATAATGACAAATAAAACCCAAGACAGAGAGCACAGAAAGAGCACTAACATGCAGAACTGCTTTAGATGTTGAATTCTTCAATGGAAGAGAAAGAGCTGAAGCTTTGATTGCCTCAACATAATCAGCAAAATCAACGGAAGCTTCCCCAATCAAACCGCCTTTGGCCGATCCCTACAACAATTGACAGTACTAAACCATAAAAAGAACTGCTTGACAACAATAAACACACACCTTTTGGGGCACTATTCACAACATTTCTCACCGTTGACACAATAAGATGATATATTTTCTGATTGATCTTCCCATTTTTGGGCTCCCTCACAAATTTAACAGTCTCATAGACTGGATTTTCCCACCGACAGCATCCTTCTTGAACCATAGCCTTATCCAATCTTAATGTTGGCTTTCCCACATCTCCAGGCACCACAGATATTGTTAATCCATCCACATTTGACTTTGGTACCTAATTTGAGCTCAATTAAAAAGCACATTTAGTACTTAACTCATTTAAAGCACAATTAACTCCAAAAGAAAAACGAAAATGTGCAATGAATTTCTACCCCTTCATTTTCTCAGAAACCAAACAACCGAACAATCAAAACGTAAACAGTCAAGCAAATGCAAAATATAAAGTGAAACAGCTCAGCGATTTCAACTGATAAAATTAGGACTAAAAAGATAACAAACATGAGAATGCGATTACTTGAGTCGCATAAAACTGAAGCTTGAAAACAACTTTGATCTTGTTCTTCTCGCTCCTCCATCTCGCCGACCTGAACATCTCCGCCGGAAATTCACCGGAGTTCCGGGAAAACGAGCCGGAAAACTAACATTAAAGGGAGAAATTCCGATCGAAAGCAAACGCCAAAGTGGCGGCGCAATGCATAGCATAGATAGAGTGTAGTGGTTGAGTGGGAGTTGAGACTGAATCCAAAATACGAACTAAGAAGGTGAAAACAAAGAGCAGATCTGAAGCAGAGCTCCTCCCTCTCTCTCCCTTTTCCATTTTTATGTCTGTCTCTATTTGTAACAGAAACAGCGTACGGGGAGAGATACACATTTTTTTTATTTTAATTTAAAAAATGAAAATAATAATGGTAAAAATTTCGACAAGAAGCTTCTTTTTTTTATTAACTAAAATAAAAGAGGAAGGGAAGGAAAGATGAAAATTTAAGACAAAAATTTTGAGATTAATAAGTTATGTTATATATTTTTTTTTAAACAATATCAGATTCGAACACATTACCTATGAAAGTGAACCGCAATAACCTAAAATCTAATATCATTGAGCCGCAACGAGCTATTTAATAAAGTATGTTATATTATATTATTAAATTAATTGATATATATAATATTATAAATTTTAAAGAAATTAAAGAGTGTTAATAATTAAATGATATAGAGTTTATAATTTATTTTTTAAAATAATATAATTTATATCACATATATGCTCACGTTGTTGTCAATTTATTTCGGTAAAAAATAAGAGAAAAGAAAAAATTAAGATCTTTTAATATTAAAAGTGTTAAAATATTTAATTATAATTATTAAATATATAAAATATAATATAAATTTTAATTTTATTAAATTTATTATATAATTATTATTAGATATTTTGATATTTTTAATATTTATGATGTTTTAATTTTTTTTTTCAAAAATTAAAATTTTGTTGAAGATTTTTCACGTGAGCTCCAGCTGGGTTAGGGGCAAAATCAGTCAACAACACATTTTTAAGCAATAATTTTACATTATTTGATACGGACATGATACTATGCCTCGTGATTAAATCTTAATATGACCAAAATAAATAAATAAATAAAAAGATTCGCTTCTTATATAAAATTTTCTTTATAATGTTTTATAGATAGAGTATTAAATTTTAAAAAATGATTAACTTTTTTTATATGGCAAAAGGTCATGATATTATAGGTCTAAGAAAATTTGTAAAAATAGGTTTTCGTTTATTTACAAATAGTTGAGCAAGTGAATTTTTTCATTCATGTGATGTGACATATCAAATAAGAAAAAAACTCCTTTTATTTATGTGACTCATAAATTAATATTGCATTTATTTATTTAAATTTAATTACATTGACATGTAAAAAATGTTACATAAAAAATTAATTGTATCTTTATTACTGTAATTAATAAGTGAATGTCTATATAAATTCATGCTCTGCAAAATGAAGGGGCAATTATAAATTTGTACTTAAAAAATTATATATTTATAATTCTAAATAATAAAGATTACGAAAAGTGAAGATCTCATAATTTCATTTCAACCATTTATTAGGTGGTCCTCACATGAAACTAAACGTAGAATCACTTCATGGATGGTTGAGATAAAACTAAAATTGTCAAGTAATTTTGATTTTTTTTTTAATAACATTACAAATATGAAAGTGGAAGGAATCGAACCCCATATCTTGGGTTGGGAAGATGCATCTTCAAATCGATCTATGACTATTGAGCCATAAGTCCCGGATGCAAGTAATTCTGATTTTTTGTTTCACGTAAATAATATTATAAAATGTTAATTAAAAGTAAAATTTTTAAGACAAAAGTATTGCAAATTTTTTTGGGAGAAGTATGAACTTTTCATTCATCCAAAATTCCCAAGTGGGTCTATTCAGTCCTACCAATATGGGCATACCTAGGTTATCTGTCTTTCCAATCATATAAAACTTTTCCAGTACTGTAAGGGACCGTTATGGTGATATGACCTGACCTTTTGTTAAAATTCACTTAAAATATTATTTAATTATTAAAATAATTAATAATTAATTATAATTATGGACTACTAAAATATTCCTAAATTTAATAATATAATGATTATAAGTTCCATAATAAAATACACTTTTAACTTAAAAATTGAGATTTTGAATCCTCCTCTTCAAAATATAAATTCAGTAAATAAAATTAATATTTATTATTTAATAAAATAATAATATAGTGGGGTATAAAAAAATCTCTGCTCTTCTGTAATTTTTTTTTTTAACAATTTGTCAAAAATTGAGCTCAAAACCCAAAAAAAAAAAAAACAGATCATGGTGGCAAAGTGCCACTTGCCCAGAAGGGCCGGGTGCGCTCTTCTGTAATTCACTTGATTCTGTTTAAACGGGGAAATAAATAGACAATACTTGTTTCTAGGTAGCTGCTTTAATTTCTTGATGGGTGACATCAATTAGGTGGTTCAAAAAAAGCCAATTACATATCACCTTTTCAAAAAGATACTACGTAATATATTTTCTAAAAGATTGTGGAAATTAATTTAGCCAAAAAAAAAAAACAAAAGGAAAGGTGAGGATGGAATATTGTTGATTTTAAGTATGGAAATAGAAAAAGTTTAATCTAATTCAGCATCTTTCATTATCGGATTCCATTTAATGATTATGTCACGTCATTATCTATTACTTGGACTTTTGGGTGAGGGAGACCCCATTGAAGCAAGTACTTTATTTATTACTTTTGTAGTTTGTTCTCTTTTCTCAAGTAATTCCATTGCCAATTGAGCTTTACAGTTTTAGGTACCTTTTAATATTTCTTTAAATTTGTAAATTTTTGCACTTGCAACTGTGGTTATATTGATAGGGTACATCGTAATTATGGATGCTATTATAGTTTAATTTATTGTAGTGTTATTCCCATTTCTCCAATTTCTCAATGTTAAAAAAAAAAAAACCATGTAATTTTTTTTTTTTTTTTTTTGAAAATAGACAATGGAAATGGAAACCAACATGTAATATTTAAGTAGGTAACTTAAGGCAGTAATATATGGGTAGTTTTCTTTGTATAATTTCTATATATCATTAAGTGAGTAAATATATTTAAAAAAAATTTAACTTATATTTTTAAGACATAAATTAATAGATATAATTAATATACTTTTTATAATTAATTTGCATGAAAAAAAATAAATGTTAATTTTGATTTAATCAATTAAAATCATGTATATATTAATGGTGTTAAAATAAATGTTGATTTTTATAATTTTTTATGTAATTTAATTACAAAAAATACATTCATTACACTTTTAATATGTACCCTTATAATACAATTTAGACAAACCCTATATTCAATATCAATATTAGTTCTAAATGAATAAAAAAAAACTCATCCTTTAAATAAAATATAAAATTATATAAAAATATTATATAAAAAATTATCCACGAACTATTTTTCGGTTTGTTAATACAAAGTAATAATATTGTTTGATAGTCTTGATTCCATTTTATCCTTTGTAATTTAATGTCCTCCTCACTGGACAAACCATATTACCAGAATATCAAATCCATAGCCCATAAAAAAACATAGATAATTGACCTGAAAGTTTGGTGAATGCATGATGTTTAGGTGGGATGTATATTTTTCTTGCTTTAGAAATGAATGCATTGCTTTGCCAAACAAGCTAAAGCATCGATCATTGAAGACAATGTCTTCAATAAGGTCTGAGAATATATACAATACCAATTTAAGAACAGCATTTGATCCATCAGGACAAGCTTTGATCGAGCTCACCAATTCATGTTTAAATATTTGAGGAAATTAATCTAGGGTGTGGAGTCTGGTGGCTAAAAGCCTTGAGAGACGGAAGGAGTAAGGTAGAGCTAGCTAGAGAGAATATATATTAACAACAACTGCCGTATGTATATATAAATGTCTTTACTTGGCTTTAAAGATGCTCATGTGTAATGCGTGAGAAAGCTGCATCTGTTGTCACAGACCAAACCTCACCCCGGCCCCTCAATAAAGACTCCCTCGTGCAGGTGTCCAGGCTTATGCAGGTAACACGTAAAATATAGATTTGAATTCGAAATCTTTCAAGATTTTTTGTCCATCGATTATGTAATGTAACGATGAAGTTCTAACATTTTAGTTATTGATTAACTTGTTTTTTTATTGCTGAACCGAGTTCTATATATGACCATATTTGATGGATATGGGTCACCGTTTATTGACATATGCAAATTTGGTGAGGAGCATTTGCTCAAATTTTATTGCGAGTTCCCAACAACTGTCAACTAATAATAGCCTTCCTCAGAAAGTAGGGGGCTGTAATCTTCTGCTAATGGTGGGGACTCACATCTTTCTGGCACTGTCTCCTTCTCTCCAAGTTGCCCCATTCCGCTTTTAGGTGCAGCCTAAGGAGAGGCAAGAGACATAAGCGAGCCTGCCAGGACCATAAAAAAAGAGAACCCTAAAGTTTTGTGTTTTCTGAAACAGCATCATGTGCTCTCGAGGGATTCGATCCATTGGTACATCTGGATAGGTCACAATCGAAACCCCCACTAAAACAGTGGTTGAAATGAAACTTTGCCACCAGACCACTACTTTCCTCCTGTTAAAAAATGGACAGGATATATAACAGTATTTACAGGTACGGATCATGATTGGTACACACTCTGGTTAAACATATTTCGTGATATATTCATTAAAAAATTATTATTTTTTAATCTAAAATTAAAGATAAAACAAATTTAATGATATAATTATGTATATAGAATACATAAATCGATTAAATTAACTGTATTTATATTATATTTTTAATGACTAAACCGAAAATGTGTTAAAAAATGAATTGAACCGATAGTATACCAATTATTTTTTTTACTAGTACAATTTGTTGATTTGATTTTGGTGTAGTTATTTATTTTGGGTTGGTGGAAATTCATGTTTGTGGACCAATTAAGCAGCCTTTTACATTATTATAGATAGCTTCAAGAAAATAAATTAAAGCATATCAAATATGCATGACATAAATTAATGGAAAGCAAGGTAATTAATGAAAAGAAGAGGACAGATAAGGGCCTCCATATTGTACAAAAGAAGTAAAGAAAGGGAATCATATTAAGTAAAGGTGTTGATGCCTAATTAGGTCGGTGAATGGTGATGAAGAATTCTTATGTAGATAGCCTCCTTTAACCTTTCTAACTTGGTTTTTGAAAGAGACCTTCAATCTTCCTATCTCACCTTAATCATCATCATTACTTTCTCCGACCATAAATACCAAATTAATTGATTAAGCTTGTAATTATTGGTTCAAAAATCATATAGTAATTCTATACCTACTCTCATGAAATTAATCGCAAATTAATAATAGACAGCTTTTTGGTCTTATAATTATTCATCATTAAGCAAAGTAGATGTAAGAATTACGAACTTTTGGGTTTCACCAAATTCCACTAATTAATATGATTAATTGGGCAGAAAAATAGGAGTAAAGTCAAATTAACATGAGAAACAAAGTTATCTGAAGATAATGTTTTAACTGTTTTGGACATAAAGTGAAGGAGTGAAGCTTCCAAACCAAGCAAATTAAGACTGTACATACATAGGCACATGAATTGAATTGCCAAAGATTAAAGATCATTTCATTCGTCTTTATGATTCTATGTGTGTGTTTGATCATTGAATTTCCTTTTAACTCTTTCTGCTTTTTAACTTTTGTTTTTAACAAAAGTAAAAGCTCTCTTCATATGCATGACTCTTGGTCCGACAGCTAATTCTTTTATTTATTTATTTAAGTTAGAACTAAAATGGTGTTTATATTGCTATTAGAAAATCTTATAATTAAAATATAATATATTATTATATAATTGACTTTTTTCATTTAAAGATTTATATATTGTTATATTACTTACGTCTATTTATTTAATATCACGTTATATTTATTTAATGTTACATTGTGATTATAAGTACTTAAAATTGTACAAGACATGTATTGTAACAACTGCATTGATTGTTATACTATGCACCATTTATGTTGTACAAGTACAAGATAAGAGAATTGTCGTTGATAAGATAAGAATAGGGGGACTATGAAGGAATAGGGGGACTATGAAGGAATGGGGAAAGTGGTAGTGAAATGATGAGACCGCGCATGCACGCAGGAGACTGAAAGACAAGAGAAGGTGCTCACGTGAGATATGAAAAAATAGAGGAGGTGGAGCTCCCAAAAACATTTTAAGATAAACTTATCAACATGAACATGATTGCACTTTTGCATGCCCCATTTATTTTTGTTACCATAAAAGGCAGCTCAATTCTATTCGAAAATGTAGAGGCAAGATGCTAAAGGAAGTCTAGACTTTAGAACCAGGAAAAAAAAGGGTAACAAAGAAAAGAGAGAGATGCTAAAGAGATGTTGGTGAGATTTTGGAGCAAAACAAAGGAGAGGGTTCACGTTTCAAAGACAGCTAATCGTCTCCAGATCTCACGTGATGAAAGAAATCTGCCTGGAAGTGGCGTGGATCCACGATTCTTAGTACTAAGATATCAATTAAATTAATCCAATTCACATTCCCCCTTAATCAATTAATTTTGTTGTGAGCACATTGATGTCTTCGAGGCATGCATGATCATGCAAGAGAGAGAGAGAGAGAGATATATATATATATATATCTAGCCTGAAGCCATGTATATCCTCACGTTTTCCATTTGATCATTTTTTTTTCTAATAGTATATGTATCACATGTGAAAAATTGTTTTGTAATTAAAATTGTAGATATATCACATATTTATTAATCAATAATTAAATTGATTATTTGTAGATCATATATATTAAATTTCAAATTATACCTAATAGATATATAGATCCTAAACCTAGATTTATTTAATAATATTGGTCGGCTTTCAATTAGAAGATCACTAACCAATTAATAAGCATCACTGTACAATAAAACCGTATATTATTTACAGTATAGTTAGTTAGATTTAAGCCGGCCTAGCTAATAAGCTAGTTAAGGAAACTGCCGGCCTACATTATGCTTTATTTCCTGTATATAAAAATTGAAACTTTTATTAATCACCGCCTTATTCGAATAAAAAGAGTTCAATTCTCTTTAAATAAAATTTTAAGTTTAAATTTTGTAAATGAAAAAAAAAAATTTAAGAGAATTTATTTTAATAAAATCTGACACAACTTGATTTCGAATTATTTAAAATTCAATGTGATTATCGGATATTGGAACGTTAGTAAAAAAAAAAAAATTAAAACTTTCAATTTTAACCTTCTCATTAACTACAGATCATCAGAAAGTATACAACACAGTAATCCTGAGGCAGCCGGGGATATATTCCACAATACTCTCCTGAGGAAGACAGGGCCTCATTCACTGCCGTTGGCAAGGATCAAGAAGATCATGACAAGGTCAGGTGATGATGCTAAGATAATATCCGGGGAGGCTCCAATTGTGTGTTCTCCAAGGCTTGTGAGTTGTTCATCGAGGAGCTAACGCGGCGGTCTTGGATGGTCACCATGCAAGGGAAGAGGCGAACGCTAGGCAAAGAGGATGTTGCCTCCGCCGTCATGGCCACTGATTTATTTGATTTTCTGGTCGGCATGGTGGCATCCGATGACTCCCCAAATTAACTCTGTATAAATGCAAACAGTACGTACAGTTGCGTAAATAAACATGTTAATTAGAGTAGCTAGGGTACTTGCATAAGCTAATATAAGCACTTTCAATTTCTCCTCAATTTCGATATCCTCAATTATCACGATTGCATGTACACTTTTTAAAAGGACAAAAATTACATGATATTTGTGAAAATTAGAGGATTTATTATTCATAGGAACGCTTCTCTAAAGACAGCTTTTTCCCTAACTATATCTCTAAAGGGTTTTTTAAATTTGTGTTTTAGGATAAATTTATTATATATATTTTATCATTTATACATGTAATAAAAATAAAAATTAATATTAATTTTATCAATTATTTAATAAAAAATATTCACATAACATAGATATTAAAATTAATATTAACATATTTATTTTTCATATAAATTAATGCATTATAGTGTACTTAAGACCCCTTAATATGTGCCCTAACAAACCCATCTTTAAACAAAGGTTTTACAAATACAAATAGAGAAAAGGAAGATTAAGTCATTCTAATATTAAAAATATTAAGACACCTAATCACAAACATTAAATATGTGAAATATAGTATGAATTTTAATTTTATCAAATTTATTATATAGCAATTATATTGCACATCTTAATATTTTAAAATGCAAAACCTCTTGATTTTTCCTATTCTCATATAAATAAATAAATAAATAAGAATTTTTCTAACCTATACTCTTTAAGAGTATAATTATTGCATCATTTTCACATTAATTTGTATTAAAAAATATTAAAACTATCATTAATTTCATCACTAATATCATGTAAATGATTTTAATTAAATAATTATTTAAATAAAAGTCAAATTTAAATTTTTTAATATTAATTAATATAAAAAATATAATTATTATATTTTTAATTTGTGCTTTAAAAGTATAAGTTAGAAAAACTCAAAAAAAAAAAGTAGTGTGTAGTCAAAATTATATTAAACTATATTAAACTGCACAATAAAAACTCTTGCATGGGAATAGGTTTCTTAATATTAAGACTTTTCTCTATTCAATTATCTTTATTTTATAGTATAATACAATCCTTATTATAAAATAAGGTAAACTAAAAGGGTCAAAAACGGTAGAAGCATGCACGAAGCCCACAGACTAGCCCAGATCACGCAATTGGCCCACGTTAACATCAAAAAACAACCCAACGCTCAGAAATTGGCCCATGAACACAGAAAGAAACTTAACGGTCAAGTACTCAATTTTGTTCCAGTTCAGAGCAACCTCCGACGTTACAGCCGCCTTTCTTCTCCGCCTCCGGCCGTCAGTCTCCGAGCGCCTCCAGTCGGCGTAAGAAATAATGATGTTGGTAGTTGGTTGTCTTCGCCATGGGTTTTCGAATTCTGTCTTTCAGTTTGAAATCCGATTCAAGAAATCAGGTACCTTTGCAGATAGGGTTTCCTTGTCCAGCACCGATTCACAATTTCATATACATTATTAGGGGACTAGATCTTGTAAATTTGAAAATTTGACGATTAGGGTTTTAACTTTTTTGCCGATTCTTCGTCAAGTATTGCTGTTAATGCGATGATTTTTTTTTTTGGGGGGGGGGGGATGGAAGGAAGAAAGTTCCTTCTTTGGCGATTACGGTTTTTATTATTTCCCTGATTTCTTTTCGTCTTTTTGTTAAATCCAATTTTCCTACCGTTAATCTTTCTTCTTCTTCAAGTATGGCTGTTGATGATTCATTAAAGTTCGACTCTTGTCTTCTTTCTGAATTTTCATTTACTATTCCAGTGAAGTATTCTCATGAATCTTGGCCAAAATTTCTATTTAATCTAAAAAAAGTTTGAATGTTCCTCCAAATTTATAAATTTTAAAGATTCGTCAACAGTTTTCTGAAAATTCTTTCTGAGACCGTATCTTTGGTTAATAATATTAACCTCTGGCTCAGCATGCTATCTTCTCTTCTTTGGCTATGGTAAATGCGCTCTTGATTTTTTCTCTGGCAGTAAATTTGCTTCTTTCTTTCGGAGATTTTAGTAGAGCATATCAATTTGATTTTTGTTTTTGCTTTCAATGTACAGCTTAAAGAACACCCTTTTAATACTTATTTATGCTAAGATGTCATAGCCTCTGCATTTCAGGGAGAAGAGAGGAGTTGGAGAAGTGTTTTGGATAAAGTTCACTTAATTGTGATTTTCTCCTACTCAGTTTAGCTTTCTTCATCAGAGCCAACAGGTACTTTCTACTCTCACTGCATTCACATGACAGAAGCTTTGGATTTTACATGATTTCAATTTCTGCTGTTTCTCTAGTTGGCTAATAGTTAAAAATATTACAGGATTCGACTTTGTTGGTCATGATTATGACCCATATAATCATAATGCTTAAGAAAAAATGAGAAATGAAAATGACATCTGTTTAAGCACATGTATGACAACCGTGAAAAACCAGGTTGGTAAACAAATGTTGTTGATTGCCTATGGTATGGTTGATTTACTTTGTTGTTTCATGATTTCATACCCTGCAAGCAAAATAGAATAATTGAAGTTTCAGATTACATTTATGAATTTGGGATCTTTAAAGATTTTCTTTGGCCAACACAAGTTATACTTGTATTGGAAATTATCACAAGACTAGGTGGTAACTTTGCAAGAGTTTGAGCATATTTAGATGGTAATTGGATCATGTTTGTACCGAAGGTTGTGGGCCTCATTATTTGAACATCTTAAATCATTGGAATATTCTCATGTGATTTTAAAGGGTGGGGTTACGACCGCGTCAGGCCACTCTTGTGGGTGGGGATTACTACAGTTGAATGTAGCTCAGGCTAATTTGTGACCATATGAAGAGCTTAAAAATGAAACTCTTCATATATAAAGACTCTAAATGGGACTTAGGTGATTGGTAATTTACTTTTGATGAGTTAAGTTGTTCCTTTAGTTCTTGATGATTACATCTCATTTTTCTTCTTTTTTGGGGGCCAAGAATCAAATGCTGGACCTATTAAGTCTTAACAATTCTTTATGGAATATTTCATGTCTAATTACATAGCTATCTCTTGTATTCATTTTGAATCTGATTTAATTACTTACTAATAAATTTCACCTTTCTTTTTTTTTTGGGTTACTTGCGCAATTCACCTTGCTTTTGGAGAGAGGAATTATGGAGCCTAGTGGATCTTAATACTCAAGATCTGTTTCTTCTTTTTTTGGGTTTTTGGTTTCACTGTTTTTGTATTCATTATTGTATAGACTTGAAGTGGATTGGATTTTCTTTTGTAATTAATTTTATACTAAATCATCCCTTCACCACACACAGACACACACAAGACATTGTTAGGATACATAGTTGCTTAGGCCTCAACATGGGTTGAAAGTGATGTCAGGTTTAATTGAGAATTTAACAATCTGACATACAGAGGTGATATAACCACTCAAGGGATCATAACTCTTTAAAGAAACCTACTGGTATCTACAATGTGGATTGAAAACTTCATAGCTAGAAGGATGTTTATGGTTAGTGGAACGTTTTTTTCTTTAGTATCGTATATGGGAAGTTAGACTTTATGAAATTCAGTTGTAGAGATGCGATGTGCCAATCTGTGGGTCTAGTGACATGTTAGTCTTGGTTGAAGGAGTCATTTCCTTACTAATGATCTCAAGACATGCTGCTCGTTATATTGCCACAATTGTGAGCTTGGTTGTCGAGAGAAGCAGGGATTGCAGTATTTTCTTTTGCAGACCCTTCAACTCCATGGTGCGTAGATGCTTTGAATCTCATTTGAAACTTGAGATCTATCTGGTATCACTTTGGTTTTTGGATTTTTAGTTTTTAATTTTAAACAGTTCTGTATTTTCTTTGTTTTATTTCAAGAACTAAAAATGAGTGTATAAAACATTTTAATATATTAATATATGTTATTTTCATCTTAAAATGGGTTTTTTTGGCTTCCATAAAGGAAGGGTTTTTAGCTTTTTATTATATATTATTATACTATATAATGTTTCTTTTTAATTATCAAAGGCATCATCTTTCTTATATTTCTGTATTCAGTAATTTTGATTATAGTTGTATTAGAATTTTTTTTTATTTGGACTTTTTATTATTTATTCACATATTTTGGAATATTTTCATGAGTAATTTATTATTGTATATAATAATCTGATTGAAGTTACTTTTCTGTAAACACGAATAATTTTCTTCTTTTTTTTTTTTTGGGTGAAATAACTTCCCTAATAATTTTTTAATTGTTTCTGTTCTTTTCAAAGGTACTTGCTGTATATTTTATAATTCAATTAGATTTTCTAGTACATTTAGTATAAATTTTCCCTCCAAAAGTTATTGAAATACTTTTAATCAAACTCTTGTTTCTGTTTTTCAAAGAAGTACTTTTAATCAAAGAAAAGTTTAGCTTTCCAGCATCTGTTTTTAACCTTTTATTTTCTGTTTCAGGTTTTTCAATTTTATTTTTATTTTCAACGTTTTGTTTTATATATTTTTCACTTTGATACCAAATGATAATGGAAGTTTCAAATGAAACAACGAAGAGTGTACCTATCTTGGAGTTGAGGTTGGGTATGCAAAAGAAAGTATTGTAAGCAAAGCCAAATCGATCCGCTCATTATTGTTGTAATTAGACAAAGTGGCATTCCCATGATCAATGTTAGGGAGATTGCTCTTAAACAAGATTGACATGTTTGTCTAACCTGTTAATTTGTTCATTCATTTCTTCCCAACTCAATTTCATAAGTTTCAATTTTCATGTATTGATACAAAAGATTATCGAACGTTCTGTTGAAACATACAAACATCCTTCATGCATTTGAAGTCTTTAATTTGCATATTGTGAACCGGTGGATTGAATTAAGGGGTTGTGACCTTATTGAGGATCAGATATGTACCTCATTAACTCAGATTGTTAAATCATGAAAGGGGGAGGGCTATACAAAAAGGTATAGCCCATCATTGCATGTATATGCAATGGGGGTGCTTGTTCTTCTTGTTGTTTCTTTTTTCTTAGTTTGGTTTTAGCATTTTAACCTAGCATCTTGTCACGGCACGCGAGTTCAGGGGTCGAAATCATGAGCATCGTGGCACGGAGCTGCAGCCACGAGCACACAGGGGGTGTGTCCAGCGTCCAGGGGACATGCCAAACAGCGTTGAGAAGTGCAAGCGCAGACAAAGGGTCAGGCGCGAGCATGGGCGCAAGTGGAAGCGCGATCGGAAGCGTGGACGCGGGCATGCGGGATGCGGGTGTCGGTGTCGCGACACGGAGTTGCAGCTACGACGCATACGAGGACGCAAGCGCAAGGTGGATCGCGCAAGACGCAGCAGGCCTTGCCAGCGGAGGCGTCGATATCGGGGCCGAGGCGTGAAGTTGCGGACGGGACACACGGTAGCGTG
>BPVZ01000009.1:647256-667395 GCA_020521535.1 Rubroshorea leprosula
CGAATCATAATTTTCATCACTAGCGCCCAATGTGGAATGGGCTAGTAGGCCCGACCCAACTAAGACTGGAATAGGCTGGTAGGCTCAATCCAACTAAGAAACATAACGACGTCGTTAGTCTAAGCGCAACGGTTAGCGACAGTTTTAAAACCGCCTCTAATTCTTAAATTCTGGAGGGAAGATCAGAGCCAGAAACGGAAGCGCAGAAAAAATGGGACGCCGACGCACACTCTGTATTCTGTTTTGCTTTCTAAATCTTCTAATTCTGGAAATCGTTGTCGCAGTCCAGATTCTCTCAAAGTCGAAGCTCGAGAAGTGTGAGAAGAGTACTGCCGCCGCCGACGGCCACTTGAACTGCACCACCAAGATCGTCCTCAACATGGCCGTTCCTAGCGGTTCAGTAAGCATTCTCCTTTACCAAATCGAATTAACGACACGACCTACGACGTGATCGGAGAAAATTTGTTTGAGATTTCAAGTTTTAGTTCTCATAAACTTGTTTTCTATCATTTTTTTTTCACTAATGATGGATTGAATTATATTTACGGTTTTCTAGAGTGGAGGAGAGTCCTCCATTGTTGCAGAAGTAGTGGAGGTGGAGGAGAATTCGACGAACAAAATGCAGACATTTCGGATACCTCCGGTGATAACCGTCAACAAATCTGCCGCATATGCGCTGTATCAATTGACATACATACGAGTACGGAACCTTTTGAATAATAACTTTTACATCGTTTTATATGTTATTCTATCCAACAATTTGTGTTTGTTCACAAATTTTCCAGGATGTTCCTTATAAACCTCAAGAATTATATGTTAAGACTCGCAAGTGTGAGCGTGATGCTGGTGCTGATGTTGTGAAGATATGTGAGAGGCAATGTTCCATACTTTTCCTCTTCTCTGAATAATTTTGAAGTTATATATTGCTTTGTCCATTTTTCTAGTGAAGATATGTGAGTTTGTTTGGATTTGTCAGGTTTTGAACTTTCAATCAGATTATTTGTTCATATAGAAAGAATTTCCTGTTTAGAGCGATTGGATTGTGAGGGAGCCCCATTATCAAGGGCTTGCTCTCATCCAATGATTAAAATGATGTAGTTTGGAGCAGTTTAGACTGCACAACACTTTTTTCGATATATTATGTAAAATTTCTAGTGATTTGGTCTTTCTATGGTCTTTCTATGGTCTTTCTATCGTGTGTTTTGAGTGGCTTCTAGTATCTATTTCTGTAGGTTGCGAGACGAGGATGGTCACATCATTGAACATACTGAGGTTGGAATTCTAGGTTCTTATCTCTCTCATTTCTTCTTTAACCACATATTGTTATATTTTTTTTATGAGATTTTTCTTATTCCTTCATCTTCTCTGTTCTCCTTGTACAGCCAATATGTTGTCCTTGTGGGCCTCAAAGGCGAGTACCATCATCATGTGGAAATTTCTGTATGTGATCTCTATATTTTTCAGCTTCTCAAATTCTTCATTCTGATATAGACTATTTTCTGTTGATTGACTCATTTATTTTGATTAGTTGACAAAATGCTCAAAGGAAAGGCTAATACTGCACATTGTCTCCGATTTCCAGGTGATTGGTATGGCCTTTTGGCAAAGCTCTTTTAGCATTTCTTCCCCTTATGTGTGAATCCTCTTTTGGTTGGCTTCTTTTTCTTTCAGTGAGAAATTTTGTGACAATAAACAATATTACCACACTCAGTGACTTCTGCTCAATTATCTACAATAAACTTTTGGTGAATGTAAACTAGATAAGTTCATGGAAAAGAAATTGTTTACTGCTGGGTGGTGATAGTCTGAGAAGATGTTATTCCCCCATGATAATTGGGAAGCCCATTGTCTGGATGTCGTTACATGCTACTAGGCCTACAAGTTTAATTGTATAAATTGATATATCTGTTGTAAATAATAGCAAATTTTTTTATGCACTTAGGTTCCATGTTTATGGTATTGGACAGCAGTCACTAGGATTCAGTGTCCGGATTGAGGTGAAGACTGGATCTAAAGTTTCGGTATGTTTTTCCAATGTTATTTATGGTATTGTTCGTCTTTCTTCTGTGATTATGTTTTTGCTATGGTTGCTCAAAACAGATTCTTAATAGTTTGGCTTGTTTCAAAATGGCTCCCCTGGACATAAACTGTTTGTTCTTATTAAACATAAGAAAACACTTGTATCATGACACTAAAAAATGCTTTTTGGAAATTTGTTTCTGTTTTAGTAGAGTTATTGTCTTCATTTGTCACCAATTCATTATTCTTATTCCAAGTGTTCTCCATTTGTTGCCTATATTCTATTGGGTTGAAACATGGATTAACTTTAGGCTCATAAATGCCTATCAAACAATTCGTTGATTGTTTAGAATTTTCTTTCTTGATTGAGAGGCATTTACTTTTGTTAATAGGAAGTGATAGTTGGTCCAGAAAATAGAACAGCAATGTCCAATGACAATTTTCTAAGGGTGAGTTTAGTTGGAGACTTTGTTGGATACACAAATATTCCGACATTTGAGGACTTCTATCTTGTCATTCCAAGGCAGGTATATGCTTGCATCAGAGAAATTATATTTGTACATTGTCAGAAAATTATTCTTGTCAACTCATCTGAGGTGGTTTTGGAATTGAAAAGAAACTGACATAATCATGTTAATGGAAACTTGTGCCAAACTTATAAAAGCATCTAAGGGTAGGCACTAAGCCCTGCTTGGTAATTCATCTGAGAAAATTTCTTCTTCATGTTGTGGAAGGGTGGTCCAGGTCAACCTGAAAACTTGGGAATGAATTACTCTATGTGGATGCTGCTTGAGAGAGTGAGGTTTACTTTAGATGGTGTTGAGTGTAACAAAATTGGGGTCACTTATGAGGCTTTCAATGGTCAGCCAAACTTCTGCTCTTCACCATTTTGGAGCTGCTTGCACAATCAGTTGTGGAATTTCTGGGAAGTTAGTAAAATTTCTAATATTTCATGAATTGCTTTTTCAGTGGGTTTTTTTGGTTAATGTCAGGTGAATCAATTTCAAAATTGAGACTGTTTCTTTTACTGTTCTCTAAAAGTCGGTATTTATTGCTGTATGTCTCGTTATATGGAATTAATTTCGTTAGTTGCACAAGCATGTCAAACAACTCACAAGTTTTTGCTAATTTGACGTGTAGTCACATGTTGACTCAGACATAATAGACTGAGTTGAACAATAATCTTATTATCTAGTTTAGTAAGACGGGAAGTCTTCTCCCATGTTTGAAATGATGAATATTTTATGTGTTTGATTAGTTTTCAACTGATGACATTGGTTAAGTTTTCATCTACTAGTTGGAATGAATTTAGAAGGATCTTCCTTATTTTTGACAGGCTGACCAGAATCGAATCAGTAGGAATCAAGTGCCACTGTATGGTGTGCAAGGGAGGTTTGAAAGGATAAACCAGCATCCAGTTATGTTTTTGCAACTGTGAAGTTCTCATTTGCAAGTATGTCTTGGGATCATCTGATGGTTTTTTGATTTTCATGCAGAATGCAGGGTCTCATTCATTCTCCATAGGAATCACTGAAGTCCTTAACACAAACCTATTGGTAGAAATAAGTGCTGATGATATAGAATATGTTTATCAGAGGTAATGTTAATTTTGGTGCCACTAATTACTAACACAAATGACTTATTTTAAGCTTTTTTTCTGTTTGATGTTATTTGAAGGCATTCTTAATTTGCTAGTAATTGGTTTATCATGGAAGATGGATTTGCAATTTTTGTTTTATCAAGTCCTGTCATATTTTTCTGTTTTTTTTTAGTTCTCCCATGTTTGTAAGCTTTATTTCAACTCTGATGCCTGAATTGCTCAATGGTAATTATCTAAGTTCTGAGATATGAAACTGCAGATTGAATTTTTGAACACTTGCAGCTTAGATCTTTCACCGTGGCATAGTACTTGAGCATGTTGAATTGCCCCATGTAATGATTTTTCTTTCTGTTAAGTAGCTAGAATTTTGGTGTTGATTACCAAACTGCAAACCATACATGGAAAATAAAAGGGGCATTTGAACAGTGTTTACTGTAAATATTATTTGGTAACTGGGGCAACCACCTTGTTCATTTTTGCTAGTGCAAATGAGCATTGAATTTTTTTTTTTCTTTACTCTTTTCCAACAAATTTATATGTTTTATAGATTTTCCACTTTCTTATAACTTATAGGAGTCCTGGAAAAATCGTAAGTGTCACAATACCCACATTTGAAGCCCTCACTCAATTTGGAGTTGCCACAATCACAGCTAAGAATACTGGTGAAGTGGAAGCATCATATAGCTTAACGGTATCTGTATTCTCAAACTCATGTCTGTCATGATTTCATCGTAATGCCAAAAAATTTAATATCTGTTCTTGGTGCTTTAAATTGCTTTCTGTTGTTTTGGTTACACCTATTTCAATTATGTAGTTATTAGATTCTAAAATGTAGCAATAGTGTTGGCTGATCTCTGGTTAGTGGTTACGTTCATCATGAAGATGTTATGTCTAGAACTTTGAAGAGTATGCTTTCGCTGATGGACTTAATATTTCGTTTCATAACTTCAAGTTAATTAGCAAATCTGAAGTTAACTCAATGGTATAGCCTGAGGAAGGAAGTATATAAAACTAAAATGAAACGTGGAAGCAGACTTCAATAAAAGATGTTTAAATGATACTCAGCTGTATTGTATTCACTGCTATAGATGGATTGCTATTTCTACTTTTCTATAACTTCTGCTCTAACGGATTTATCCTATCACAGTTTGACTGCTCAAAAGGAGTTGCACCTATGGAGGTATTCTTTTTCAAAATTGTTGTGTGTTTTTTTACTATCATGATGGTAATTCGTTAAGAATTATTGATTCTTGCAGGAGCAATTCTTCATAATGAAGCCAAAAGAGATTTCAACTCAATCATTTAAGCTCTATCCAACCACAGACCAAGCAGCAAAATATGTTTGTGCAGGCAAGATTAAGGGTTTTGCTCTTTTTACTCATGTTTTACATGAAATCACAAGAGGTTTTGCTCTTTTTCCTCTCGTGTTTTACATGAAATCACAAGAGATAATAACTCTGCCAAATTTTTTGTGCTGAAATGCAGCTATATTAAAGGACTCTGATTTTAATGAGGTTGATAGAGCCGAGTGCCAGTTTACTACTACAGCTACTGTTCCGGATAATGGATCACAGGTCTTGGATGGTTCCTTCTATTCACTTGGGAAGTTTATGCTAATAAATGTTTTAATGCAAAAGGACCACAACTCACTTGACTCATGAATTTGTTTCAGATTAATCCCTTTCAACCACCAAAGATGGGAATAAATGGTATCTTTGAATCTATCAAAAACATTTGGCGAAAACTATGGGAAGCTCTGGTAGATTTCATCACTGGCAAAACTTGCAGGTACTTGTCCCAAGGGGTAAATTTTCTATTGACATCTTCAAGTGGATGTAGGGTTGCCGTTTGCCCTATTTGCTACAGATGTCTTGAATTTGTTTAGGACAGGCTGATAAAAAAGGTGTTTAGTACAGGTTGAACTATCAGCAATAAGGTCTTAATGAATATTTACAGAATCTAGAATTACCTTATCATATTGTTTGCTTAATAATTAGTTTCTACAGTTACTGTAATAATATTGCATGTTTTCACCATTTTAATTTTGAAAACAGAAGGAAATGCTCGGGGTTTTTTGACTTCAGCTGCCACATGCAGTATGTATGTATGAGTTGGATACTGCTCTTTGGTCTACTTTTGGCAATTTTTCCAACAGGTAAAACATACTTTCTTTCCTGATGCTAACATAGATGAGAGGGTTATATGTTGAATGTAAGCCTGTGTTTGCTTCATTAATATGAATTGCAGTGCTTGTGCTTGTATGGCTTTTACATCAGAAGGGATTCTTTGACCCTCTTTATGACTGGTGGGAAGATCATTTTTGGGCTGATAATCAAATAATCCGAGACACAAGGAGGCATAGTATTGGTGATAACCACCACCATGTTCGTGTTAAGAAGCATCATGAGCACAAGTACAGGCACCACAAACATGGTTCTCATTATAAGCGAAGTAGCATTCAACATGGGCACAGGCATAATCATTCAGGAATGGATAATGAATATTATTATTATCTCCACCATGTTCACAAGGACAAGCACAAGCATCGACGATCCAGGAATACAAGAAGCACACACCAAGCCTACTTGGACAGGAGGGAGATTGATGGTGTAAGCCAACGCAGATGCAGAAAAGAAAGAATGGAGTACCTCTAAAGATGACATAGTGAAGAATCAGAAGATGAATTTTGAAGTAAAGAATTGGCTGCTAGATGGGGCATGTTTCGTATAAGAAGTATATCAGCCCGAATATCTGTATCTCTGTTCCTCTCTTATTTTTAAATAGAAAACCAAAAATTCTCCTTTTTTCTAATACTGTCTTCTTTGCAATTGTATGATTAGAATACAAAGCTTTGTATATGACTCTTAGCAAAACTGTAATTCAATCTTTGTTTTGAAGATGACATCTGTATATTTTTCTTCAGTTTGTAAAACTTTTCTACAGTCACCAAGTGTATTCGTGACAATTCTCTCTTGCAGTCTGAAAGAAGCTATCTTTGTAGGGAGCTTGGTTTTTGCCACTTGCCGTTGTGACCTGTGTTGTTATTTATTTTGTCCAATTATATTATCATTTTTTTTATATATTAGTTGCATAACAGGGGATAACTTTTTTTTACTTTTTATTTTACTTTATTCGCATGTTATGTGATTCAAATTCAAAATATTATAATTATAATATTGCATAAAGTTTAAGTTTACAACACAAAAATGTTATAACTTTCGTTTAATAACACTTTTTGATATTTTAATTTTTGGTTTATATATTTTTTATGATTTTAAAATATATAAAATATTAATTAAAATAAAATATTAAATATATAAAATATATTTTATATATTTTTAAAAATTAAAAAATTAAAAAACTTACAAGTATAATTACATATTAGTGTTATCAAATTGAATTATAATTATAATATTATATGATATTATAAATTTATAATATAATATATCATTATATAATTGATTTTTTAGTTAAAAAATCATCCATAATATTTTACAAATTAATTTATTTAATATTATATTATATTTATTTAGTATCATCTTATAATTATATAATTGTGTAATTGTTAAGTGTAACACAAGTGGATGGAGAGAGACTTTCGATAAGGATTACTTCACTACTCATTCTTGCCCATGGGTATGGACCAACTGGATCAGTCTCCATATAGGCTTGGCCAATCTTAAGCCCACCCGAGAAATTTTGAATTGGGCTCACGGCATGCTTTAACTTTTACAAGATTTATATTGGGCCTAAATTCTTCAAACCAAAATCCTAATTCAGGTGTTTAGTTACACTGGATCGGTCCTCTTTGACAAGAAAAAAAATGCCTTGGGTCAAGTAAGTTTTGAAATTTAATTTGCATTTTCTTTTGACTTGTGATTTGATTTTTTCTTTTTACTGTAATTACAAGACTATAAATAATTGTTTCATAAAAATTTTCTGGATCAAGCTAAACAATCTAATTAACTCAGTAATATATTTTTTTAAAAAAAAAAAAAAATTTAAAATTAAAATAAAAGAAAATTTAAAAAAAAGAAGTAAAAAAAAAACTAAACGTAACTTAAAATAAAACAATAAAAAAAATCAATAAATCAAATAACATCTAAATTCAAAAAAGTTAAAATATCAATTTAGTCCCTCAATTTTTTCATTTATACCAAAATTGTCTTTCAACTTCAAAAAGGCATCAAAATTGTTCTGAACTTTAATTTTTGATATCAAAATAGTCTTTAAATTTTAAAGATAAGTATCAACCTAGTTGTTAAATTTTGAAGACAAGTATTAATTTAGTTCTTGAATTTTAATTACAAATATTAATTTAGTATTTTAACTTTAATTATATGTCAATCCAATATGTAAATAAAATTATATTACGATAGTAAAATATGATTATTTGATTTTATATATCATTAATATTTGACAAAAATTATTAATTTTGTAATAAAATAACAAAATATGTGATACTTATGTTAACAAAAAAAAATATTTTGTATTAAAAATTAAAGTTCAAGAATAATTTTAATATTTTTTGAAGCTAAAAAATAATTTTAATATAAATCTAAAAAGTTAAGAAATTAAATTAATATGTTAATCAACTCAAAATGTTAGGCCAAAGAAGTTGCAAATCTGACCGAAAGAATTCGATTCTTCATGAATAAAATTTGGAGTTTGAATTCTATAAATGGAGAAAAAAATATGATTATTGGATATCGAAAGATTAATAAAAAAAAAAAAGAAAAACAGATTGTTAATCTAAAATGCTTATTCATCTGACATTTTACAGTAAAGATGAAAAAGAAAATAATATAACTATTAGGGATTAATGTAATGCAATTTAAATTATATATTAAAATTATAACCCGTCCTACAAAGTAACTATATTATTAAGTGCCTTTTTTTATTTCATCAAACTCAAAGGCCAAAATGGAATAAATCCCATCCCCCCGAATGAAAAAGAAACCAAAAGCAACCAACCATGGAAAAATCCACCCTCAGAATCAAAAAGAAACCAACCAAAACATAGTCTTTATCATATGGAATATAGATTCCGAATGCATCATAGTGCTGCTTGAGCAGCAAGTTAAAAGTCATTCTCCTTGACACAACAGCAGAAGATTGCAGAAACTCCCAATATCCAAAGCACAATTATCCCCAAACAGCACCTTATATAAATTTATTATATATCTCTAATTTCTCCAATTTTCTTCGCAGGAAAAAAAAAAAAAAAAAAAAAAAACACACATACTCAGTCTACTACACACGTTTCTGTGATACCCAAATTCTTAGCTCCAATACTGAACAATTTCTGCAATGGCGAGACCAAATCAAGAAGCAATCGACATGTTTATGACCATAACCGGTGTGCCCGAAGCAATCGCTGTTCAAAAGCTGGAGGTACTTAGTTATTTAAATCTTTTTTTTTTTTTCTTTGGTTCGATTTGTTTGGAGAGGGGTTGCGGTGGAGGGTTGAAGGGTTGAATTGAATTCGATTATTAGTTGGGTTATTTGGCGGTGGATTTCTGGACTAAGTTGTGTATTAATGGGTTGAACTGCAAGTAGATTGTTCGGTTTTTCGTTTCGTAATTAGGGTTTCTCTTTACTTCTCATTGCTGATTTACGTGACTTGAAGAAGATTTTTGATTTCTTGATTGCAATTTCATTGTGGGGTTTTTAGTGACTTAACTAAAATTAGAGTGGTTATCAGATCATTTATACCCCAATTTTTTGCATTTTTTTTTCTATATGATAGATAAGTATGCTACTCCGTTTAGTCCAGTTTGGGTAATTAACTTGAGTATTCCTAACTTTCAGTAAGATTTCTGTGCCTCTAATTCATCTGTAACTTTTTTGCTTGCAACCAGGAACACGGCAATAATCTGAATGTAGCTGTAAATGCACATTTCAGTGAAGGGGATGGAAACATGTTTGTGGACTCTACTATTATCATTCCCCACGTTTTATAAACAATTGTATTTTTACTGCTTCATTCTGATGTGATGATTTTCTTCTAGGTCCAGGGCTCATGAAAGATCTATTGCCTCTCCTGAAGACAATGTCATGGCAATGGATGACCCTGCTGAAGTTGTGCCACCTAGACTTCCTCAGGCTGCAACTAGAAACCCATCATCATTTCCGGGTGCAAATTTTCGTAGAAGCTTCTTGGATGTTGTTTCTAATATCACACCCCGTGAACCATTTGTTTCACGTCCAAGAGAGGTGAGGGAGATCCCCATAGAGGATAAGGATGGAAATGAGCCATCTAGTCGTTCTCGTAATGCCCCCATCATTGAGGATGTCACTGAAACTGCACAAGATCATGGCCCAGGTATGCGTGAAACTGCTATAGTTAAAGAAGTGGATGATGACTCAACTGCGCAGGGTGTGAGGCAGAATGATAGCTTTCAGCATAGAGGTGTTAGACCCCATGCTCCTGCCTTTCATAATGTGCAAGACTCTAGAAATGACATAGAAGAGGAAATGATTAAAGCTGCCATTGAGGCTTCAAAATGGGATGTTGAGGTAAGCTCTTTGACAAAATGGCTCATGCATGCACTCCATGGAACTTTCTCCTTGGACTCCATGATAAATGTTTGTTAGCTAATGTCTTTTAATCTTTTTCAGGAGTTAAGTGATCATCATCCCCAGCATAATCCGTCTCACTCCGAGGATGCTGAACTTGCAGAGGCAGTCTCGTTATCCTTGAAGGTTTTTTATTCTGTTTGGTTAAATTGTATTTTGCTTATTGTCATCTCTTGCTCTTTTTAACACAAACAAATTCAGACAGCAGAGCAAGAGAAAGCATTGCGTGAACTGGGATGGATGGTTGGAGAATCTGAAGCAGGAGCTTCTGAACCTGCAGAAGTGCAGCGGGAGCAAATAACAGCATTGAATGAGAGGTATTTCTTTTGTTAGTGATTAAGTGTTAGATATATATTATATGGTTCTCGATATGAACACATAGGCAGTTAGATATTTAGTTGCCTATTACTTCTAGTACTTCCTTTTGTGATCATACCGAACGGAATGATGGTTGACATATATTTTAGAGGTGTGTTGGAGAGAAGAGGCTAATATAGGTGTTTTGAGTTGGTATAGACCAGGGACAGGGAGCTCTTCAATCCAAGATGAAGCTGGAGATGTGGAGGAGCAGCCACTGACTAGGCATAGGTCTTCCGTTGGCTCTATGGAGTCTTCTCAAGTTGGACTTATTGAGTCTAGCCCACCATCAAGTCCTGAGCAGGAAGCTGTAGGCAATCACCCACCACATGATGGAAACACCTTCACTTCAGATGAGGTATCATACTTTTTAGTTTCTGCATCTTCTGTGAGAACTTAATGCACTTTCAACTTGTATATTGGACTCAGGACTTACTGCCAACTAATTTCTCCTGGCTATGTTGTTTACTAACTTGAAATTGCAGTGGGGAGGCATCTCTTCCGAGGAGCATGATGAGGCAGTTATGCTTGAGGCTGCAATGTTTGGTGGAATCCCTGATGGTGGATATCATTTTGCATATGCACCGCATCAGTTCATGCAGCCCAGGGGCTCCTACCTCCGTCCTCCACCTCATCCTCCATCACCCTCCTCGGCAACCCGGCGCTTGATTCGGGAACAACAGGTTTGTTTTCTTTGATCTGACTCAAAAGCAGATTTTTTAAATTTTTTTGGGCAACCAGTATTTGTCTAACTGCTTATGCTTACATGAGACATTCAGGATGATGAGTATCTTGCATCCCTTCAAGCTGACAGAGAAAAAGAGTTGAAGGCCATGCAGGAAGCTGAGGTTCGTCGATTAGAGAAAGAAGCAGCCAGAAAAGCTGCTCTTGAAGAAGAAAGGCGGAAAGAGGAAGAAGCTCGCTGGAAAATGAAGGAGGAGCAGGTATTAGTTGCACCTTGCAGTCCATGAATTTATCTGGAGATAGGCTAAGTCCATTTTTTCTTGGAAGTTCTATATGCTATGATATTTTTAATTCTGCTTTGTCGGCTAATTTTCAGAATGTTTCATTGATTTTCTGAATTGAAGAATTACCCACTTTTTTGGGTAATAAATAAATAAATAAATAAATTTGTATGAATTTTGCATAAAAGTGTTTGTGTTTGTTAAAATTGATAACCAAGTGACAATGTGTTGTTTTCAGATATAGCACATAATAGCTTATCAGTTTTGCTTCTTCATGGAAAGTGCTACACTGCAAAATTGAGTTCTAACTTCTAAGGTTTGCATGCTTCTTCAGCTGTGATTACATCTTGTATGATTCTTGTTACTTGCAGGAATTCGAGAGACAATTGGCAGCTAAAGAAGCTTCTCTGCCTCAAGAGCCAGCAGCAGATAATGAAAATGCTGTGACCCTTATGGTCCGCATGCCAGATGCCAGCCGCCGTGGTCGGAGATTTCTCAAGTCCGATAGGCTTCAGGTAGAGTCTGTTTACAACAGCTTGTTTCCGTGAAGTTTTCTTTGTGCATGCTAACTTTTCACTGGCTGTATATCTTGCATTTGTTTTGCAGTCTCTTTTTGACTTCATAGATATTGGTAGAGTAGTCAAGCCTGGCACTTACAGATTGGTAAAATTTTCATCCATAAGCACGTATCTCCATGCTTGAAATTCCATACAATAGGTCTTAATTTTTGTGTTATATAATCTCACTGGCTGAACAGGTGAGGCCATACCCAAGGCGTGCTTTCAGCAATGCAGATGGTGGTTTGACGCTGAATGAACTTGGCCTAACAAGCAAACAAGAAGCGCTGTTCCTGGAGTCAATCTAGTACCAGTAGCATCTTTAATATTATTATTATTGAAATTCACTGCAAAAACCTCCTTAAAATCCGTGAATCATGGGATTCACTCCATATTTGGTACATTGTTGTGCTGTGTGGGTGAAATGCATGAAATTCCAGGTTGTACAATGATAATCTGATTGGAAATGGTCGATATTTGTTTTCATCACGCCCATCCTATCATGGGAAATTGTTGTTCTGTTCTGTATATATGTACCCTCTGATGATATCAAAATATCACCTTTACCACAGATATATAACTCTATTCATGCCGGGATGTAAAATCCTAATTTTCATCGGGTGTCATGTTTTGCAATTCAAATTATATTTAGCTATAAAATATGAAAAAAAAAATGATAGGGAAGGATAGTTCTATCTAGTTGTTTAAATTATACTATCTAAACAATACAGTATCTTACTGTGTAAGGAAGTTCTTAGACTTGGCATAAGGTGGCGTGTTGGTTGTGGCGTCAACATGAATTTTTGGAATGACGTGTGGGTGGGTGATTCTTCTTTGTAGAATTTTATTACAGGGCCTATTGATCTAGAAGCTCTTACTATGCCGATTGCTCACTTGATTACACCAAATAGAGAATGGAACTTAGATTCTTTGAGAAACCTGTTGCCGGAGGATATTGTAGATGAGGTTAGAGCAGTTCCTCTATGGACATATGTAGAGTTGGAAGATGAACTTTTTTGGGCAGGGACTTCTAATGGTAGCTTTTCAACCAAATCTGCTTTTCAACTACTCTAAAAGTAGGAAATGGGTTATCTTGCTATTGCTTCTAATTGGAATTGGGTGTGGAAATTACAAAGTTTAGAGGGAGTGAGGATGTTTGTTTGGTTAGTGGTAAGGGATAGAACTTTCTGCAACTAGGTTCGTTATAACTGACACCTTATTGACTCTCCAAACTGTCTTAGATGTGGCTTAGTTGCTGAGTCTTCCATTCACATATTGCATGACTGTCAATTTGCCAGAAGGATTTAGTGTAAACTAGGAGTTCAAGTTCAAGATTTTTTCACCTTGGACACCACCCCTTGGATTAAGAAATTTGCTGCAGTTAACAGTAACCATAGGAGTATGGGAATCCCCTGGGCATGTTTATTCTTGTTGGCTATTTGGTTACTTTGGAAAGACTAATAAGCTAGTCTTCGACAACATTCATATTCCTCTGCTTGTGCTATATTCTCATATTGTTTAGCATGCATTTTACACTTCGCTTGCCCAATCAAATGTAATTTGTGGAAGAATAAGAGAAACTCGTTGGGTTAGATGGCATCCACCTGAGGACGGGTTCTTTAAATTAAATACAGATGGTTTGCTACGACAAGGCCCAGCTAGTACAGGTGCCTTATTACGGGATTCAAATGGGAATTGGCTGCAAGATTTCCTTGTGAACATTGGTAAGGCCACAAGTTTAGTTGCAGAATTATGGGGATTGAGAGAAGGCCTCAAGCTTTGTCTCTCGCTGGGCATTTCTTGGTTGATAGCTGAAATGAACTCTTCAGTTGTAATACAGATGATTTTGGATAATGGCAATACTAGAGGACAGGGAGCTGCTCTCGTTATGGACATTAAAACCATCTCTGGTACATTTTCTTCCTTTGTCCTTCGTCACACACTTCGTGAAGGAAACACAGCAACTGATTTCTTAGCTTCTTTGGATCATACGGCTTATAATGGAGTCACCTTTTTGGATTCCCCTCCTGTTGCTTTGCAGCAGATTCCTTTTGGGGATAGAGTATGTTTTAATTAGTTCATTACTGATGCACCAAAAAAAAAAAAAAACTCTTTTTATTAGCATTGGTGGGCCTTAGCCCAAATGGAGCAACAAAAGGTAGATGAAGAAGAATGTGGGCCTGATCTCCCACTTTTACCAGGTTGTCTGCTTTTTCTGTCAGCCCAAAACCCAAAAAAATGACAAGACTGCTAAAAACTAAAAGGCTTCACATTCACACCTTGGACTTTTAGGAAATCCGGTCAAAGTTCAGTGATCAATTACGTAGACAAATTAAACTCTGGCGCCCCCCACTAATGGCGGCTGAACTCACGCCACGTGTCCCCACTTAGCCTAATACGACAAGTCGTTATGGAAGTTGAAAAAGCCCCATAATCTCAGTGCCTGTCGAAAGGGGACAAAACAAAACAAAACCAAAAAAAGGTTTGCACACACAAAAAGCCGAATACTAAAATAATTGTGCCGTAAAACGCAACGGTCAAATAGAACGGGAACATCACGAGATAGATAGCCACGTAGACTCCACGTGGGATGCCGTAGCCAGACAGAAGAGAATCATTTCCACCTTTTTTTTTTTTTGCAAAAAAAAAAACCTTTCTTAAGCCCCTAAACTTATCCCAAAATAGCATTTAAGTTTTTAAACTAAAAATAAAACTGATAAGCCCTACTACTCCATTAATGATGGAAATAAGTCTTTTTTCATTCATGAGTATTCATACTTTCAAGATAATATTAAACATGAAATACCATTGCCTTTTTGTGAGCAGGGTTTATTTGCATTGTTAGTAGAGTTGGAGGACTTATCTGTTTTATTTTTAGTTTAGGAGTTTAAATGCTATTTTAGAATAAGTTTGGGGGCTTAAGAGGAATTTTGCCCTTTTTTTTTCTTTCCTTACGAAATTACACAGATTGTCCGTACACCAACTCCCTCTCCAACGGTCATATTTCACCGACACACTCCAACGGTCACTGCGACTATTATTATCTACCGTCTGATTGAGATCTAACGGCTCAAAAACGAAGCTTCCTCTGTTCTCCTCGAACTACCCCTTTTCACTCTCTGCCATCATTTTTTTCAAATGCCTGCCGGTAAATAGACCCAGAAAAAGCAATGATAGGGACGTGCGAAGAAAGTGAGGGTGTAATCTAGGTGTAGTAGTGTACTGGTACTAGGCCGGTAGTAGTAGAGAGGGGGAGAAGGAGAACATGAATAAAAAGGTTTAGACTTTATAGTTAGTATATAAAAATAGAGTTGGAGTATGGTGTATGGTTCTTTTGGGTATTGAGTGTTTGAGAGAAGGCATGTCTCTTAATCTGCTGTTTCTCATCATTGGTTTCTGTTCCTTTTCCATGAATGTTTAGAGGTTTTTCAAAGCTGGGGTTGCTGGGTTTTGCTCTTGGTTCAGTTTCAGCCACCATGGAGTCGTTGAAAATCTCAAATGCTGATATGGGTCTCCGAGTTTCTCAGGATTTGAGGTACCATTTTGAAAAAGTATGTCTTTTCATTTCTGTTATTGATGTTGATTACATTGTTCATAGCCTTCTGCCATGAGTTCTCGGTGAAAGTTTAGGAATCCGATGATTGTTTTCTTGTAGGTGTTTAATTAGTTAATTCTTCAATTCTTTGATTCATTTCGGGGTTGGGGATTTTTTTTTTTTTTTTATCATTTTAATCTTTAGTCATTTCATACACACACATTGTTCATATAGGATCACTGATATATACTCTGTTTCTGTTATATTCATCGGATTCCATTTTTTCTTCTTGAATATTCACACACTCACAAGTAGTCTATCTCTCTAGGATTTCTGTTTTCAACTATATACATGCAAAGATATAGGTGAATTTGTACATCAAAACCATAGATTTCATAGTTCGAGATTCATATAAACCAGAGAGATAGGGAAAGGAACAGAGAAAACTGGGGTGGGTGAAGTGGAACCGAACAAAAAAGAACAAAAAAAGAAGATAGGAAGGTTGTAGAGACATGTTGGCTGGGTGTTCTAGTTCTACATTGCTGTCACCGAGGCATAGATTGAGGAGTGAACCACCAGCACAATTTCAAGCTTGCCATTTCCCAATGAACACACAGAGACTGGACTTGCCATGTAGCTTTCCTCGCAAAGACACTTCACGCTCGCAGAGCATTAGGCCGGTGGGCCTTTCCGTTGAAAAACCACTTGAATCCAAGACCAGCAGCTGTTCTCTCAAGCCGACTATCCGGCTACCGCCGTTGGCAACCAGCGCACAATCGACATTTGAAGGAAGGAGAGAGATTAAGGAAAAGTTTTGGGAGAAGGATAAGAGTTTGAAGAGGTTGGCAGAACAGAGTTTGGGTGATGATTCTTGCATTAACAGGGTGAAGAGGAAGAAGGGTAGCAGTGATAATGGGAATTCTGATGATGGTTTGGGGTTGGGTCCCGAGAATTTCTGGTTTCAAACAAGCTTCACAGGCCAAAACCCTCCTCATGTTCCTTTCTCCCTGACTTGTTCAGGGGATGAAGAAAGGGTCTGTTTTGTGCCTGGTGAAGTGATATCACCTCCTTTGCCTCTTTCCAACACTCCCTGGATCAATTCAGTTATTGAGATCGCAGAGTTGGGTGAAAAGGAAGTTGAAACAATCCAGGGACAGGGACCGGAAGCTTCAGGATCAAGTACTTCGTCAGACAGCCATAGCTTGGGCCTCAGATTAAATGACAATGGCACGGAGCATGAAGTTGGTAATGGCTCGGGACATCCTTATCCGCATGAAGGCGCCAGTGTGGAGGCCGGTCAGGAGGACAACGACAATGGTGAGCATCAGGGGTTTGAGCTTGTCAGCCTACTCACAGCTTGTGTTGAAGCAATTGGATCGAGGAATATGGCTCTAATCAACCACTTCATAGCTAAGCTGGGGGATCTTGCTTCTCCAAGGGGAAGTCCCATAAGCCGTTTAACAGCTTACTATACAGAAGCTCTTGCTCTTCGAGTCACGAGGCTTTGGCCTCTTACTTTTCACTTGACTATTCCTCGAGAGCTTGATCGTGTGGATGATGACAATGGGACTGCATTGAGGCTATTGAATCAGGTAAGCCCGATTCCAAAGTTTGTTCATTTCACATCGAATGAGATACTGCTGAGAGCATTCGAAGGGAAAGACAGGGTTCACATCATAGACTTTGACATCAAGCAAGGACTTCAGTGGCCTAGCCTGTTTCAGAGTTTGGCTTCTATGACTAATCCTCCGAGCCATGTTAGATTAACTGGCATTGGTGAGTCCAAGCAAGAGCTAACTGAAACTGGAGACAGGCTTGCGGGATTTGCTGAGGCATTGAATTTGCCTTTCGAGTTCCATCCAGTGGTGGACAGGCTGGAGGATGTGAGGCTATGGATGCTTCATGTCAAGGAGAAGGAGAGTGTGGCTGTAAATTGTATGTTTCAACTGCACAAGACGCTCTATGATGGGGATGGAGGTGCACTTAGGGACTTTTTGGGGTTGATCCGAAGCACAAACCCTTCAGTAGTCATCATGGCTGAGCAAGAAGCAGAACACAATGTACCCCATCTAGAAACAAGAGTCTCCAATTCATTGAGATACTACTCCGCCATATTTGACTCAATCGATTCTAGCCTTCCCTTGGACAGTCCGGTTAGGATCAAAATAGAGGAGATGTTTGCGAAGGAAATTAGAAACATCATTGCATGCGAAGGAAGTGACAGGCATGAAAGGCATGAGAGTTTTGAGAAGTGGAGGAAATTGATGGAGCAAGGAGGGTTTTGGTGCATGGGGATCAGGGAGAGGGAACTGCTTCAGAGCCAAATGCTGTTGAAGATGTACTCACGCAACAACTACAGCGTCAAGATGCAAGGGCAGGATGGCGCAGCACTTACTCTAAGTTGGTTAGATCAGCCACTGTATACAGTCTCAGCTTGGGCACCAGTTGATGTTGCAGGCAGCTCATCCTCATTTTCTCAGCCAAGTTGATCGATTGCAGCAGCAGACTTCTTTTTCTTCACACATTCAATTACTTTCCATACAATTCTTGCATACAGAAAAGGATACAGAATTCTTTGTAGGTAGAGAATCGGTCATTACAATTCTTTCATTCTTTTCTTGCAGATAAGATATTGTCAGTCAGATTGTAGCTTCTTCATACCAAAATGTCAGTTCTTTTTCATACCAGAATTCTAGCTTCAGTATGTAGTATTCAAAGTCAAATTTGTGTTTATTTATTGATTCTTATGTATTACTAGTATTATGAATGAAATACAGTTCTGTCATTTTCATTTCATTATCATGTTCATTTTGTTCCTTGAAGATTTACTGGAATTCTGAACATATTGGAATTTGGAAATCATGTGAAAGACGTCATTTATTTGTGTTCTTTCTTTGGACCTTCCATTCATTTTTTGTGTTTTATTTTGACACATACAGACTGGGCCAATGAACTGGGCTAAGAACTTGTCGCCTTTTCTGCCTGATAACTAACCTTTATTGTTTAAAAACAGCATTATACAACATTTAGGCCTTATAGCAGATATACAATATTCTTCCAAGGAAAACATGTATGATTTTTCTTTAGATAAACCAATATTTTTCTTTCAACATAAAAAAGAAAACAAAAAAGATCGATTCCTTATAGTGTACTGTTATAATTAGGTGAACTTTTCCATCAGATTCATATAGTTGTCATTAAAGAATGATATTTAGGCTGTTTGCTTCATTAAAGCAGACATTTTGATGCTGAGACATACAATTCTTTATTACCTTTCTAAGTTCTTTAATGAAAAGAGGGATTGAGTGAGTATCTAGGGGAGAGGTTATTTAACAGGACAGAAAATTAGTTGATTGCTACAATTTGCACTTGCTAGTGGCTGGAGATGACATTGCAAGCTGTCCCTGTGGCCTACCAATCCCTTCCATGGGCCTCTAAGGTCAGCTTCAAATTACTCAGCAGAATACCATAGTCACATGAATTCTTCTCTTGTTTGTTGGTTCCTTCATCTTCAGTTGTCAGCATTATCTACAATATTATTAGTTGTCACCCTCAATCTCATGAACCAAGTTGGAGTTGCTTAACCACAAATTAAAAAACCCTTCAATGATCAAATTCAGATATTTTCTTTCATCATATATTTATGAACTTTTTAGCTTTTAAGATAGGTTTTTCCCTTTTTTATTGTCCTAAGATATTTGGACTGACTGATACCAACCCGACATTAGTGGTCAAGTTAGAAAATGACTTGGGCAATGATAAGGCAGACATACCAGACTCGCACTTAGAACGTGATGGATTGAAGGTTTCTGACCACCAATTCACCTTTTAGGAGATTTCAAAACCTAACTTTGATATGGACAAGTGGATGGGAAAAAATTAAAAAAAAAAAAACAGAATGCTTATCATCTCGCAGGGCAACAGCCTATGGTTTTCCTTTGGATTTAATGCACAGCAGTGACGTGGATGGAGAGTGGTGGGGGGTGGGATGATTTAAGTCACTACTCACTGTAAGAAATTGTGTCATAGAGGGGGGATTTAAAGTACTACTCACTGTACGAAGTTATGGATTTTCTCAGTAATGGTTTTTTTTTTTTTTCAAATGGGTTGAAATTATTATTATGCCCTCTTAATAACAATCATTTCTTTAATGATATTTGTTAAGTAAGAAAACCCTATATCAAATATAAAAAGCAAGACCAACGAGGAGTTGGATCAAGTGGCAAGCGATTTATTCCAGTTTAAACAAGATTTCGAGTTCGAGAGATTATGTACGCAGCAGCTTTTGTTGGGAGACCCACCCACCATTCTGGTACGCCACAGCTGATCGAGTCCGGAGTAGTCGGGGCGAAGCCTCGGATACCGAACGGGAAACCAAAAAAATATAAAAAGCAAGAAATTTATGAGTTAAATATAAAAAATATCACTTCAATTATTGTTGTTCTACTTTGAAAGCCTTTAAATATAAGAAATATCACTTCATTTATTATCAATTAATTTTAAGTTAAATGTTTATATGTGAGTCTT
>BPVZ01000009.1:668810-678971 GCA_020521535.1 Rubroshorea leprosula
TTGAAATAGATTAATTAACCGATGGTGTTGATCAAAGAGTGATTAGTCTTTTTCATTCACACATTAAATAATTCATTTTAAAAAATTAAGAAACAATTTTTTTTTTCATAGAAACAATTTTTTATATTATTTAATAATAAAATTTTTAATCAATTATAATACATATTTATTTAATGATATATAAAAATTATATATAAAAAAATTATAACAAATATTGTCTACATATTAATTATTACCCCTACGTTTTGTGTAGATTTGTGTCTTAATTGACAGATTCTTTAATCAAATTCAAATGTTTAGTCTTATCCAAATGGAAAAGGTTCTATGGCCCATAAAATAAAGTTCAAAAAAAAAAAAAAAAAAAAAAACCCCATTTGACATGTGATTACAAGATGCTGATGTTTCATGCCCTCTTATATATGTTTGTGGTTGATAATTAAGTAGCCAGCTGATTCAGACGCAAGTGGATGCTCGTTACCTTTGCGTTGCTATTGGTCCACAAAATTTCTCTATAAATTATAATTTGAAATCAAAATGAAAGCTTCTATATCCACTTGTTTGGCTTCCAAGAAAATTTAGGAATTTTTTTTTGCCGCCGAGGGTAGATCATAATGCAAAAAAATCAGGGTGTTTTTCTCAATTAAAATATTAGGATTTTTTTTATAAAAATATTTTTATATCCTTAATTAAATACAAATATACTATATAAATTTTTTTTAATAAATATATTAAAATAGTTTTATAAAAAAAATTATATTTTAAACAATAAGTCTTGTGATTTTCAGTTTTTCTTATTATATGATGAGAATGAACTTTTCATCATTTTCAAATCTCTTTTTATTTATTTTAAAATTTAAATTTAAAACTTCTAATATATTAACTCAAATTTTTAATCACTACAATATTTTTTAGGACAATAATTGGTATACACTCCGGTTCAACACATTGTATGACGCACTAATTAAAAAATTATTATTTTTTAGTTTGAAATTAAAAACAAATAAGTTTAATGATATAATTATGCATACAAGATAAATGAATTAATTGAATTGACTGTATTTATATTATATTTTTAATGATTAAATTAAATGTGTGTAAAAAAAATATGTTAAACCGATAATGTATCAATCATTTTCTTATTTTTTAAAAACAAAATACGTGTAAATATGCAATATGGTGGGTATTGAAGAAAATATTTAATACCACTAATTTTTAAAATTAAGCAATTGGAAAACCAGTTGATTTTTTTATATATATATTATTTGAAAAAGAGTGACCAACAAGAAAAGTTAAGAAAAAAAATTATATAAAATGTTGTCTATGAAAGGAAAAATGATGGAAAATAATAAGAAAAAAAGTGAAGGGATAGAATAAAGGAAAATAAAATAGAAATGTGTGACACTCATACGGGACCACATTTATCATTAAACAAAGAATGTATAGTATTTATTTATGAATGTGAATTGAATGTGAATTGAAGAAAACATGAGGAGGTTTTTGCAAAGGGGCCACACAGCCCACGAGATTTTTGTGATGAATTTTAATTTCTGTCCGCACATCCCCATCTGATTTTCTGAAGATGCCAATGTTTGTTCACTGTGCATACCAAACAATCATATTGCCTTTCCACCCAAAAAATATTGCTTTCTTCTCATTAAAAAAAATTTATTATTGAAATTTTCCTTCCCTTTTTTTTTTTTTATAGTAACATTTTTTGATATTACTTTAAAAAAATATTTAAAATTTAAATTTAGGATTAAAGAAGCATTAATTAACAGAACGTGCTCGTAACACACCGTTATCCTTCACCCATTATCTAAATTTAGGAGTAGATTATTATGTTGATATGCAGAGAAGGGCATAAGAATATTTATGAAAGGACATTAACGAATTAACATTTATAGATAATTTATTAAGATATTTAAATAATTTTTTGAATTAGGTATTTTGTAAAGTAGAACACATTTATTATATCTTTTATTATTAATTTATATAAAAAATTATGAATATAAATTTTAATTTTAACATCAATAACACGTAAATTAATTTTAATTGAATAATTAATTTAAGTTAATTTTTATTTTTATACTATAAATTAATATTTAAAATATACAATGAATGCACTTTTAATAATTTCCTTTAAGAAATTGTTACTCTATTTTTTCTTGTAAATTAATTTGAAAAGAGAAAAGTGAAATTTAAAATGTTTTACCATTTGTAAAATTATTTTTTGTGTGTGTCAATTTATTAAAAATATTTTAATTTTTTATTATTAATTTTAACATTTAATTATCAAAATGTTTTAATTTTTTTTTCAATCTTAATTATATGAAAAAACACTTTTATATTTAATATTTCCAAATTAAAATTTCTTTATATAGTTAGTGTTCAATTCAAATCCAATTTCACTTTTTCTTCCGACGGACTTTTCATTTCATAGTCCAAAACCAGCCATAAACATCCACAATGTGAATTGTGAACAGATATTGCTTAATATAAATGAAAATATAATAATTTTTTCCCAAAGACAACTAAACTCGACGAGAAGCTCCGGGTGTTGTAATTGGCTGCTACTCACGTAGTGCTCCTCACTGAATTCGAATTCGAATACTTCTCAATCTCTCACCCTTGTAATATTTTTTTTAGGTTTAAGTACCATTTTGGTCCCTCAACTTTTTACTTTGGTATCAAAATTGTCCCTCAGCTTTAAAAAGTACTAAAATTATTCTTAAACTTTCATTTTTTGATACCAAAATGGTCCTTCCATCAATTAAGTGAACATGTGGCACGTTAAAATACCACAAAATCCCTACTTTTTTTGAATTATAATGACGTGTAAATCCAGCGAACAAAATTTTGCTATTGTGACATGTTTTTTCCCCGTCAAATTGCTCTCCCTTTTTAGATTCAATTTTTGTGGGGCCCACATGAAAAATTGTTTTCCTTTTCCAGTTTCAGTTGAGTTCCCGAAGGCCAAACAAAAACAAACAAAGCAAAATTTTCTCAACAACCAAACAAAAAAAAAAGGGGATCAGAAATGTTTTCTCAGCAACCAAACAAAGTAAGAAGCTAAAGAAACAAAGCAAAGAAAACTAGCTTTACCATCCCAAACTTCAAAATTGATCAAACCAATCACCAAGAATATGAATTTCGTACTCAAAGTTATGGAAATAAAGTGAAATTGTGAAATTACTAGAAGAAATGCTAGGGTTTGTTCCGTGAGGAACCTAGAAACTAGGTTCTTCAAGGAACCTCGTGTAACCTAGGTTCTGGGTTTGTCAAAGGTTCCTCGTGAAACCCAGAACCTAGGTTCTTCGAGGAACCCAGGAACCCAGAACTGGGTTCTTCACGAAACCCAGATCTGGGTTCCTCACGAAACCTAGGAACCCAAAACTAAGTTCCTCAAGGAACTGGGTTCCTCAAGAAACCTAGCATCGAGTTAGGTTCCGCCACCCAACACCGGGTTGGGTTCCTCGCAGAACCCAAATCTGGGTTCCGCGAAGAACCAAGATGAATAAGAAGAAAACCCAACATTGGGTTCCATGAGGAACCAAGATGATGAAGAGGAAGAGGATGGTGAAGATGATGAGAAGGATGGTGAAGAGAATGGTGAAGAGGATAAACGGTGAGATGATGATGCCGGGGATTAGGCTGAGGATGAGGAGAAAGAAGAAGATGATGAAATGAAAGTTAATTAACTTAATTATTTTTAAATTCATTTAATTTATAAATTCATTTTTATTTAAATAAAAAAAATAACACAAAAAAAATGCCATCTCATCACTTTTAGCATGATATGTTTTCCACGTAATTATTATTTTTTTAAGAATATGATTTTGTGGTATTTTAACGTGCCACCTGTCATTTAACTGACAGAAAGATCATTTTGGTATCAAAAATGAAAATTTGAGGATAATTTTAATATTTTTTAAAGTTAAAAGACAATTTTGGTACCAAAATAAAAAATTAAAGGACCAAAATGGTATTAAACTTTTTTTTAATATATTACAATTATTTATAAATTAATTAAAAATAAAAAAAAATTCATAAAATTCGAAGGTACAACCATAAAAGTTTAATAGCTTTTATTCAGATTCAATATCGCTGTACCGAAACTGGCAGTTCTCTCGTATAACCCTGTTTTTTTTTCTTAAAAAAAAAAACTCGGCATTCTTCCCAGTTCCCATCCGTCCAAATCGAAGTCCTCTCTGTCAGGCGTCAGCTTTCTTTCATATTCTCTCTCTCTCTCTCTCTCTCTTTTTTTTTTTTCTCAGGAAACGAACAAACAAAAGCCAACTACTATAAGTCTATAAGTCTATACCTCAAAATGGATGCGTGTCGGCCTTTTAAAATATCCCACCGATTCTCTATGCCACCTCTCTCATTCATTCTCTGTCTTTCTTCCCACCTTTGAATCAATTATTGCGACAGAACGTTCTGGTACTCTGTTTATCTCCGTTTGTTTTTCACTTCATGGGTGCGGGTCTCTCTGCTCTGTTCACCGGTGGCTCTCTTTCTCAATTGCCGGTGAGACCCAGTTTAGGAGACTTGCCGGAGAGCTGTGTGGCATCGATTATTGGGTATTTGGATCCGCCTGAGATATGCAAATTTGCAACGCTGAACAGAGCTTTTAGAGGGGCTTCTTGGGCTGATTTTGTGTGGGAAGAAAAACTGCCCCCCAATTATCGAATTCTGTTCGGAGAAGTCTTTGGTTCTGTTCCCGTACAGTGGGGTAAGAGAGACATCTATACGAGACTTTGCAGACCTCATACTTTTGATGATGGTACCAAGGTATGGGGTTATATGGTTCTGTTCTGGTTATCATATATTATGTTAGACATACCTTTTTTTTTTTTATGGGTTCATAGCTCTGTTTTGCTATCAATTGCAAATTTTCTTTCTTTTGTTTGGTTCAAGAGAAAACATTGGATTTGACAGTAAAGGGTTTTTCTTTTTTTTTTTTCCATTCTTCCACGTTTTCTTTTAAGTCTAACAATGGTAACGTGATCGAGCACACCCTACAAGCCTTTTCCTTTCTAGTTTTCCTGTATCAAAGAGGAGATTATGGATTATAAAGTATTCATTCTTGGAGTGAATGGGTGATTAACATTATAGATAGAGGCTCTGAGAATTTGGGGTTTTTTTTTTTTTGCAGAAAGTATGGCTTGATAAGAGCACAGGTGGTGTTTGTCTGTCGATTTCTGCAAGAGGATTGTCCATAACAGGAATTGATGATCGAAGATATTGGAATCATATTCCTACTGAGGAGTCTAGGTGAGACACAACACTATTTTTGGTTTACATAACCAATTTGGAGGAAAATGGGAGAGGTTTTAGCTAGTCTCTCATCATTAATCTCTTATACTCTGTTTGGATTAGAAAAGTTGGAGAAAGAAGAGAAGGAGAGTGAGGGTGAGAGTACTTTCGTTGTTTAGATTAATAATTTTAATGAAGGGAAGGGATTAGAGCCACTTCCCCTCCTCTGTTTTGGAAGAATTGGGATCGACTGCAATGTTTAATTTATTTTTGTTTTCAATTTTTTAAAAAGATAAATAAATATATTTTATTTTAATTATTTAATTAATAAATTAATAAATTTTTTATTTTATTTTTTAAATTATTTAATTAAATAAAAATATTATCATTTCCATTTAAACAAATCTAACATCAATCATTTCTTTTCCTTTTGTTATCTTCTTAATGCATTTCTGTGGATTTGATTATTACTGAATATCCTACTGTTAAACGGCAAGATTATATGAGGGGGTTTGGTTACCTTAGGTCCCGCCATGCTGCTTTCTTACAAGCTGACCTCCTCATGGGAAATTAATTCCTGGATTGTCACTAGGTTTTGACTGCTTCCACGTTCCACAATTCTGGCGGCTTTGAGTTGTTTCAGGGTAAAAGCAGATTCATTTATCTCAACCATTACTTCTCATCTTGTGGATGTGTATTTGACTATATTTAATTCTTAGGGTAATGATAAGTGGCAACGATTAAGGGATAATTTTTTTATACAATTTTCATAAGTTATTAAATGAATATATATATATATATGTATAATATTGTTGAGTGTTAGTAAAATAAAAGAGTTAATTATTAAATGACATATAAAATTATACAAAAAAGTTGTAAAAAAAAATGTCTTGATCGTTTTCCTATTTCTTATCTAATTCTTTTCCTCCATTCAACTTAGTGAGATCTTGTTATGCATGGCAACATTTCTTGAGAATTTATGTTCTGATTTGGCATGTCATTTTATACTTTACATTATCATCAACAAATTTGTTCTTAGCCTTTTGAATTTCAACCTATGTGCATCTCATAATCATAGAAATTCTTTCACAAATAAACGTTTACATGAATCTATGCATTACTGTGGTCCCATCATGGGGATTTTTACTTCCCACTGATTAGTAATCCCAAATATGCATTTTAGTATAGCATGTAAACTTCCATTTCAAATTAATAATTCTATGATGTATTTCCTCTTGACATGGCTTAAGGATCAAGTTTTTGACTTGTATTGAGGGCGTGCACTCAATGTATGTTGAATTCAGCTAAAGGGATTGATCGAAATTGATTAATCTCTTTGTGCTCCATGTCTTGAGTCTTACATCTGTGTACTGAAATTGAGCACCGAAGATGATTTCAAGTTCCTTTTTTTGTATGTGCTAGGTTCTCTTCTGTTGCATATCTTCAGCAGATCTGGTGGTTTGAGGTTGCCGGGGAGGTTGAGTTTCCGTTCCCAGCAGGCACTTACAGCCTATTCTTCAGACTGCAGTTGGGGCGTGCCTCTAAGAGGCCGTTTGGACGCAGAATCTGCAACACCGAGCATGTCCATGGTTGGGATATAAAACCCGTACGATTTCAGCTATGGACTTCAGATGGTCAGTATGCTGCATCTCAATGTACTTTGAGTGATCCGGGGACATGGATTCACTACCATGTGGGGAACTTTGTTGTTGAGAACTCTAGCGCACCCACAAAGATTAAGTTCTCAATGACCCAAATTGATTGCACACATACTAAAGGTGGTGTCTGTCTAGACACTGTGGTGATATACCCAAGTAAATTTAGAGAAAGGTTAAAGCATTTTTGAATAGCACTTTAACCTTGTTTATGTAGGCCAGCACCCTCAGCTCTGTGTTTTTAGTTTATATAGAGCTATGCATCTTCGACGGCTAGTATTCTCAAGTACTTCCAGTTCAGTGTCTCTTTTAGCGTTAGGGTCATTTGCATCCAAGCAAGCAATGTGTATAATCAACTTGTAATTTTCTTTCACTTTTGATGTTCCCTTCTGTATGAAAAATTTTCAAACAAGGACAATCAGTGTGTATGACAGAAACTGCGTGTTTAGTGTATGAAAAAATTTAGGAACAAGGAAAATCAGTGAGCAATCTCCACTGGAGTCTAGACATAGCAATTTGACTACTATCTTTGGCAGCTAGAATGCCAAGACCACCATATCGTTTGGGTTGGGTCACCCTTTCCGGGGCAACTAAGTTGGGTTTCCTCTTTTCAGAGGTGGAACCCCAAAAAAAGTTTCTGGTAATTCTGTCAAGCTCGTCCTGATATAAGCTGGCAAAAAACATCGCCTGCGTGTAGATGGGATAGAATGAAACAGACCATGTCAAGGTCACTCCTCCTGCTGGAGAAAGCATGTTGGCTTTCCAAGTAGCTAGCTAGTTCCTAGCCTAATCAATAATCATTGTTTTAAAGTTAGGCCTGCTGATCGTCCCGTTTTGATCATCAATCAACCAATTGAGCAGATTTAATTGATCAGGTCAATGATTAACTTAATAAATATCATTTAATTCATTTTATGAATTATAAATTATTTTTATTTTAATTAGTTTTATTTTTAAAATTGATTAAAATAATTTTTATATTTATTGATCAAACTAGTTATTAATTTTAAGACTATTTTCAAAATTTATTAATTTAAAATTAATTTCATTCATTAAATTTATTTAGAAATATAATATATTTTTTAATAGGTATCTAAAACATTGATATCACATTAATTATAAAATTATCCTTTTTTTATATTGATTTTTTTCTAAAATTGCTGAAGAGTAATTTTAATTTTAAATTAATTAATTTAATTTAATTTTTTAAAAAATTTCATTTATTTTATTATCTAAAATAGTAATTGATTTTATTTCTAAATTTAGTTAGGATTAATTTTAATTTTAAATTGATTTCATCAATTTCATATATAAAGTAGTTATTTATTTTATTTTTAAAATTGAATTGATTTGTTTTAAATTAAAATCACTCTCTAATTTGAATATAATAATTTAATTTTAAATTACATTTAAATTAATTTAAAATTTTACATTCATTAATTGTGATTTAATTTTAAATAAATTTTACAATTTAATTATTATATTATCTATTAATTAAATAAATACAAATATAAAAATTAAAGAAAAACAAAAAAAAGGTGAAAATGTGAAAAAAAAAAAATTGAACTAGTAGGGTCAACTAGGTCAACCAAGTTTGAGCGAATTGATCAGATTCGAGCAAATTTGATTTGATCTAAACGGATTTTGATTAGATTTAATTTTAAATAGATTATTCGCATTACCCTATCCATTTTTAAACTTACGTCCAATTCAACCAATTGAACCAACCGAATTGGCTGGGGTTTCAAAACAATGTCAACAATGAATCCACATTCGTCCTTGGTTATCCTCTTAGGGGCAATTGGAAGACCCAAATACTTCCCAAGAGCACGAGCTTCTGAGAATCCAAAGGGTCTGGCATATATATATATATATTATTCTTGGTCGCTAAATCCATATTAGTCGAGAACAGAATCTTAGACTTCTCTTGATTAATCTTTTGTCCTGGGCTAGAGCGAAAAAAAATCAAGAATATGATGCAATGCAAGAGCATTGGAACGAGAAGCCTTGGGACTAAACTGAAAGAATCTAATTTTACAGTGGGAAAAAGGTGCAAATTACCCTTAATATTTTTGAATTGGAGCAAATTAACACTAAAAAAAATTTAAAATAAATTTACCATTTCAAATTTTTATTTTAAAAAACTCAACCTAAATTTAACAAGAGCATTATTTTTTTATTAAATTATTATTACTTTTAAATTCTAATAAAAGTTTTTTTTTTCTTTTGAATAAAAAGAAATTGATACATATTAAATAAATAAAGATTAAGAAAAAAAATTTATGAGATTCGAAAATGTAATTCATAAGAAATTATCTATACTAATCCAAGATTTAAATCATTAGATTGGAACGTGAAAATCAACTCTAACAAAAAGTTGACATCAACAATTAAATTTTTTTTTATCTTAATTATATAATGAAAGACAATCATCTCTTATTTTTTATCTCACTCTATTCGCATACCATACTACTCAAATTCAAAATCTCTGATCATTGGGTTACTCTAAGTCATTAGCAAGAATTAAATTTAAACTAATTTATCTCAAATAAAATTTTCGAGGTAATTCGATGGGCTTCAATTTGTTCAGTGTGTGCTCATTTATTTCAAGTCGGAAATATTAAAGAGACGAATTGTACATTTTGCCATTTAGGGGGTGGGACAAAGGAGACCAACAAAGGAGGCTGATATAAATGATTAGTATGGGACCATACCTACCTGTGGGTCCAACCGGTGATAAAATCATGTTAGATCACGGTTGTAGTGGGCCGGACCTTTTCAATTAAGATCTAAGTCCAGATCTGGTGAGCTCCCATTTTGTGGACGAGTAAAACGCGCGATGATTTCAAGGCAAGGTTAGAAAAGTAATTTGAGTTTGACAGATGGTATCCTCAACCGCCGCCACACTCACCACTCACTACCTACCAATCAAATCCAAAACTTTCCAATTTATTGTACTTTTCTGCTCTTGTCTGCCCCTAGATTTAATTTAAAAAAAGATAATAATATTATAATTATAATATTATATAAAATTATAAATTTATTACTATAAAGTAATGTTAAATAAAAATGATATATTATTAAATAAATGTATGTATGTACCATTAAATAAAAATGTTAAATATAAAATAATATATTATGTTATAAATTTATAATATTATATGATATCATACAAAATTAATGTATATCATTTTTTATTTTTAAAAATAGTTGGAGTTACAATTTACACTTAAAAATTAAAATTTTAATT
>BPVZ01000009.1:679071-689589 GCA_020521535.1 Rubroshorea leprosula
AAAAAATTAAAAATATAAATTTTTTAAAAAAACTTTTAACTTATAAAATATAAATAATATAAAAAAAATAAAACAGGTACAAGTTTCATTAAATATGCTTTAAGTTTCACAAAAAAGACATCAGTAGGTCAAATGTGATATTTCCCTATTCCACAAAAATAGAAATCCAAAATAAAAGTTAAATATTAATTTTGGTCTATCAACTTTAAAATTTTACATAATTTTTATCTTTTAATTTTTTTAAAGCTTTTTTTGATATTTTAACTATGAAAAGTACACTTTTTTAGTCTTTCGTTGTGTAATCTATTAAATTTATTTAAATTTATATATTTTTAATCCCTTAATTTTTAATATATACATATTTTTCATCTCTCAATTTTAAGTTAATGAATGAACTAGAAATGTGCAAATTTAAATAAACTTAACGAATTCACTTATGGAAGAGTTAAAAAAGTATATTTTTCATAATTAAGAAACTAAAAAATGTAAAAAAAAGTTGAGAAATGAAAGTTATGCACAATATTAAGTTGAGGGACCAAAATTGACATCTAAAAAAAAAGGAAAAAGAAAAGTGGGGGTTGGAAAATCAGAAGCCGAATAAAATAAATTATGGATACGGTCAGCTGTTTTTTTCCTTCACACGGTAGTTTAACACGAAAGTCGCGATTTTCAGAACTTCCCGGAATCGCAATTCCAAGTCGAGCTCAGGAGAAGTCATCGGACTTCGAATCTCCCAATCATGGACCTTGATATGGGAGCAATGGCGGCCTCGATCGGGGTCTCTGTTCCGGTTTTGCGCTTCTTGCTCTGTTTCGTCGCTACCATTCCAGTGAGTTTCTTGTGGCGGCTCGTTCCGGGTCGACTGCCCAAGCACCTCTATTCGGCGTTTTCAGGGGCGTTGCTGTCTTATCTCTCATTTGGATTCTCTTCGAATCTCCATTTCTTGGTGCCCATGTTGCTAGGTTACGCTGCAATGCTGCTCTGCCGCCCCAAGTGTGGCATCATCACGTTTTTCCTGGGATTTGGTTATTTGATTGGATGGTAAGTGTTCTTTTAATTCTTTACTTCTGAATGTTTTTGGGTTTTTTTTTTTTTTTTTGGCGGGATTAAATGAGTGTTATTATTATTCAGATTGCTGGCTTCTCTGTTTTTATTGCTTCATTTTAGTTTTGTTGCATCATTTTGTAGGAATGTCATTGACCAGTGTTAAGGTTTTTTCGTGTGAATCGTGTCTTTTGGATTTTGAGTTTTTGATTGTTTGCCATATGGAAGGTCCACATTCTTGCTTCTGGGTGTTGAAATGTTGGAAATAAGGACATTATTATTCTGGGATTGGGAAGGTCATGAATCACATAGGCTGAATGGTGTAAAACAGCTCATGCAGTTGATCCTGTTTAATTATGATCTTTTAAAAATTGGAACTTTGGAGGTTTGCTATCTAGTAAAAGAATCAAATGGGAGTAAGAGAGGATAATTTATGCTGTGAGAAATTTCACCTTGTGAATGCGAGAGCAATCGAGATGCATCATGATTTATGTATAAATAAGAGAGGCCATGGGCAAGGGAGGAGCTTAACACCTTTTGGTAATACATTTTGTTAAAAAGACAGAAACATTGATAGCATTTAAAAAACCAGTTTTTTTGTATTTCCAAACTCTATTGTTGGGTTACTCTGAAAATAGGCCTATGGCATTCATGCTCTTTGCCTAATTTATTATTTAGTCTATTTCCACCAGTCATAGGCATCGCACTTTTAAGCTTTAATCTTGGAGTTTGAAATCCATTTCTGATTTGAAAACTACAATATTATGCATTTACCTCAGCAGGAGATCTTCATGGTAATGGAATGTTGAAACTATTTGTTTATAATGTGATACTTCATGTGAAAGTTCATCTGCCTTTGATTATGAAGCATTAAGGATTTTATCCCATACACAAACTTTGGGGGTGTAGTGACTTCGTTATGCAACCTATTGATCATCTAAATATTGAGAGAAACTTTTACTGATTAATTTCAAGTGAATGATTGGTTTTTTAGTCATACCGTTGTCCTACATTAGCATTCTCTCTCTCTCTCTCTCTATATATATATATATGTATATATTTTAAAAGTTTTTGAAACTATTTTAATACGTGCATGAAGAATTCAGAATTTGTGAGTAATGTTTTAGTATTTCAGATATCTTGACTATTTATATACATTTGTAGCCATGTATATTATATGAGTGGAGATGCATGGAAGGAAGGAGGTATCGATGCAACTGGTAAGCTCAGATTAACCTTATAATTATATACATTTGTAATCATGCATATGTTAAGTGTTCTTTAAAATGCTGCTAATTTGGGTTAAATAAAGTCTTGATATATTCTCCTTTGGTAAATTTTTAAAGCTTCACTACTGTAATTGGTACTTGATTCTTTAAAAATTACAATCCTTGGTTTATTGTTCTTTTTTCCATAATAAAACATGTTAGTGTGAAAACTACTTAATATGAATCACTATTTCCCAACATATAGGAGCCTTGATGGTCTTGACGCTGAAAGTCATCTCATGTGCAATAAATTACAATGATGGATTGTTGAAAGAGGAAGGCCTGCGTGAGGCTCAGAAGAAAAATCGCTTGATTAAGTTGCCTTCATTGATTGAATATTTTGGTTACTGCCTTTGCTGTGGTAGTCACTTCGCTGGCCCAGTTTATGAGATGAAGGACTACCTTGAGTGGACTGAAAGAAAGGGGGTAAGGCTTGTTTATTTTCTTGAAGTTGATATATGTCTATGCTTTTTCTTTCAGAACTAATTTGCAGCTTTGGTAATTTTGCTTTCTTTTCATTTTAAGATTTGGGCTCATTCAGAGAAAGGACCATCCCCATCATCTGTTGGAGCAGCTTTACGGGCATTTGTCCAAGCTGCCATCTGCATGGCTTTATATCTTTACCTTGTACCCCACTACCCCTTGTCCCGGTTTACTGATCCCGTATACCAACAATGGGGATTCTGGAAACGGTTGAGTTACCAGTATATGTCTGGCTTTACAGCGCGATGGAAATATTATTTCATCTGGTCAATTTCAGAGGCTTCCATTATTATTTCTGGCTTGGGTTTCAGTGGCTGGACAGATTCTTCACCACCAAAGCCACGATGGGATCGTGCAAAAAATGTTGATATTCTAGGGGTTGAGCTTGTAAAGAGTTCAGTTGAGTTGCCACTTGTGTGGAACATACAAGTCAGCACTTGGCTTCGTCATTGTGAGTCTCAAGCTACTAAAATTTTATGTTTTGTCTCCTAATTTTTGATTGGATGTCATTTAATTTATTAATTTTATTGCTACTAAGCCAGAAACTTGGTCTTCATAATTTATTGATATATAAGGTACAAATATAAACTAGGGGTGACAGGATAAGGTAATAACATATCTGAAAAAAATAACCTATATCTTCTGCTGCTGTAGATGTTTATGAAAGGCTTGTCAAGAAGGGAAAGAAGGCTGGTTTTTTCCAGTTGCTGGCGACGCAGACTGTCAGTGCTGTTTGGCATGTGAGTAACCTTTTTGTCTTATTTATGAAAAACCATTTTGCTTTTCTGCAATTCATATATAAAAATAAGAATAAATAAATGAATAAAAATAATGAAAGTTTTCCTGTTGAACATATGGTACATTAAGTAGCGGATGATGCTATATTTAAGTTCGGTCTTCCATCAGCCAATTGATTATAGTTTGAATACGTTAGCATTTTATTGGAGTCAGGTCATTGTCCAACTGATTTTAGTCTTAGTCTAAACAACAGGTCCTATTATTTTCTTCATTGTGCCCTATAATCTTTTAATCAACATACTGGGTTTTGAGAACCATTTTTATCTATAATCTAGACTTGTTTTAATTTTCCCCCTTTCTTATTGGCAGGGACTGTACCCTGGATACATCATTTTCTTTGTTCAGTCAGCGTTGATGATTGCTGGTTCAAGAGGTATTATCATACCTAAACTTGATTTCTTCCCATAACTATCTTTTGTTTACATCGTACTTTCTTGCTTTTCAAACAGTTATTTATAGATGGCAGCAAGCTGTACCTCAAAATTTGGCTGTTGTGAAGAAGGGACTGGGATTCATGAATTTTGTTTATTCAATTTTGGTTCTGAATTATTCCTGTGTTGGTTTTATGGTTAGTTTACTCTCTCTTACACAACCACATTCTTACAACTTATGCACATACGTTTGAGTGCACAGTTTCTTGGACATAGATAAATCATCCTTTTCTACAGTTAGAAGTTGTTCTTAATATCTTTTTCTCATTCTGTACAGGTATTAAGCTTGCATGAGACCCTTGCCTCCTACGGGAGCGTGTATTACATAGGAACCATTCTTCCCATAGTCCTGATTTTCCTTGGTTACATAGTACCTGCAAAGCCTGCGAGACCCAATGCTCGTAAAGAACAGTGAGACGGAAACCTTGTTTCTATTCTTCCCAAGGTTGCTAGGAATGAAATCTATAGAATGGGAAATAGCTGCAATCCATTATTTTTTGGTTTTTAATACCCTGTTACTTGTTCTGTAGCACTCACTTTGATCTTGTTCTCCAGACCTTTGTTTCCATAGCTGTTTTAATTAAATAACATTGGGGTTTTGGAACATCAAGCAGTGGTATATGCTGTTGTGGTTTTAAAAGGTGTACCCTTACCTCAACCTATTGCATTGTTGGCCCCAGGACTGTCTTTCAAGATAATACTTTTGCTTGCTGGCATATCAAAACCTTGAATTTTTTTTCTTTTTTAAATAAACCCTCCAAAGAGTCGGCAGAAGTATTTTTCACATATAAAATAAAGTTCAAAATTTTCAATTATTGGCATTTTCTTCCTGTGGAAATCACTTTCTCAAGTTTGGAGTATGGGATGAGATTAGGTTGGATAAGATTCAAGGAATGAGATTGGATTGGATAAGATTCAAAGAGCTAGATTGGATAGATCATAGGGCTAGTCATGATGGGTTATATTGAAATTTAAAGACATATTTTGGTTAACCATGGGATTAAGTGAGATTCAATATAAATATTATTTTGCATTAACAAAAATATACTTATATTCAAATAAACTTAATTATTTTTTTATTTAATTTATTTTAAAACAATTAATTTTGCCTTTTAAAAAAAAAATTATAATAATTAAATGCCAAACCAAAAAAAGAAAAAAAGAAAAAAAGAAAAAGAGTAGAACAACTAACAGGTAGGTACTATTTAATTTATTTATTAATGGTGGATAAGTTAATTGATTCATTGAAAAAAAAAAAAAAATTTAATCTTATCCACCACCATCTCATGAACTAGAGATGATAATTTTTAAGTAATATTATTGGGATAAGACAGAAGACGGAATAAAAATTATCCCATCTATTCACCTTCCCAAACATGGGAAGAGTGGGATGGGATAGATTTTTTTGTCCCATCACACTGTTTAACCCGCATTAGAATTGCACTACCTCAATCTATCATGAGAAAAATCAAGACATTTACTCAGCATTATGCATCCAATCATGGGTTTTTTTTTTTTTTTTAATTCATTACAAGGAAAAGCAAATTTTGCTATTATATTGCTAAATTTTACTGATAATATTAGTTAAGTTTTACTTTTTAACAATAATTTTGGTATAAGCAGATTAAATTAAATGATATGAAAGGACAGCAGCTAGGGTCCATTTCTTGGACCACCCCATTAAGCAAAGAGACAAGTGCCAACTGTCTGCAGATTTTCTGGTGTAGAGCTGGCCTTCCACAGTTCCATGTTCTTCTTCCCAAGCATTTGTTACTTTCCAGTTTTAGGGTCCCATTTTCCCTCCTTTTTCATTACTAAATAAAGTGCTTTATGTGAGACGGCCTCGCCGTCTATTAGTGTTATTAATTTCTTATAAAAGTCTTTTTATGTTAAGTTTGAAGTGTGAGATTCAAAGTTAACTCTTAATGTTTTTTCAAAAAGTATTTTACATTAATATCTTTAGAAATAAATTTTCTTAAAAAGTAGTGCTATAAAATAATTTTTTTGTCTCATCTTTTTATATAATTTTTACTTGTTATTAAATAAATAGATATATTTAATATTACGAATCTCGCATAAATTAAAAAAGTCAATTATTTTAATGATATATCAAGTTGTATAAAAAGATAAAATAAAAAGATTATACAAAAATCATTTCCATTCTTAAAATATGTATTTAAGTAATGTTGAAAGTAATTTTTCATCATAAATAAATTTAAAAAAATATAATAATTAATATTAATTTTTGGATCGTCATCAAATAAATTAATTTATTTAAAGAGTTAATAAATTAAAAATTAATTTTTATTTTTAATATAAATTTATAATAAAAAATATATATTTATTAAATTTTTAATGTGTGCTTTAATACACAAACTAAAAAAACCCTTACAAATAATCATAAACAAATTCATACCTATTGTATTTAATTCTTCACTAAAATTATGGAATTTAGGACTGGAATTCTTTCTAGGAATAATGAACCATTACAATTGCAGATTTGAAATTTAACAATGAAGCGTAAAAGAAAAAATATATATATACTTAAAAATTATAAAAAGTCGGCGTTGCCTTCTTTGTCTCCTCTCGACGTAACTAATTTCCAAATCACAATGATTTTTTTTTCAGAGTTTCTTTATGTGGGTAGATTCTTCTCTTCACATTCTTCCTTGGCGGTCCATTCCTTTTCTTTTCCTTTCCCTTTCCCTTTCCCTTTCCTTCCTCCCTGTTATCTTGATGAACTGACCTTTTTCTTTCATGGAAAGGATGAGGTCAAGTGCAAATGGGATGTTTTTGAAAAACAACTCTGTCGGTGAAGCCAGAGGAAGCAATATGAATCCGGAGGAGTTGGAAATTCGTCCAGGAGGGATGCTGGTTCAAAAGCGGGATTCCGGTTCCGATCAAAACTCGGTTTCAGTTCCCACCATTAAAGTCAGAGTCAAACATGGATCCAAGTATCACGAAATCTATATCAGTTCTCAAGCAAGTTTTGGTAAATCGAAATTTTTTGAAGTACCCTTTTTCGTAGTTTCTTTGTTCTTTGGATGAGATGAGAATGATTTTTGAGTGTTTGTGGGTTTCCGTTTTCAGGGGAACTGAAGAAAATGCTGGCGGAACGTACAGGACTGCACCATGAGGATCAGAAGATTATATACAAGAACAAGGAAAGATATTCCAAGGAGTATTTAGATACTGTGAGAGTGAAAGATGGGTCCAAAATGGTGTTAGTCGAGGATTCAGCGAGCAGAGAGAGACGTTGCCTTGAAATGATGAAAAATGCTAACGCAGAAAAGGTATCCAAGTCTCTGTCACAAATCAGCCAGGAAGTCGATGAATTTTCCAAGCAGGTAAATGTAAAATCCCTTCATTTTCCTGTTTGCTTTTGTCCATATATAAGAAAAGGTTTTGTTGATTATTCAATAGGTCACGGCAATGGAAGCAACAGTTTCTACAGGAAAAAAATTTGCAGAAGCAGATGTAGATAATATCATTGGAAGCTTGATGACAGAACTGGTTAAATTGGACGAATTAGTAGTCAATGGAGAGTTGAAATTGCAGAAGCAAATGCTGGTATAATTTTTTAATTAGTCTGTTAGTTGGCTTCTGATTTTACTATATGATTTGGAAATTTAAGTGGCATTGACCTTGTTTCTTTGTGTATTTTATTAAAGGAAAAGAGAGTGCAAAAGTACATAGAAACTCTTGACATCTTCAAGTTGCAAAACACAATGCCGAGAAGCAAAGAAATGGAAAAAATCCCACTGAAGCAACAAGAGGTTTCAGTAGGGCAAAGGCTTAAACTGGTACAGAGGCAACAGGTACTGCAAGAGAAACAGAGGAAGAACTCAACAGGGCAAATCCCAGTGCTGCAACAACAACCTCTAAGACAGCAGTCTGAGTCGGTTATCGTCACCACGAAATGGGAAACTTTTGATTGAATCATAGACGTGATGAAATGGGAATTGCTTGGAAAGTCAGTGATTTGCACTTAGGTTGAAGATTAGATTACACATGAGAACCAGGATTGAAAAAGGTCAATCATGAATTGATGTGTTGGTATGTATCTTTTAATTTTTTTTTTTTCTTTATGAGAAAACTGGTTATTGCAAACTGTATATGGCAAATGGTGCAAAAGAAATTGGAATCGTACACTACTTAAAAAATTGTGATTAGGTTAGGCATCAAATTTTACATTAAATTGTTGGGCTCTGGGGCCACAAAACAGATTGATCAGGCTTTAAATTCATAGCTTACATTGTATTTGGTGGTAACTAGTAATTAATGGTTTCTCTGGCATGGGACCATCAGTCCAATCAAACTCATTTCCAGCTTGTTTTGATGGTTGAAAAATGTTCAGTGAATTAGAACTGGATAAGAATTGGAAGCAATCTAAAGTCAGCACTCTGAGAAAAAAGAAAAAAGAGAGGTTAAATACTAATTTTAGTCCTTCAACTTTTAGATTTATGCAGTTTTCGTCTCTCAGCTTTTTTCTGCTTTTTTTTTGTCCCTCAATTATTAAAAATATATATTTTTTAGTGTTTCTGTTAGTTAATATGTTAAGTTTGTATATATATATACACACATTTTTAGTCCCTTAAACTTTAAAATTGAGAGACAGAAAATGTATATATATTATATATTTTTTTGGCCTCCAAAATATATTATAAGTGGGGTTAAAAATATGTATATTTGGTCAAACTTAACAAACTAATGAAAGAACTAAAAAAAAAAAAAGCATCTTTCATAATTGAGGGACTAAAAAGGTGTATAAAAAGTTGAAAGACAAAAATTATGTAAAATCTTAAAATTAAGGGACCAAAATTGACATTTACACCCCAAAAAAAAGGACAGATGCCACTTTCTAATTAGCTTTGGAATAAAGAAAACAGGATGGGCCTTGTTTTCTTCCTTTTCCTTTTCTGTGGATCCATTCAATAACCCTTGATTGCTCTCAGCTTCACACAACCTGCTTCAATTGTCTACTATAATGAATGATGATAGAAGAACACCCATTTGCTGAGCCAGAACTTATTATAGAAATTTAGTTGGAGTGGAGCTTTTTTCAATAACCGTGGATTGCTCTCAGCTTCACCCAACCTGCTTCAGTTGTCTGCTATAATGAATGATAGTAGAAGAACACCCATTTGCTGAGCCAAAACTTATTATAGAAATGTAGTTGGAGTGGAGCTTTTTTCAATAACCGTGGATTGCTCTCAGCTTCACCCAACCTGCTTCAGTTGTCTGCTATAATGAATGATGATAGAAGAACACCCATTTGCTGAGCCAAAACTTATTATAGAAATGTGGTTGGAGTGGAGCTTTTTTCAAAAGTGCCTTATGATGAAATTGTGTAGATAAACTTCAATAATTTTAGAAGCTGATAAAGAGACCATTAAAGAGATCATTGGAGGATTTTTGTTTTTTAAAATTTTTTTCCCACTGCAAGGACAAAAAAGAGAGAGAGCATTGAAAACATTGGAACAGAAGAATTTGAGTCAGTTGAGAATTGAGATGATTAGCTTTGGAGAAAAGAAACTAGATATGGGACCAGGCTTATTCTTTCCCTTTTGGCAGGATGCCTGAGAATTTGGTTCACTTGCATTGTCAAATGGTGTGAAGGAAGCCAAGATTAGCCTTTCTGGTCCATCGGAATAACACCTAAATTCTAGTTATTGGGCCTCTTTGTAATTGAACACAATGGATATGGGTTTGTCTAAAGTCCATTGTTTGTTTAAAAGGCTTCTTTTCAGGGCTCAGCTAGGCACGCTCAGTTGAATAATCAAAGAAAAATCCAACACATATCATGATTTGGAATCTGAACTCAATGGTTCACATTTCACACGGCTAAGGCAGTAACTATTTGGAAAAATCATTGAGGTATGATTTGCCCCAAGTCAAGAAACCAATTGACATTAACAATCCACATAAACTTCAGGTTTCCTGAGCTGCAATAATTCAACATTCACTATCTTGTTCCACTGAGAGACTCTCTCTTGTCAACTCCCAGGGCGGCAGTTCAAAGAAGATTATGCAATTAATTTTTCATCCTTATTGGAGAACATTCAACCAGGTGTATTGTGTTTACTTTCAAAACAATCCTTGCCTTGACATACGGTATATGCTGGAGAAAAACTCACCTAATGATATAATTAATTAATACATATCAACAATCAAAACTCTCGTGATTTCAAAGTTTTAGTAGTAGTTAGATAATGATTTGAACTCTTGATATTGAAGTTTAATGTTGTAGAATTGCATGAGATATGCATTGATTGAAATTCAAAATGTTTGAATTATCTAGGTATTACTGAAACTAATTTTCCTACCCCCTTGCCAAGCTGCAGGCCGTTGCCAGCCGTAACTATCGTTTGATCTAGTATATTTTAAAGTCTTCATGTTATTATCCTAAATATATATATATATATATATGGAAAAAGTGCCCCTATATATATATTGTCTCAACAATGCTAATAAATCATACTTTGCTAATAATC
>BPVZ01000009.1:813287-828374 GCA_020521535.1 Rubroshorea leprosula
TATCAAATTACATTTTTATCTAAAGAGTAATATTTTACAACCTAGCTAACACCATCCCTACTGCAAAATAAGCACCCTTAACTTATTTAAATCATGGTTAAATACCCTTTTTGGTCCTTCTACTATAGGAAAAAGTCCTTTTTTTGTTCTTGTACCGAAAAAATCCCCTTTTTATCTTTACTATTCACAAATCCGGTCCTTTTTTAGTCCCTCCATTAAATTTTAGCTGATGTGGCAGGTTAATTAACAGAAAAATTCATTTTGTTTTTTTTATTAAATTACGTGAAAAATCCACGTGAAAAAAATTGATGACATGCTAAATTTTTTATTTTTAATTACTAATTTACCCGCAAAGATTGATGACATGGTAAAATTTTTTCTTTCAATTACTAATTTACCCCCTTCTTTCTTCCCCATCCTCTCCTTCGTCCGGTCTTTTCTTTTTTACCTTTTTCTCTTTTTACCTCTAGGCGATGGGTTCGCGAGGAACCCAGGCTCTTGGGTGTGCGAACCCAGCTACTGGGTGCCTGGGTTCGCACCTCGCGAACCCAAGAGCCTGAAAGCAGAGGAGGGAGACGATGAACTGGGGTGGGGCAATAGACCCTGAAAGCAAAAACCAGATCTTTGTGTTGGGGATTGGGGGCCTGAACGGAAGGTCCTGGTTTTTGAATCTTCTGCTCCGGTTGCTCTGGCGGTGAACACATCGGGGCCCTTCTGAACCGCGCATGTCCAGTTCTCAGTCGACCCAGTAAAGAAATCATTTTTTTGAAATGATTGACGACAACATCGGCGACGGCGTTGATTTCCACGGCGGGTTCCTTATTTCTGAAGGAGGCATCTACGTTCAAATCCTTCGGTTGAGTTTCCGAGATCAATCTTAACAGCTCCTGGACTCCTTCAATCCCAGCAGTCGCAGCATCTCTAACAGCACTCTCCTCCATCTTGGCTGAAAAACTACCACCGTTATAACCCATCAACTCCACCGCCATCTCTCAACCACCATCCATGGAAACCCCCCCGATCTTGTCTTAATTCTTACTCGGAACAAATAAATTTATATACACATCCATGAGCTGGGTTCGCGAGCAACCCAGGAGCCTTTTTCTCCTTCATATTAACATTGGTTGGTTCATTTTGTTTGTTCGTTATGGCTGCTTTTTAGGTTTTGCGAACCCAGGCTCTTGGGTTTGCCCGAAGGTAAAAGAAGAAAAAAGGCTGGAGGAAGGAGAAGTCGGGGAAGAAGATGAGGGTATATCAGTAATTAAAAGTAAAAAATTTAGCATGTCATCAATTTTTGCCATTGGAAAATCCACGGAATTTAATAAAAAAAAGAAATGAGTGTTTCCGTTAATTAACTTGCCACATCAGTTAAAATTTAACGGAGGGATTAAAAAGGGGCCGGATTTGTGAACAGTAAGGACCAAAAAGGGGATTTTTTTGGTATAGGGACCAAAAAAGGGCTTTTTCTTATAGTAGAGGGACCAAAAAGGGTATTTAACCTTAAATCATTAGCTTCATTTTTATGAATCTTAGACGACAGTACAAAAAGAGCAGAGAGGAACCACTCCAAACATTTTTTAATCAATTCAAAACACTAGAAAGTTTTCGGATATTTGCTGAACGAGAACTCTCCTGCAGTCCCTCGATCCCGCCCATCCCGCAAACCTGATATTAATCAATGAAAAAAGCACAAGCCAGTCAGACAGAGTGACAAACATTCCCTTGTGCTTGTCATGTGAATAAATTATTCTTCGTCGTGCTCCTACATAGGTAGATTTTGATGCCTGCATGGGAAGTACAAAACCCTGAACTCCCTTTGCTTTTCTCACTTCTGTTTGGGTAGCTTCCTAGGCCCTTCCATACAACTTAAGCTGTAAACACCTTCAGCTACTTCAACACCTGAAAATCTCGAGGATGTTTCCTCAGAGAAAACACTCCAACGCTCAAGTTAGTAGTACTCCGAAATCTAGAGAGAGAAGCTCTTGAGAGTAATTGCACAGAGAGAAGCGTAATGGAGTTAAAACCTTGCATAGAGCTAATTGGGGGTTATTTATAGCCCCATATTCTGATAGGAGTCTATATGTGTATACATCCTATTGATCCACGTGTTACTACCCACGTAGGTATGTCTCCTCATTTTGGGCTCACGAAAGTACAATTAGGCCTGTTGTATATAACTTGGATCGGATGTTGGGCCCATTCCCAACATTACTCCCCCCTCAGTGTTCAGTTGACGAACTGGGTTGAAAGCTCTTTTGGCCCAATGTTCAACCTAGAAAATGGGGGGCAAACATTTTTGGATCTTGAGTGATCTCGCCTGTGGCCGAAATGGGCGACCTGAACTCAAGGTGACCTCATTAGGCATCTAAGGATAAATCGAATTCACATCGAGCATGTGTGGATGAGCTGACGTCGAGGCAATCTTATTTATACGAATTCGACGTTCATTAATGAGTTTAGTGAGTTCACAAAGGCGGGCTTGTGCGATGAATTTCTAACTTCCAAATGGAGTAGATCTAGAAAGAGGTGAGATCTCTTGGTAAGGTGTGTGCCATATACTAGATGCCATGCGTTATATAGTGAGTTCGTCTATACAAACATGAAGGTGAGCAAACATTTGACGATCTGGACCACGATGGCCTTTCAAAAGTTCTAAGGCGAAGTATTGAGGTCATCGTTATTACAAGGATAAGCTAAAACTAAACTGAGGGGATGTGATTACTACGATGAGTTGAAGTGCGCGACCTCAATCATCATAATAAAGTAAATCCCTGAAGTACGGGACAAATCTGAGGAATTTAATAGCAACCTGATCTCTGGGATTTTCCAAAATTTAAACCAAGGCAGATCTTTGGGGAGATGCGTTTTGCTACGACCTGAATCTCTTATTTCTGAAATTTAAATTTCAATACAGAACGAGTTTATTACGACTTGAACCTTGTTATTTTTGAAATTTAAATTTCAATATGGAACAAGATCTCTAAAGAGATATAGCTCAAAGCGGTTAGTATCCCTCTGTCCTCCCCACAATAAATGCTAGTTCAGCATTTGAAAAGACGTGACAGCTAAAGCTAACGGACATTACACGTCAGGCCATAAATGGCTGCCACGTATAGGATTTTAACTGGTTGTTAGAAAGGCGCGTACGATAATCAAGGGCACAATCACGTAACTCCTTTGGCATTTCTCTTTCACCATATCCCCTACGATTTTCTGCAGCAAAGGACTCTGAAGTTTTTGAAGCAAAATTTTCAAAGGATATCAAAGAGATTCACGCTCAAATTTTTCAGGTAAAAAATGGAATTTTTTAGAGAACTTAGAGAACTTTGGGGTAACTAGGGTAAGGAAGAAGAAGAGGGTGTCATGTCCATAAAGCCTATCGTTATGATAGTGCCACCGGAACTGCAAGACTTGCCGAAAACCCTTACACCCGAGAGCAGTGCCAGTTCGAGTGCACATAAGGGCTCCGGTAGTCATCACTCTTCGCCCTCTAAAGGGTTGTCCTTAGAAAGGACTCCAAGTGGTGGAGAAGGTGTGGAGGAGGGCGTAAGTAGCCCCTTTCCAGAAACTGTGGACATGGATGTGAATGTGCCCGTGGTTGCAGGTTGGGAAGGCAAGACCATAAGTGGTAGACTAAACAACCTTCGCAAGGCACCACAAACTTTGGCTGTTGGATTTAGGTTCAAGGCAAACCTTCATCATGAGGTAGTAGATAGCGCCACCTCCATAAAAGGATATAAAAGACTGGAGGAAATAGTGAGGTAGTATCACGTCCCCAAAACAATTTTGATCCAAACTGGCACCAAAAATGAAAGGGTCTGCACAGTGTCGCAAACAGGGTGGATACCCATGTATGTGGATCACTTCGATGTCGGCTTGCGTTTTCCTTTGCCCGGGCTAATTTTTGACGTTCTGGCAGAGTATGAGCTGGCACTGACACAATTAAGCCCCAACAGCATAAAATTTATTATAGGATTTATGCTGTTATGTGCGAGGCTAGAGATACCAGCAAAAGCAATGGTGTTCAGATCGCTCTTCTTGTGCCGGTTGAGTACCACTTGAACGAGGTGGTACTACATTTCTAAGAGAGAAAAAATGATGATTTTTACCAATGTGAGGAATAAGGTCTCCAGATGGAAGAGAAAATTCGTTTTTGTCCGGGATATACAAACAGAGAGGATTAGTAACGATCTGGCTGCTCGCCTCTCTGGGTGGCGCTTAGGTCATACCTATATGAACTATCCCACACTAAGGCCTGATGACCTGGAACTTAAAGATAGAATAACAGACTATGTAGGAGCAGAGGGGTTAGTTGATTTGGAGGCCCTAATTACCCCTGAGGTACTCGCTGTGCATGGGTTTGTGGATGTCGCAAACCTATTCAGTGAAGGTATATTTCTATTATAAATTACAATTTTTCACCGAGCTGAGTCTTATTACAGTTGTTTGTGCAGGAGAGATAAGTAGCATGCTTGAGAAACAGCGTGAACGAGCTTAGCGCTCGCGAACTCGAGGTGCTAGGTCTAGCACGCATAGGCAAATGTGCTTTGATGAGCGACCACCAGTAGCTCCACCTCACAGCTCGTCACAAAGAGAGCGAGGATCTTGCTCGGTTTCACAGCCACACGACGAGCGTAGAGTTGAAACCATTTCTGCTGACTCTCGGAGGCGTGCTCGCAAAGATTTCGACATTGAGGATGACGTGCCACTGATTCAGCGTAGATTGAATTTTGGGACTCAATTTGGTGCAGTAGTTCACTTAACGCGTGCACTGCCCAGGCACATGACACAGTTGAGGTGTTACCAACATTAACATCAAGCTTGGGTCTTAGGATTGCAAACCTTGAAGGTTTTACCTATATGAAAGCTGACTGTCAGGCTACCATGGTTCAAGGTATGTAGAATTTTGTTCCACCTACGGACCATCAACGTGCCAAAGGTTACATTCAGTAGCACGGGAGTCATGCTGTTATGCTGAAGCTAATGGATGTGAGTATTTTTGTTAAACGATCATGTTACCTATTGTATTAATTTTGTATTAAACACTAACTATAAAAATGTCGTTACAGGCATTAAGCTATTCGGTTGCTTTGTTTGAGAGCGAGCAGGTAGCTCATGGGCAAAATCACGAGCTGAATGACACTTGCAACTGTTTGACATCTGACAAGGCAAGCTTAGAGGATGAGGTTAACCACTTGTAAAGCTCAGAGATGGCCAACAAGGCTGCATCAGCCAAGAGCCGGGCTGATGAGTTGGCCAACAAAGTTAACCGGCTAAAGGAGGAACTGGAGAAGGCTCAGGCCGAAAAGGAGAGCGGGATCCAAGCGACAATGGATGAGGCCATTTGTGCTGTGGATCACGCTAAGAGGGCAGAAGCTGACCGGGACAACGCTCTCAACGAGCTTAACGCTTTTAGACAACGGGTGGCAGTGGCTGATCAAAATCTTGCCCACGCGGAGGAGGGGCTAAGGAACACTAAAACTTCACATCAGCGATACATAAGCATCGCCCAAGCTCAAGGAGCAAAGTGGCTGGTTGGTGCTGATATGTTCAAGGATGTCATGGCTGTGGCTTCCATGAACACCACAATGGAGATCTACAATGATGTCTGTGGAACAGTATTGAAGCACCGACCGGACTTTCCAATAGGCGAGCTGGCGTTTTTTTAGGGCGAAGAGTTTAACGAGGAGGGTAAAAGCCTTGCTTCCCCCGTTGATACTATTGTGCGGCTTAGGTGGGAGTTAAACGAAGATGGAGTGCCTATATGGCCTCCATCTGTTTTGGAAGAGGGGGAGGATTTTAAGAACCTGCCCAGGTTCGACTCCTGGGTGGGGGACGCACCTAAGGAGGAAGCTGAACACTCAAGCACTCCACCCGCACCTCAACCCATCACTACTGCTACTGTTCCTTCTCCAGCTCGTGCTGACACATCTATTCCCATTGATTTAACGTATGATTGGGATTTAAGCTTTATCTTTTTCTTTTGAATTTTTGGTGTTAATATTTCCATGTCTAATATAAATTTTTGTATTTGCTCTTATATCACATGTAACAACTTGTAAGAAATACAACTAGACAATCTTTTGGAATGTTTCGTGTATTATTTATGTTGTATTCATATATTTTTCGTTCTCTCAGCATGTCAAGTAATAATACAAATTAACTGTAAAATTTCCTGAGATTATGAATATTCCATGTGAATGGTAGTTATCAACCTTGTGAATCTGCTAATATTTAAGACCCAGGTCGTTTGATTTGGATGACCATGTAAGGACCTTCCCAATTAGGAACGAGTGTGCCCATGTGCGAATGTGCATTGGTGAGCCCAACCTTGCGTAAAACTAGGTCACCAACCTAAAATTGGCGAGCCCGAACCTGCTTATTATAAAACTTGGTGATGCGGCCTTGATACACCATGTTTTTAATCCTAGATATTTCCCTAACCTCTTCCACAAGATCTAAGTTTTCTCTTAGGAGTTGCTCATTATCAAGATTATCATGCCGGGCAAATTTGTTAGTCGATAAACTTACTTCCACACTAAGGACAGCCTCGGCTCCATAAGCAAGGGAGAATGGGGTTTCCCCAATGGCCGAGCTGGGAGTAGTACAACATGACCATAACACCTTATTGAACTTGTCTACCCAATTGGAGTGTGTGGCTAAGACGCGCGTCTTAAGCCCACGCAAGACAATCTTATTAGCTGATTCTACTTGCCCATTTGATTGTGGAGTGTATACGGACATAAGGGAGAGTTCGATACCATAGTTATCACAGAACGACCTAAGTGCCGTAACTCGGAATTGGGGTCCATTATCAGCAATGATTTGTTTGGGAATACCAAACCTGTACATAAACGATTTGGCTGAGCCACTATATGTGTAGGCACAATGCATAAGGTTTAATTAGCTAAAGAATACATGCATAATATAGAATTAAATAGGAATTTCTCTATCTTTTTTTCAGTTGTTGTGGACAACGGTTTGGCTTCTATCCATTTACTGAAGTAATCTACAGCAACAATGAGGTGTGTACAATCTCTTTTGCCTTTGAAAAAGGGACCGAGGAGATCAACTCCCCATTGAGCAAAAAGGCAGGGCGATGTGAGAAAAGATAACATTTCCCCTGTTTACGAGGAGATTTTGGTTTAGTTAAAGACAAGAATGAAGTTTGTGCAAAGCTTTGGACGAGCTCAGATACCTAGCATGTGAATGTCATCAGCGTTGAATTGGCAGGTCAAACACTTTTTAACGTAATTCTGCACGTCTTCGACTATGGTAGGCTAGTAATACCCCCGTCTTAAAATTTTTTTAGCTAAGGTCTTTCCTTCTATATGCGTGCCACATACTTCTTCATGAACTTCTTTTACTGTATACTCAGCTTCATAGGGAGTGAGACAGCGTAAAAGGGGCATTGAAGCTACTCGTTTATATAACTGATCATTAATCAGGGTAAAATGCGTCGCCTTACACCTAACCAATCGAGTATTAGATGGATCCTCAAGCAATTCACCATTCTGCAAGTAACTAATCAAGGGTGTAGTCCAGCTCGGCGAGGAAGGATCTGTACTCAATTTAGGCATTCGTCCTTCAGGTTAGTGTAGCTTAATGCGTCAAGGATCTCAACGACTGTCGTCCTCTGAGGATTGAAATCTTGTGACGAAGCCAGCTTTGATAACTCATCAACTCATCTATTTTTTGCTGTTGGCATCTTATCAATCTGAAACAAAATAAAGCTCGCCTTCATACTGCTGACCACAGAGGCATAACGACCGAACTAAAGGTCTCTGATATCGCAACTTCCGCTTACTTGGTTCACTACAAGTTAAGAGTTACTGAAGACTCTTATGTTCTACACTTTCAGCTTGGACGCTAGCTTCATACCATAAATGAGTGCTTCATATTCGGCGACATTATTCGTTGTCTTAAATTTAAATCTCAGTGCATGCTCAGATTTGAAACCATTTAGGCCTATTAGCACTGCCCCTACCCTTGATCCTTCAACATTTGCAGCCCCATCTACAAACAAAGCCCATACCGAGCCTAACGGCGTGGCTTCTTCTATAGCTGGCGGGTGGCACTCCACTATGAAGTCTGCTAAAGCTTGACCCTTTATTGTTGTGCATGGTTGAAACTTGAGGTCATATTCACCCAACTCGACCGCCCACCCAATTAGTCAACTAGAAAGCTCCGGCTTCTACAATATGTTCTTCAGCGATAGGTCAGTGTAGACAACAATTTCGTGAGATTGGAAATAGGCCCTTAGCTTTTGGGCGGTGAAAACGAGTGCAAAAGCAGCCTTTTCAACAATAGGATAATTCCGTTCTACGCCTTGCAAGACTTTACTGATATAACATATTGGCTTTTGATGTTTATCTTGCTCCCTTAATAAAACTGAGCTAACTGTCTCATCTGTAATCCCAGATACAAGTATAATTTTTCTCCTTCAATAGGCTTAGAGAGCAAGGGTGGTGATGCTAGATATTGCTTAAACTCATCAAAAGCCTGTTGGCATTCATTCATCCACTGGAAGTTTTTTGGTTCTCGCAAAGCTCTGAAGAATGAAATGCACTTTTCTGCCGACTTGGCGATGAACCTGTGCAGAGCAACGAGACGACCTGTTAGACGTTGTACCTCTTTTATTATCCTAGGAGGTCCCATCTACTGCATAGCCTCAACCTTATCCAGCTTCACCTCAATTCCTTTTTTGGACACTACATACCCCAGGAATTTGTCTGACTCCATAGAAAATGTACATTTTAGTGGGTTTAACTTCATCTGTGCTTGGCGTAGGTTTTGAAACGTTTCATTCAGGTCGTCAATATGATCTTTAGCTTGTATGCTAGTGACAATCATATCATCAACATATACTTCAATGTTCTTACCGATCTGAAGTTTAAAGACGATCTGAAGTTTAAAGACTATCTGAAGCTTAAAGACGATCTGAACTAACTTCTGATAGGTCGTGCCAGCATTCTTTAAGCCAAACGATATCATAACAGAACAGTAGATTGCATCCCCCACATAGAATGTCGTCTTTTCTTGTTTGTCCAACCATAGCTGAACTTGATGATATCCTAAGCTGGCATCTAAAAAACTCATGCGTTCATGACTAGCAACTCGTTCTACTAACTTTTCAACATTTGGCAATGGGTGGGTGTCCTTAGGGCATGCCTCATTCAAGTTAGTGAAGTCAATGCAGATTTCTCCACTTGTCGTTTCGTTTCTTGACAAGCATAGGATTTGACACCCATTGTGAATATTCAACCTGCTTTCAACAACTTCTATATCTCTCATCTATTGCAGCTTGCTTCTCTGGGCCCATAAGGCGACATTTTTGAACCACTGGCCTTCTAGTGGGGTCTATGCTAAGCTTGTCGACTGCTAATTCTGCCGAAATTCCAAGCATTTCATCCGTTGTCCACGCAAAAACATCTTAGTTGGCTTTTAAGAACTCTAGGAGCTCTGCTCTCTCTTTTTCTGTGAGTTTAGTCCCAATTTTTACCGTCTTTTCTGGTTTGTCGGGTTTTAATGGAATGGTTTCTACTGGCTCAACTAGTTCAGCTTTCTGTTCTATGTTCTCTGGACGGTGGTCTATGTCAGAGATGCTCATCACCTGTAGATCTGATTGGCTTAGTCTAGTAACCAGAGAAGAAGGAGTTTTTGGCATTGCAGCAAGTTCAACTTTCTTGAAAGTGTCCTAGTAGCATACTTTAGCCATTTTTTGGTTTCCTTTGAGCACCCCTACTCCCTGAGGAGTTGGGAATTTCATGCAGAGGTGCGATTGAGAAACGATAGCTTTTAGCTCGCAAAGTGTGGCTCTCCCAATTATGGCATTGTAAGCTAACTCCATCTTAACCACCAAGAAGCTAACAAATGCCATCCTAAATCGCGGCTCAGTACCCACGTAGATTGGAAGAGTGATTGCCCCTTCAACTGGGACGGGCTGATTATCAAACCCATATATAGGCCCTTCATATCTCTGCATGGAAGCTGAGTTTAATTGCATCTTCTAGAAGCAGCTCCTATATAAGATATCAGGAGAGCTGCTCATATCGACGAAGACTTTATTGACGTTATGATTACCTACGTGAACTGTTGCCACGAAGGGGTCAGCATGGGGCATCACAACATCAGGTTCTTCCTCTAGTCATTTATAATCAACAAGATTGAATGTAATGGGTGTATTCTCCCAGTCTACTTCCTCAAATGGCCGCTTTAAAGGCCTATTTTTGTCTACTGTCATCACTTGGCGAGCATAAGCTTTACAACCTCAGGCACTTTGGCCTCCTGAATGCATGCCACCAGAAATCATGTTGATTGTGCCAGAAGGCGAGGGTATTCCATTGTAACCGACCCCTCTATGGTCTTTTTGGTTTTGTGAAGAGGTTTTTTTGTCCCTATCCTCGCTGGTTAAATGGACGTCCTCTATAGGTTCTGCCAGATTCAGATGAGTGCTGACTCCCCTGGTAGGGATTTTGATTGTTGTCGAGCTAATTTTGATTGTTGCCGAGCTGATACCCTTGCCCCTGAGATCAGGAATATTCTTGCACAAAGTGGGTCTAATTGGGTTGCCGGGGGTAGGGTTTCTGTACATATCCCTCCAATTTTTTATTGCGAGTTAAGAATTCCAACTCGTCCTTCAAGCTTTGATAGTTTTCTGTGTTATGACCGTATCCACGATGATAGTCACAATATTTGCTCCTGTCGGCTTGTGGGTACTCATGCATCTAAGAAGGTGGTCTCTTGACCCAATGTGGTATCTGTGCCAATATTTGGGACCTTGACGAGCTCAGCGGAAGATAATTAGCATATCTTGGGAAAGAAGGTGGCTTTCCTCTCTGCTCACCAACCTTTTTCTTTTTCTTTTCTTCCCTTCCTTCTGGCTGTTTGTGCTCCTTACTCTGTCTATCGTCAGCTCGTCGTTTAGATTATTGGAAATCTTTTGACAATATGAAGTTTGATGGCCTGTCATTTACTTCGTTCCATGATTTCGGTGGATTTTCTAGCAGGTTGTCCAGGAATCGACCAGGTTTTAGACCGTCCAGTAAGGCAGACAAACAGATGGTATTAAGGACATTATCGATGTCCAAGGTGGCTTTGTTGAACCTTTGCATATAGTCTCTCAAAGATTCTCCTTCCCTCTGGTGAACTTGCATTAACTCAATAGCAGTACGCATTATCTCCCTTTGGCTCACAAAGTTGTTAGAGAATAGTGTGGCGAGTTGGGAGTACGAAGCTATAGAGTGTCTGGGTAGCTTGTGATACCATCTTCTGGCAGTAGATTTCAATGTTGCGGGGAATACTTTGCACATCATTGCATCGATAGCATTCTGAATTTTCATGATGGCTTGATAAGTGTGTAAGTGTTCATCCGAGTCGCCAGAACCACCATATGTTTCTAAATGGGGGATTTTAAATCCCTCCTGATATGGTTTTGCAGTAATGGATTGGTTGAGAGGAGCACTGTCTAAATCTAAGGCTTGTTGTCGTGACCTTGGACTCTTTAGCTCATCAACAAACCTTTGTATGTCTTTTAACTATTTCTCAAGTTTTGCATTTTTCTTCATTAATTCATCACTGTGTTTGGACGAGCTGGGCTCTGGATTTAGCCTTCCACTTCCCCTTGGCTTGGTTGGAACCACCACATTACTTAAAGCTGGGGAGTTGCGAGTTGCAACTACTGCTGCTGGCTGTTCACCTCTATTCAGTAGAGGGATTAAGGAGTCATCCGGGATCAGACAAGAGAGGATTTTTCCCATGGTCATTTCTAAAACTCTAGTTCTTTCTTCCAGCTCGGTTGTCCTAGCAGCTTCCAAGGGTCTCTCAGGTCGTGAAATATTTTGTCTGGAATGCCTTCGCCTGGCTTCAACTGGGATGCGAAACTATTCTTGAGGTTGAGTTGCATACCCAGTAGGTGTTCATTCATCATCTGAAGTATTTGATTGTTGTTCTTCTGCTCCTCTCACGAAAAGGTTTCTTGGCATTGGTTGAAAGTCATTGAGGTCACTTTCCAAAAGCTGAGTACTGTCCTGGTGGTCCATGTTGCCTCTCGGGGGGTGGTTTCCTGTAAAGGTGAGTAACATTTTCAGCTCGAGCTAGTTAAACTGCAATACTTTTTGTTCAGTTCCCACAGACGGCACCAAATGTTTGGGTAGCTTCCCAAGTCCTTCCGTACAACTAAAGCTGTAAACACCTTCAGCTACTTCAACACCTGAAAATCCTGAGGATGTTTCCTTGGGAAAAACACTCCGACGCTCAAGTTAGCAATACTCCAAAATCTAGAAAGAGAAGCTCTCGAGAGTAATTGCAGAGAGAGAAGCGTAGTGAAGTTAATACCTTGCATAGAGATAGTTAAGGGATATTTATAGCTCCATATTCTGATAGGAGTCCATATGTGTATGCATCCGATTGGCCCATGTGTTACTACCGACATGGGTATGTCTCCTCATTTTGGGTTCACGAAAGAACAAATGGGCCTGTTATATATAACCCGGATCGAATGTTGGGCCCATTCCCAACAACTTCCTTTTCGGAGATTTCCATTTTGCTCCCTATAAAGGATTTGCTTTCTCCATGATTGGCAAAGAACAAGAGCTCCTTCATCCCTGATCCGTCCAAAGTTGCTTCCCGTGGCATCCCTTTTGATTTTTCTACGTAAAACATGTTTTTCATATTCAAATATGGCTGCCATTTCTTGTAATTCTCGTTTTCTTCATCGCTTTAGGAAGGGCGTTGTTTGTTGATGGTCATCTAATTAAGTTCATTCGTTTTCGGTAACAGGAAAGGGATTCCAATTCTTTCCACAAGTACCAGATTTGTTGTTTGCTCTTCGTTTTTTTTTTTTTTTTTTTTTCGCTGGTTGCTCTGTTTGGTTGCTAAGAAACAACAAGATATGACAACAATGGATTAGTGATGCAGCATCTTGTTTTCTTTTGATTTTGATTGTGAGTAATTTTGAGTTGTCAGCTTTTGTTTTCATTTTATTTTCTCGGAAACCAAACATAGGAGTCTGCAGCAATATCATTAATTACTGTATGATCCAGAAGTTAATTGTTATTATTTTTTGAAAAAACATTTACCGAATCGAGCGCATTATGTTACTATACATTGAAGACATTTGCGTCATGTTTCTATTTTTCTTCGTGTCTTGAAAGCCATTGAAAACCTCTGAAATGGCAGGAAGAACAAGGCCAAGAGCCCATGGAGTTATATTTAGAGACGAAACAAGGACTAAGCACAAAGCATATATTAAGAATGGGGCCAAAAACGAGATCATCTTATCAGCTGGTGCATTGGGAAGCCCACAGCTCTTGATGCTAAGTGGAGTAGGCCCGGTAGACCAACTCAGGGCCCATAACATTAAAGTAGTTCTGAACCAACCCTCGGTTGGGCAAGGCGTGTCCGACAATTCCATGAATACAGTTTTCGTCCCCTCTCCCATTCCTACGGAGGTTTCACTCATCCAAGTCGTCGGCATTACCCATTTCGGAAGCTATATTGACGCCGCCAGTGGCGAAAACTTTGCCGGTGGAGCTGGCACAAAAGATTATGGAATGTTTTCTCCAAAGGTTTATGTTCTTTCTTCTCTCAGTCGTGTTATTTATATAACTTCACATGATTTTGTTATTTTATAGTTTAAATTGTATTGAATTGTAAAATAAAATATATTAAATAAAAAAAACTCTAATATTAAGAAATTCACCCATAATCTGACAATTGATGTTTTACAATTTATTCTAATAATTTATATTTTATAATTTAATAGAGCGTTCAACTCTAAAATGCATTTTCATGATAGAAATTATTAATCTTTTGTTTTTACTATTTTTGGAGTGATGCAGATTGATCGGTTATCTACAGTCCCACTACAAGAAAAGAGCCCAGAAGCAATAGCCCAACCGGTTGAGTCCAGGAAGAAGATGGGCCAGGCTGCGTTCAATGGCGGATTCATCCTGGAAAAGATAATGGGCCCTCTTTCAAAAGGCCATCTGGAGCTCCGAACCCGCAACCCAAATGACAACCCGTCCGTTACTTTCAATTACTTCAAGGAGCCCCAGGACTTAAAGAGATGTGTCCAGGGCATTCGAACCATAGAGAAAATAATAGAATCAAAATCATTCTCTAAATTCAGATATGATGCAATGCCATTCCCAGTGCTCCTCAATCTGACTGCGAGTGCCCCTCTAAATCTGTTGCCTAAACGTTACAACATGTCCATGCCATTGGAGGATTATTGCAGGGACACTGTGATGACTATATGGCATTACCATGGAGGTTGCCAAGTTGGGAAGGTGGTTGATAGTGATTATAAGGTTCTTGGCATTGATGCTTTTAGGGTTATCGATGGATCAACATTTAATTATTCCCCGGGGACTAATCCTCAAGCCACAGTCATGATGCTTGGAAGGTATATATAACCTAGCTAGAGTCACCTTCTTAATTATCTTTCATGATATTCATACTGAATTGATGTTTTTATAAAAATTTGATGCAGGTACATGGGAGTCAAGATATTAAATGAGAGACGTGGAGTTGAGGCAACTGATAAGGAATGAGTCAGAGTTTGATTTTCTGTTCCTTTTTCTATTTAAAGCAATGAATCATGTGGAAAAACAAGTTGTCAATGACTGCAATTATGAAATATCTTGAGGAATTAATTTGATACATATTGCTGATGTATAAACAGTGATTGTTTTGTCATCATTGCTGTTATACTTTCAATAACTAATTTAATTATATGATTTTTAGGTTATTTTATTTTATTTTATTTTTTTCTGGGGTTTCACAACCTCACATTAAGAAAAATGTAAGAAGAAATTAAAAGCATGATGATTTTCATCGAAAATCAAATTGCAGATAATTTGATAGCAGCTGGGAATTATTCTCAATTGGACAAAGGAGATGAAATGGTCACCTAAGGATGAAACCTAATTGGATTTCCAAAAGTCCAAAAGCCAGATATAAAGAAAAATCAGAATGAGAGGAATATGACACAGTATATACCATGGTGACCAGGCCAAGGTCTGCTGCCACCTTCAAGAAGTAAAAGAAGGCATCTCTCCTCTTGATTTCTTCTCCTCTCCTTAC
>BPVZ01000009.1:849967-861209 GCA_020521535.1 Rubroshorea leprosula
TTGAAATGAGAGATTTGTTAAGGGGAAGGGAAATGGTGTTTTCTTTCTTTCTTTTTTATTATTTTTATTTTTGTATAATTAAAGTGTTTTAAGATAAGTTATTATGCACTTTAAAGGAGTAATTAGAACCAACGACTTGTTGATCTAAGTGGAAGAAATTTGATTTCCCTTAAGTAAAATTTTGAATTTAAGTTTTGTAAATTGAGAAATAGGCATTGAGAAAGTTTCCCTTTAATGGGATCCAATATGATTCAATTCTAAATTAGTCGAAATCCAATGTAATTACTAGATACCGAGAAATTAATACAAAAAGAAAAAGAAACAGAAAAAAGTGTTTAGATTAGCAATTTAGATAATTATTAAGGGAAAGGGAAATGGTTTTTTTTTTTTTTAATTAAAGTGTTTTCAAGTAAGCTATTATGCATTTTAAAGGAGTGTTTAAATTAAAATTTTAAATAAATATAATATCTGACAATTAATATTTAATGTTAGTAATTATTGTTATTTAAAATCTAAAATATTTAATTTATTTAATTAAATTTAATAATTAATAACTATTTTCAAAACGATAATCCAAACACCTACAAAAATGGTAACGTTAAAGGTTGGGAGACAAATAATTAGGTCAGGAATCATCCTTATTATTCCCAGCCATTAGAAAAAAGCAAATAGACAGTGGGAATATTGGTTACAGGCGTCCTACATTAGTACATTGAGTGATAATTGAAGCGATCATAAAATTTCCACTTGTTTCGATGGGCTTAACTCGTATATGCAGCAGTACTATATACAGCAAATTTTTCGTAATATTTTTTTTATAAAGTTTTTCAAATAAGAAATATATTTACCCCAAAAAATATAAAAATAAAAGCATAACCTAACAATTTTGGGCCCAAGATTGCATCAACAACGGGCCTGATATCGGTAATTTGGGCCAGAACTCAAAGAAATAAAACGGAAATAGTTGCGGACCTTGCGTTGTGGAGGTAGGCCCAACACGAACAGTCAAGGCATTGGAAGTCGTCTTAACCGTCCATCAACAGTAATTAGTACGTAAGACATATAAAAATGGCGAAGGAAGAAGTCGAAGGCAACAACGTCTTTGTTCTTCGTAGTCTGTCATCGTCAGTGGTAACGTTTCCTGGAAACGAGAAAACCTCGACATCCACGGAGCCGCCAATGAAGATGGTATAAGGAACATCATCATCAGACCTGAACAACTTACACTTCAGGCTGAGAAATCAGGAGACTCAATCCCCCTTGATATATTCTTCAACGTAAACACACACCAAACTGACCAAAGCCTCTTTAAATTACGAAACCGAAAGGAACAAAGGCTGGCCTAGAAGAAGCCACTTACATTGCGGACATAACAACATATCAAAGCTCCATCCCCTCTATAAATACCTTTCGCCTTCTAATTTATTTCTCTAAGCTAGCTACTAAACTTGTCTGTGGTAAGTAGTAACCGTGGAGAGAAAGATTTGGGTGGCAATGGCTCACAAAAGGCTGCTATTTCTTCTGTGCGCGTTGGTTTTTTGCAGCATTATTGTTGAATGGATGCAATTCGGATGAAAGGAAGGTGAAATTCATTACCTTAAGTGGAAAAATTTTACCTAAAAAAAATTAAAAAAAGTATTACTTAAATATAAGATAAAATTACTCCATCTATTGTTAATTGGTTTTTTTAATTAGATGAATACTTGTGTTTTATTGCCATTAATGTATTTCGTGTGTCTTTTATCTACGGTGCATTGGTAAAGAGGATCTAATTTATATGTTCCATGCCACTAGGTTCATATTGTGTTCATAGGAGAAAGGCCTGAGGCGGAGTTTTCCGCAGCTTCAACTTATCACTCCCTGCTCAAAACTGTCCTTGGAAGGTTAATTCTCTAATTATTCATTCAAAAACACTAGTGTGACTAAATCAATATGAATTTAGCATCTTTGAAGAGTGTATACAATTTTATTTTATTTTATTTTATTTTTACTATGTATGATTCATATGAAAAACCTTCCGTTCTGTTTCTGATTTAGGGCATAAATAAATGTCTTTGGCCGCAGCTCTGCAACAGCCAGAGAGTCTCTGGTCTACAATTATGGAAGCTTCAATGGGTTTGCTGCTCGATTAACTGATATAGAAGTTCAAATATTCTCTGGGAAATAAGATCAATCATAGCAAAACTAATTAAAGTCATAAGCAGAGAAGTAGTGTAAGACCAGTAATTAAATTTCAAGACCATTAATTGTCCATTCTAATATGTACAACTGAAATGTGCAGAGATGGAAGAAGTAATTTCTACGTTTCCAAACCATATACTAAAGCTTCATATTACTCGGTCATGGAACTTCCTAGGTTCTACAAAAGGCAGTGTTGGAGGAACCCTAGAAGGAGAAGTCATCGTTGGAATGTTAGATACAGGCAAATGCATTATTCCCATGTATACTCAAGTGTTATGTAAACCTTCGGAATAGATACTATTTTTAATGGGGTGAGCCTGAGTTTAACTTTAAAATCCCTGTTTTCAGGAATTTAGCTAGAACACAAGAGCTTGGATGACACGAGACTTGGTGCTCCACCTTCGCAATGGAAAGGAACATGCCACGGCGCCAACTTCACTCGCAACAAGTAAGCTCATCTCTGCTCCTTCTTGTTTGTATTTCAGGTTTAATCAGAAACTAATGGAATGCAAATCCATTTGGCACAACCACAGCAAGATCATTGGAGCTCATTACTACAAGTCTACAACAGTGAGGAACTGATCGAACAACCCGACCTATTTCATTCTGGACCTTTTCTATATACAGTTTCCAACTACGCACCTTGGCTCTTAACCGTTGCTGCAAATATAATTGACAGGAAATTCGTCGCCGAAGCTGTTCTTGGAAACGGAATAGTCCTCAATGTGAGTAGAAGGGCAGCAAATTTGAATGATTCTCTTTTTTCTCTCCATTACTAATTCCACTATGTTCATTCATGAAGGGACTTTCAATTAACGACTTCAATCTCAGTGGGAATTCACATCCCTTGATTTGGGGTGAGGATCCTCCAAACGTTTCAGCTGTGGATACGATTCTTCCATTTCCAGATATTGTATTCCTGGTTCATTGAACTGGTTCAAAGTAGTGGCCGCCTATGTTAAGGCAAAGTATCCCAACTGGTCTCCTGCAGCCATTAAGTCTACCCTCATGACCAGAGGTACTCAGAAATATCTATTTCCTAACTGACATTTAATGTTTAATTTTCTGCGAATCTTCAAATGACAGAACGAAATTTCTGATTAACAGCGACTGTGATGGACTGGAGGGGGCAGGATGACTTAGAATTCGCGTATGGGTCTGGTCAACTCAATCCGGAACAGGGCACTCCGACCTGGACTTGTCTATGATGCAGACGAAACAGATTACATTAACTTCCTCTGTAAACAGGGTTACAACACCACAACTGTTCGACTCATTACTGGAGATAACAGCACGTATGCAACAGCACTGAGCCTGGAAGAGCTTGAGACCTTAACTACCCTTCATTCTCCCTAGCTTGGAAGACGGTCAAAATATCAACGGGGTATTTACCAGTACAGTAACCAATGTGGGCTCATCCAACTCCACCTACACCACGTTTTTCTACTCCCCTGCTGAATTTACCATCACGGTAGAGCCTTCGGTTTTGTCATTCTCTTGAGTTGGTGAGAAGCAATCATTTTCCGTGAAGATCAGCGGTCCGATAAGCTATCAGCAGCCAATCATGTCAGATGCAATTGTATGGCATGGAGTTCATCAGGTGAGAAGCCCTGTGGTGGTGTACACGGTTCTCCTTGGTTCCATCTACTCTTCATACTACTCTAAGCCCAAAAGAAACCCACTTTCTGTTGAGAAGAACGGGGTGTCACCTAAGCATAGCAGAAAAAAAAGCAACACCAAAATCTTCTCCAATATATTTGAAATTGTTAGGAGCAAGCTAAATTGAGTCCAAATAAATTATGGCAGTAGCTAAAAATATGCAGAACAGTAAAAATAGCCAAAGCAAAACAACCACACAAGAGACACTATTTTACGTGGAAAACCCCAAAAATGGGTACAAACCACAGGACATCCAATCCACTCAAAATAGCTCCATTATGATAAAAGTAAGTACACAATATCCTCTTCTAAAGGGCACAAAAACATCACCAAATAAGAGGAACAATAGGTCACAAACCAACAAAGTAAAAAAGGGACCACAAGAAAACAGAGCACCAAAATACGAGCTACTGTTCAAGGCACAAGAACTGAACCTACAGAGCTCCAAACAAAAAAATTGACCGTTCAAATTGTGGATCAAAGTCTTGTAAACCCCTAGACCAAATTTCAACTCAATCCAACAGTGAACTTTTGCAGATCGGACAAAGTTGCAAAACTATGCACTGTACCAATCTACAGAACTCTCCCCTGCTTTCTTTTCCCTTTTTTGCCAGTTGGTCCCTTACGTGTTCTCCAATTTCTGTTGTCCAAATCAAACTCCTTTCTTTGTCTTAAAGGGCTGCAAAATGTGGCCTCAAGTGGGCTTAACAAGTGTGGGCTTAGTCCACAAATATTGGCCATTTCTCCACATAGGAGGGATAGGCCTAGCCCAACAATTCTCCCCCTCCCGACTATGTGGAGGGGATCACCATTCCAGTGATCAAACAACATGCCTCAAACTTTTCTCTTGGCAAAGCTTTGGTCATCATATCCGACCCATTCTCATCAGTGTGAATTTTTTGAAGTTTAAGCACCTTAGAATCTAGGACATCTCTAATCCAATGGTATCTAACATCAATATGCTTTGACCTACCATGGAATGTAGAGTTCTTACTTAAATGAACTGCACTTTGGCTATCACAATAAACTACATACCTCTTTTGAGCAAGCCCAAGTTCCTGACTAAATCTCTTCATCCAAAGCAACTCTTTGCAAGCTTCAACAGTTGCTGTAAACTCTGCTTTAGTGGTAGAAAGTGCAACACATCTTTGTAACCTTGACTACCAAGACCCAGCTCCCCTTGCAAAGGTAATTAGATAACCCAAAGTAGATTTCCTTGTATCAATATCCTTAGCCATGTCTGAGTCAGTATATCCTACAAGAATAGGCTCTCTTATTCCAAAACAAAGACTCAAACTAGAAGTGCTCCGAAGATATCTCATAATCCACTTCACTGCATTCCAATGTTCTCTCCCTGGATTTGAAAGAAAACAGCTAACTAAACCCACTGCATGAGCAATATCTGGTCTTGTACAAACCATTGCATACATTAAACTACCCACTGCAAATGCATAAAGAACCCTCTGCACATCTTCGTTCTCATCATTATTAGAAGGACACTAATTCTTGCCCAATTTGAAGTGCATAGCTAAAAGAGTACTAACCACCTTAGCGTTGTCCATTTCAAACCTTTGAAGTACTCTTGCGATGTACTTATCTTGTGATAACCACAACTTCCTGAATGCCCTATCACAATTGATCATCATGCCAAGAATTTGTTTTGCTGGTCCTAAGTCTTTCATAGCAAAAGACTTGTTCAATTCTTGCCTCAACTTCTTGATCCTAGAAGCATTTTGACCAACAATAAGCATGTCATCAACATAAAGCAACAAAATGATAAAGTTATTAGCAGAAAATATCTTTACAAAGACACAATGGTCTGAAGAAGTCCTTTTGTATCCATATTGTCTCATAACCGATTCAAACTTCATGTACCACTATCTGGAAGCTTGTTTTAGGTCATACAACCTCTTTTTCAATCTGCACACAAATTCCTCCTTGCCTTTGACTTTAAAACTTTCTGGTTGCTCCATATAAATCTCCTCATCTAAATCACCATGGAGAAAAGTAGTCTTCACATCCATTTGTTCAACCTCCAAATCAACACGTGTTGGTAAACCAAACACAACTCTGATTGAAGACATTCTAACAATCGGAGAAAAGATCTCACTAAAATCAACACCCTTTCTTTGACTAAAGCCCTTAACAACAAGTCTAGCTTTGTATCGTGGAACCAAGGTGCCATCTTCATGTTTCACCCTATAAACCCACCGATTCTTCAAAGCTTTCCTGTCTTTTGGCAACTTAACCAAATCAAAGGTATGATTATCAAGCAAAGATTTCATCTCATCTTTCATGGCTTCAAGCCACTCCATTTTCTGCTCCCTTTCCATGGCTTCTTGATAACTTTCAGGTTCTCCCCCGTCAGTGAAAAGTACATACTCACTAGAAGGATAACGAAATGAGGGTCTCCTTTCCTTGCTAGATCTTCTGAGTGGATCTACTGGGACCTCTACAGGAACATCCTGTTGATCATTTACTACTTCATTTAAAGGAGCAGCAAGATCATTTGCATCTACATGACCATCATGGATGTCATCTTGGACTTTATCATTTTGAAAATGATTTTCAACTGCATTTGGCACCATAGTCTCAACAGCTGGCCTAGAATCAACCAAACTCTCATTGCTTTGAAGACTTGTCTTCTATGCCTTGTCAATATCTTCAATAGTTTGGTCCTCAAAGAATACTACATCATGGTTTCTGACTAGTTTCTTTTCAACTAGATCATACAATCGGTAGCAAAATTCATCTTGACCATAACCAATGAAGATACACTGCCTGGTTTTAGCATCCAACTTTGACCTCTCGTCCTTGGAGACATGCACAAATGCTTTACATCCAAAAACCCGCAAGTGATCATAAGAAACATCCTTACCACACCAAACTCTATCAGGAACATCATTATCCAAAGCAATAGTGGGAGACAAATTAGTAACATGCGCCACTGTATTAAGAGCTTCTACCCAAAAAGTTCTAGGCAATTTAGCTTTAGCAAGCAAACATCTAACTCTCTCCATCAAAGTTTTGTTCATCCTTTCGGCTAAGCCATTCAACTGAGGAGTCTTGGGAGGAGTTTTTTGATGCCTAATACCTTGCTCCTTGCAATAGTTATCAAACAGTTCAGAATATTCACCACCATTGTCTGTACGAATGCACTTCAATTTCTTGCCTATTTGTCTTTCAACCAAGGCTTGAAATTGCTTAAATACATCAAGAACCTGATCTTTGGTCTTTAAAGGATAAACCTAGAGCTTCCTTGAATGATCATCAATAAAGGTGACAAAATAAAGTGCACTACCATGTGAGCTCACCTTCAAAGGTCCACACACATCAAAATGCACAAGCTCTAGCAAATCTGGCTTTCTTAAAGGAGGATGGTTTTTGAAAGAAACTCTTTTTTGTCTCCCAGCCAAGCAATGAACACATTGTTCCAACTTTGCTTCCTTTAATCCAAAAAGCACATCCTTCTTGGCCAAACAATCTATCCCCTTTACATTCATATGGCTAAGCCTCTTGTGTCATAACACTGATGATTCATCTTTCTCAACTACATTAATAGAGTCATCAGCAATGGAACTCTGCATCAAATACAAGTTGGAAGACTTGGAGCCTCGAGCTACAACAAGGGAACCTTTAGTGAGTTTCCACTGCCCATCACTAAAAAAACTGCAATAACCAGCATCATCCAGCTTTTCCCCAGAAATTAAATTGAGTCGGATATCAAGTGCATGCTTGACATCCTTAAGGGCCAACTTTGTGCCATTGTTGGTTTGCAAGCAAACTGTTCCCATATCAATCACCTTAATTTGGCCATCATCACCCATCTTCAATACCCCAAAATCACTAGAAGTATAAGATGTGAAAAATTCCTTCCTAGGAGTAACATGGTATGCAACATTAGAATCCACAACCTAGCTTGTCTCATGAGATGCAAAATTGATGACATTTTCATCAACAACAAAAAGATGATCTCCATTAATGGCAACTGCAACATGGTTCTCATTATCGTCGTCTTTCTTCTTCCCCTACCTCATCTCCTTTTTAAATTGAAAACAGTATTTCTTGAGATGTCCCTTTTTACCACAATGGTGACATTCAAATTTTTATGCTTTGGCCTTGACTTGCTTCTACTTTTATCTCTGCCTCCTTGACCTTTATTTTTGCTTCTCTCCTTATCTTCAATGACTAGAACATCTAACTGTGAGGTTGAAGAAGATGCAACTTGATTAATTCTTCTCACCTCTTCATTCAAGACACCAGTCTTAGCATATTCCATGGTCATAGCACCATTAGGAGCAGCATTGGTTCATGAAACTCGAAAAGTTTCCCATGAATCAGGCAAAGTATTAAGCAGCCAAAGTCCCTGAATCTCATCATCAAATCTACCACCCATATTAGACAAGCAATCAAGGATGCCTTGAAAATAACTAACATGATCTAAAATAGAACTTCCTTCTTTGTACTTCAAGTTTATCAACTACTTTACCTGGAACAACTTGTTATTGCCAGTTTTCAAAGCATAAAGTGTCTCAAGTTTTTCCCACATAGTCCTTGCATGTGTCTCATTTGCAATGTGATTTAAGACATTGTCTTCTACCCACTGTCTTATGTAGCCACAACTTTGTTGGTGCTCAAAAGTCCACTCTTCATCAATCAAAGAATCTGGTTTTTGAGTCTCGAACACTAGCAAATGCATCTTTTTCACAAATAGGAGGTATTTCATTTTAACTCTCCATTTTTTATAATATGCGTCATTCAAGCAAATCATTTTACTCGTATTAGCCTTCATAATTCAAATAGATATCTGAAAACAACAAGCCAAATGCTTTGATACTAATGTGTTGGGAAGAATGAGGTGTCACCTGAGCACAGCGGAAACAAAAGCAACACCAAAATCTTCCCTAGTCTATTTGAAATTGTTAGGAGCAAGCTAAATTGAGTCCAAATAAGTTATGGCAGTAGCTAAAAATATGTAGAACAGTAAAAATAGCCAAGGCAAAGTAACCACACAAGAGACAATATTTTGCATGGAAAACCCCAAAGATGGGTACAAGCCATGGTACATCCAATCCACTCAAAATATCTCCACTATGATAAAAGTGAGTACACAATATTCTCTTCTAAAGGGCACAAAAATAGCAGCAAATAAGAGGAACAATAGGTCACAAACCAACAAAGTAAAAAAGGGATCATAGGAAAACAGAGCACCAAAATACGAGGTACTGTTCAAGGCACAAGAACTGAACTTATAGAGCTCCAAACAAAAAACTGACCATTCAGATTGTAGATCAAAGTCTTGTAAACCCCCAGACCAAATTTCAGCTTAATCCAACAATGAACTTTTGCTAATCAGACAAAGTTGCAAAATTGTGCACTATACCAATTTGCAGAATTCTCCCCTGCTTTCTTTTCCTTTTTTGGTCGGTCGGTCCCTCACGTGTTCTCCACTTTCTGCTGTCCAAATCAGACTCCTTTCTTTGTCTTAAAGGGCTGCAAAATATGGCTTCAAGTGGGCTTAACAAGTGTGGGCTTATTCCACAAATATTGGTCATTTATCCACATAGGAGGGATAGGCCTAACCCAACACTTTCGTAGGCCCTTCCGTGTATCACAAGAATGGAATCCTTAGAAGCAACTAAAATTTCAATCTTTCTTCTACCCATAAGAAATAGTTATTCCTTTCTATAGTCGCACATGTTTATGTGCACTTTCCCATTCAAAGATTGAAATAAAACTGCAATTTTCACTTTTATTATCTCTTTTCTCTTTGCATCTACCTCTCTGCTCTTTGTATCTAAAGGAACCTCTTGCATTCATCACTGTATCTCTTCTACAAACAAAGAAAGAAAAGAAACCCTTATCAAATTTCATCAAGATAATTAATAATTTAAAAGAAAAAGTTAAAAATTCTTCAGAAAATTGAAATACCAATCAGATTAGGGTTACTTTCTTGTGTCTTTTTCATGGTGAAAGAGGGAGTTTTCCTTTTTCCCAAGTGCGAACCACCGTGTGTGAATATGACTTCGATGACCCAAAACTCCAGAGCAATTCTTGGCTTCGGCGACCGAAGCCTCAGATATCAATGCCTCATGCGTTGAATTTTAATTTTTCTGAGAATGCACCCACCAGCATTTCCCACTTTCGCCACGTCGGATCATAGGGATTTGGTTAACGTAGGAAGGAAGGAAGGAGGTAAAAGTTATCATCCACATTCCACAGTAGCGTTGCGGCCCACCAATAAAATGCTTTATGTACATTATCTGGTTTTTTGGTTCTGTGTAATTATTATATTGGCATGGGTCATCGTTGAATCTTCAAAAAGTTTCAAAAATATGTACTACATTGGATTCATATCATTGATGCAAAATGGCAAGCCTTCGTATGGGCATTTAAGATCAAGATGTATTTCACTTCAAAACGTAAAAAATATGCAGTGCTCATGTTGATATGTGTACGGTAAATGACTAAAAATTTTCAATGCTGAAAAAGTGTTCGATAAAATATGTAAGAGAAATGTACTCCCACGTACCATTAGATGTACTCTTATAGGGGATTTTTTTTATTTCTTGCTTTTGGGTAAGGAGCCTTAGAGCCTGTTTGGTGCAGATTATAAGAAGAGCTTTTTGACTCTAAAAACACAAATTGCACCAAACGAATTAGCCTCCCAAACTTGCTGCAGCTTTTGAGAAGCTCAGCTTCTCGCCATTCCTTTGCAAAGCTCGGAAGCTCCAATTTCTTATTTCCGCAGGAGCTTCTCACTCCATGTTTAATGAAATTGACAGTCTTCCCATTTTATCCTCACACTTCCTTTTATTTACGAAAAAACTAGTATATAAAGAACCAATTCATAACATCACACCGACCAACCCGGGCACAGTTGTTTCTTCTTCCTCATCCAATCAGAGAAACAAACCAAAAATATCCAATCAAAGAAACAAACCAAAAATACTTACCGTATTCTTTCTCATTTTCTTTTCCCTCTAAACCAAAAATTCCCTCATCTTCCATTCAGAGACGAACCCAGGAGCTGGGTTCGTAGCAAACCCCGCACTTGAGTTCCAAGACAAACCCAGCGCCTGGGTTAGCAACGAACCCGGCACGGGGTTCATCGCAAACCCCTCCTCCCCTGTGTTTCGAGACGAACCCAAGCACGGGGTTCGGTTCATGCAAACCCAAAGGTAAAAAAAATAAAAGAAGAAAAAACAGCAGAGGAATGGGAGAATAATAAACTTTATAATATTTATATTAATAATTATATAATTAAATGATTTTAAGGTTATATGAATAAAAAATATAACATATTATTAATTTTTATCATATAAATATTTCATGTAATTTAAGTAAAAATAAATAAATTTTTTCTTAATTAATATATTCCATTAAAACTTAACGAAAAATA
>BPVZ01000009.1:875064-892276 GCA_020521535.1 Rubroshorea leprosula
TAATCATATTAAACAACATCTAAAAAGGAAAAAGTAAACGCTCCAGTTAAAAATTTAGTTCAACTAAAATTAAGTAGGAGTATAAATTGTAACAGGTATATGTGCAAATTTTTGTTTTTGTTTTTTTTTTTCAAAAACGTTTAGCATATGAATAAAGAATTCATAGTTTTGCAATTCATTTTGTGCAAATTATATATTTTATAATGATCAATAATAGAGAAAAATCATCTTAATATTACATGGGCTCATCCGTTATCAACAATTATTAAAACGTGCATCCCACCTTCATTACTTCCCTGATAAATTAAACAAAAGGAATATTTGAGGGACAGAAAATGGTGGGTTGTCGACGGCCGATAAAAGGGTGGGGGGGTGAGGGATGGGGTGGGGTGGCTTGTCCTGCCCGTTAGTAGTGAGTCAGGGTCTTAGCCAACGGCTGGTAGGTTTCGGTCCTCAATTAGACCAGTTGTTGTGTGAGGATATATTAAGCTTTCAATTAACTTGATATCTGCTTGAGAACCAGAGGTTAAAGAGTACTTATATGATAAGGTTGTTATTTGCCTAGCATTTTACTTCATTTGATGACACCTCGAATTAAAGAAGTGTAAAGTGCCAAACGGGTTGAACAACACAGTGGGAGAGAGAGTCCCCCCCATATGGAATGGCTAGGTCTGCAGAGTGCAGAAGGAAGTATACCCTACGTTTTGACCGGATTTGGGCAAAGAGAGGTACAAGGTTCTCCTGATACCCAAACCCCATGACGTTTTACCTACAACACAACAGATGCTCACACTACCACTCAATAATTGATGCTTATACTATACCTACCAAATTTCTACATACCTCCCGTTACCGTGTTCTTATCTTCGTATACAGGCGTGAGGACTAAGGCCCAACCCCACTTTGATTGATGCTGACTCCAAGAATTTAATATATTTGGTTGAGGCCTTGTCCAGTTGCTCGGCCGCATCAACGTCAGATGCTGTCTTGAAAACAAAAGTTCCTATGACTTTTCAGGCGTGAAGAAGGCTTTATTGAAATAATTCCAAGCTGCGGTCCCCATGGGATAGGGATTGCATAGGGGGCTACGTGGTCCTTCACGTGGTCTACTAAAGCAGTTTAACAAGGACACTTACTTGCAACTCTAATTGCAACTTGACAAACAGTACCTTCCCAAGTGATGGAGTTAGTGTTACCGAGGTTTGACTTTGATTTGCTACAAATTCATGCTTGAAGGGTAAAGTTAATAGCCTGAACAAGTCTATTTAGTAAGAGACTATGCAAATTTTTTACAGTCAAAAACTTGATCTAACATAGCAAGTAGGGTTAATTGGGTTTATTAGTGTTACGCAATACAATGGACCAAAACATGCAAACAATTTACATTAGGAATTTTCCAGATGTCTGAATGCAGAACTCACATCACGATACATTTCTCTTTAGATTTTGCCTCGGCCTTTGGAGTTGAGGGCTGCCTTCCGCTATTTCTTGGCACCTGCACAATGCAATAAGATCATGAGTCCGCCCGAGCAGGGCAATGATGTAGGAGATGGTGAATACTTTCTCAAAACTGCCATTCCTAGATAAAAAGGCGTCCAAGATTTAAAGGCTGCATCAATTATTTTCATCTTCATTGAATAATTGGTAAAATGAATCAGAACAACAAACATTTTGAGGCTCTTGCAAAGACTAATGATCTCGTACAATCTCGTACCATATCCATTTTCAGAACAATTCACAAACCATTCTAATGTTGCGCTAAGAATTCTTGGAAGTTTTGCCACTTGAATTGTCTATATACTCAGTAGCAAGCTGGTCTAAGTGATTTAACCTCATATGAAGGTTCAAGCCATCAGACACTGAAGATGATGGTTTTATTTTTTTCACCGCAAGAGCATGTTTGAAAAGATGGGAATATTGATTATTTACCTGCGGACCTGTGACCAATCTTGAAGCCCCACTAACAGTTGGTTGCTGAACATTCTGTCGCTGTTGTTGCTGTTCAAACTCCTGTTGCTGCAGAGCTATTGCCAATTGCAAATCAGAGCTGTAAAATTGTGTAGAATTAGTGAAACCTTATTGACTAGCACAATGATTACTTCATGAACAACCATGAAAACATATTAAACTTTAAAATAATTCAAAAAAAAAAAAAAGGAAAAACACTTTTAATTTTACCAGTACTTCCAACTAAGGTGATGATCAAAATGTTAAATGTCGTCAAGTTATAAAATTGTTACTAAAACAAATCTTTGGCAGTTTGAAGTTAATGACTTAATTCCATAGGTGAGGGAATCCCACTTAATGAAAGAATCCCAAGTGGCATAAAGATATTGCTATGAAGTCAGAAGCTTCCAGTTAAACAAATTATCATAGAACTAGGTCCAACCATTCAAATGAAGAGGCTATAATGAAATCACTGTCACAAGAGGTTCAGATAAGAGATTGATCCAAGCAGAGCAAACAGTCTGATTGAGTACAATAAATAAAAATAAAATCCAACAATTTCAGTCAAGAGGCACAGAAGTCAGGATAAGTACTTTATATCCAACCCTGCCTGTGCTGCACTATCAATGCTGGCAATAAAATCCTGCAGCATGAACACCTGAAGTAAGTTACATAGAAGCCACTTAAAACCAACTTGTATAGAATTCAAATAGAAGAAAAAAAGAGCCATGTACAGCAGTATTGGCCATGGCATTATGTTCATCCCATGTATCACTTGTATGACTATCCACCTTGAATTCCTTGAAATTACTAGTCATAAACAACGTGTCCCCATTGACCTGAAAACATAAGAGACTTAGAAATTGGACATGAAACCTTCAAAAAAACAGCAGCCATATGACAGGGAAGAAAAAAACAAATATTTTACATGGTCTCAATCTCAAGATTTAAAAAAAGTAAGGAAGTCTTTTCAGCAACATTCTGCTATATTTCAAAAACTTTCATATTCTTGTTTTACCATGCACAAGAAAAGAAAAGAACAAAATAATTTGAGGCAAGATATTTACCTCATTCAGTTTCTCCCAAACCAAATCTGGCTGATTTAGGTAACCTTGGTCTGTAGCTAAAAGATAAAGATCACCTTCATACTGCAAATAAAGTAAAGATTCAATACAACAATTTACAAAGTTTGGAGGACAAAGTGGTCACAGAAATCAACATCATAATGTTCACCCTATTCAACAGGTGCAATTATATCTGGCATATCATAGATGGAAAGTTCACTAATTCACTGACCTTGAACATGGTGCTGAAATGATTATTACGGAAAAAAACACAAAGCTCACGTTCCTTCAGACCATCTTGTAAGCAAAAAAGCCTGCAAAAATATTGAACAATCAGTACATAGCTCTTACTTGTGCAGAAAGAACAAAACCTTTTGGAACCCAGAAGTAATTAGAAGCCAACAGCAGGTTAACACACCCATAGACCGTCAACTGGTTGGCATTGTTCTTCAAGAAGTTCCTTATCAGTTCCCCTGAAATGTATTGAAAAACATGAGAAAGCCATCTTCATAGCCATGCTATATTATAGTTTAAAGGGCAAACAGATTACTCAATGCACAATAGTATCGAATTGCATTTTTTTCGAGAAGCACCACCAACCTTGTTGTGCAGTGATTTCATCCTTAGATCTCACATCACAAGTATCTAGAGTTCCTTTGTCAGCTTGTTCAGCAAGAATCACCTCACCTTCATATACAGGCTCCCGCTCATGATATACTTTAGTTCCTGAATCCAGTATGCACTCCTCTCCTTCATAAATGGGCTCACTGTCATCGAGACTAGAAGTAACAGTTTCAGATACATCTCCAGGCAGTATTCTGCCACTAGATGACTCTGAATCTGCATTTGGTAAAGACAAGGACAATACTTCTGTTCTATCACACCCACTATCTTTATCTGCTTGTTCATTAGCACTGATTGTCGAAGTAGATTGAAGCTCAACTTTTTCACCCATGTGAAAAGTGCCAGTACCATTTTTATCTACGGCTGCAGTGTCTTTTGCAGGAGAAATAGAAACTGGATCTTTTATCTGAAGAAATGCAGAAGCACTACCCTTCTCAACCACATCACTAAAATGTTTAATATCTCCAGATTTCAAGAAGGATGATTGATCAACATAATGATCACACCCATCAATCTTTTCCTCCTTTGCAAAGCGCTTCAAACAGGTCGCATTATCATTATCATTGCAATTATCTGACAAGGATAACTCTGGGTACTGCAAATTCTGATTTCCAACACCATTTTGCCCATCTCTTGTACGTACAGAATCTACAGAAACAAGGTCTTCCGAACAAGTTCTCCCATCCACAGCATCTGACGCAGCTCCAAGAGAATTGCCAACGTTTGTAGACTCAGTCTCAGATAATTTCAAGACTCTTGACAGTTCTTCCTCTTCTTCAAGGTCCCCTCTTCTTTTTGGGGGATCAGAGACAGAACTGGGAGAACTATCAAAAGATCTGGTTTTTGACAGGCTAGGGGAAGGAACTCCAAGAGTTGCAGTTGTTGCGGCAGCAAAATCTACACAATCTTCAGAATTATTTTTAGGCATACCCTCCATGTTTTGTGTGTCTAGTGCAACAAGCTCCCCCATGATGGTATTATAAGATTTTGACCCAATTGCAATTGAAGTTTCATAGTCCTGGCACATTTGCACGTTAAAAACTAATCATCAAATCATGGTCCAATACAAAACACATTTCATGAAACAGGTACAAGCTACAATCAAATATAATATATATATATATATATATTCACTTAGAAAAAATATTTACAAATGGAGGAAACCCAAAGAGGTGAACCATGCAAATCCCAAATCCTGACAGAAGTGGCGTGGATGCACAGAATTTTCTAAATCAGGCTAAGCATAGAAGATTTTTTTCCATTGGGAGTTTGACAAACACCAATTACCACAGAATAGGGATCAGAGCATTAAAAATACAAATAAGATGAGTTTCAGTATATCTTAGTTTGAACATGACTTGACCAGAGAGGGGATTTTACCTGAGGATCAACTATCCAACCATGACATAGGGGAATGTCCAGCAAATCAAATATGGCACACTCAGGAGTGAATTCAAAATCATCTATTCTGCAAGTGGAACATGTGCTTCAATCACTACAACAGAAAAAGATTTCTAAAAAAGGGTTGAGAGAAGAGGAGTCTAACCTCCTGAATTTTATATTTACATCAATCCCAGTTGTAAGCCGTGGAAGCAAATTCATTGCATCTGCAATATTCTGCTGTTGATTTTTAAGGTACTCATCATCCTTATTCTGTATGCCAAAAAGGTGCACCAGAATTAGTGTCTACGTATACTGGCAAAAAGTGAATAACGAAAAAGGAAGGAAATTACATTGACATTACTGTTGGAATCAATCAGTCGCTCCACCACCAGTGAAAGCAATTTCTCTTGTGAAACTTCAGATATATCAGGACTCAGCTTAATGTTGTTCCTCAGAAGAAGAACATTACCTGTTGAAACCCCCAAATTCATCATTAAAATGCATTTAGACAAAATATGACAACAGCCATAAATGAAAGCCAGGTACATATATGTGTGATCATTGCCAATCCATTATTTTTTCAGAAACCATCAAATATGTCAGAAGAATCTTTTGGCAATTAAAAATAGTAAAAGGAAAAGAAAAACCAATGTAGGTATTAAATCTTTCTTTAGCATACAATCGGGCATCCATAAGATATTTAACCTTCTAGACATCCAATTGATAAATTCTATACTTTAGTTTTATGAAACGAATGTACACGGAAAAACCTACGGCTCAATCTATATTCCAAGAGATGTAGGATATCAGCAACAACTCTACAACTATAATAACAATTCTAACTGACCGCATAGAATACAAAAACAGAATCACTTCTATTATGCTGCAGAAACCTTCTAAATTAGAAGAAAATAATTATGCACTTTAAGATAAGCAAAAAAACAAAGAGTAAAATTAACGTAAACCCAGGTTAGCCAAAAAAAAATTATTGTTAAGCACTAATAAACCTCTTGCTTCTTCGAAAATTAAATCAATAGGACGAACAATTTCAAGATTCATATTTCTCTTCAGCATCGTTTCTTCATCAATAGGATGAAGAATTGCGAAAATCCGCAATTAACACAGACTCAGTCACTCAATAAGAAACGAGAGATACACGACAAGAAAACGAAAAACCCTAACGAAACAAAAGGCAAAACAGGCAAACACCATAATCTACCAATTGACCTGAAAAAACGTTTTCAGGAAATCGATCCTTGATCGCTAGCAAAAGCTCTCAAACCATTTAACCTATTGGACGAGCCGTGAGAATGAATCCCAACTTTTCCAGAGCAGACTAATTCCGAAACCACGGGAGCAAAACCCTAGAAATGGAAAGAGATAGACGATTATGACTTACATATGGCGAGGAGAGGGCATGGGCCATTGTCGTTTTGGAGTATAATAGGCGTAGTACGACCAAAGAACTGCATCGTCTTGGTTCTGTACACGCACTCCTTTACCAGCGGTTGCTGCTGATGATCGTTCTCCAGGTTCTGCGCCTGCGGTTCTTCGTTCGCCGGAGAAGAAGGAGATGCAGCAGCCGACGCCATTTTTTGGATTTTTGCACTTTGATCACGGTAAGGGTCGCTAAAAACTTTTCTGGAAAGATGTATGGACGGAGGACGAAGAGTGAAAAAAGAAATCGTGATTAATGCGGAAAAAAATTTTATTTGGACGAGAAGACCACAGCGAGTATTATTTCTCCTTTTAAATGTAAAGACAATTTAACTCCTATTTTTAAAAAATAGGGTAGTAATAAATTCCGGACAAAATATGTGACAAAATCACCGTTACTTAGCACACAATTAATCAGTCTAATTTATTTTTCTTGTATTAGTTGCATATGACAAGAGGTAGTTATTTTTTATCACATTTATTTTATCTCATTTATATATCATATAACTCGAGAAACTCTTGGTAATTAGCTGCTCCTCACATAATGCGACAAAAACTAATATTGAACTCCTTAACATACAAAATTGATAGATTTTAATTCTTTACTTTATAATATATAATAGTTTTAGTTCTTTATCTTATAAAATTTGTAAGTTTTAACTCCTTATCTTATAAAATTGATAAGTTTTAACCTCTTACATTATATTATGATATTTTATCCCATCACTGATACAAATTAAAGAAAATAACCCTCATTTAACATCAGATTATAATGTTATGTTAGTTAACTGTTAATATCTATTAGCATTTCGTTATAAATAACATAAAATTTAAATTTAATTTTATTTGTTAATTCCATTAAAGAAATGCTAACGGATGCTATCAATCGACTAACAGAATTAATAGAACATTATAACCTGATGTTAGATAAATGCTATTTTCTTCAATTCGTATAGATAAAAGGCTAAAAGTGCTATAATATAAGGTGAAAGGTTAAAACCTACCAATTTTGTAAGGTGAAAAGTTAAAACCTATCAATTTTGTAAAGTAAAAAGTTAAAAACGTCATATTATAAAATTAAGAACTAAAACCTACTAATTTTATAAAGTGAGACACTAAAAATTAATTTTAACCCACATAATGCTTCTCACCAAACTTAATTTGGAGTTCTTTTCATTCCTTTATTTTCCTCCTTTTATATAACTTTGTTAAAAAAAATTATATATCATACAATTCAAACTTTTAATTTTTTTTTATTGAAAGGTGCTGGCATCAATTTAATTTATTATGATCTCTGTTCAAATATTTGCGCACCAATCTCATATCTCTGAAAATTTGTATATAATTTTTAATTTTATTTTTTCATTTTAGGTTTTGAACGCTGATGCCGGTGCCTTTAGGCAATCTTAACATAAGAGCCTCAGCTATATGTAAATAAATTAATTTTGTTATGCTTGTGATGTAATAGATCCCAGAGGTCAGGGACCTTTCTCCATTTTTGTCCCAGTGTTTAGTTAATGGTGGCTGGGGGGATCCTGCAATAATTTTTTTATAGGGGGGTAAAAAAAGCACTTCCTTCCTTATTCCCGTCTTGAATGAAAATGAGTGGTACTAATGGGATGGGTATAAGTAATTCTCACCAAAATATACTAAATACTGTCATTTGAAATTTAAAGGATATATTTTTTTTATCTTGGTTTGCACAATTGGAGCAATCATTTTTCATCAATTATCCTCTTCTTTTCGCATATCATGTGATTTGACTTCAAGATCTTTTACTTCTAATAGAAGGAGATGATTATTGAATACTAAATAATTCAGGTTTTTGATTAAATTTAAATAACTTTTAAATAAAAGAATTACAAAATAGTATGTCATACTACCGTAGAAGCCACTCTATTATACTTTAATCAATGTACATCTAACTGTTTAAGGTATGTTTGATTTGATAAACAAGAAAGAAAATAATAATTTTTTTAACAAATTATATTACAATATTAACCTGTTTTTATCAAAAGGAAGAATTACAAAATACAAGGAAAATTGACTAATATAGGGGATTAGGGGTCTTTGATAAAAAGTCTAAAATTAATTAGACTCTCTAAAGATGGAAACTTAATCGTTAAGAAATAAATCACCTACCAGCAAAGCGAAAACATTTGGTTCTCCCTTTTTTTTACAATTTCGACTCTTTGCTCTTTTTTTTTTTGCCATCAAATCTTTGCTTTATTGTGACAAAAACATATGCATAAACCAAAACTAGACAAGCAAAACTAAAATTGAAAATTAAAAATTAAAACGAAAATTTGGAAGGAAAAGAGACCTTGAGATTCGTCTTCGTTCTCTAGAGTTGCATGGATCCACGCTCCCGATTTTGTGGCCGCTGACGGGCCGCCCAAACCATATCAAGAGACTGGATGAAACATTGGCCCATATTTAACCATTACTACGGATTGTTCAGGCCCTTCAGGGTCAAAAATAAGCCCGGATCCATGTTTCTATTTTGTAGCTGCAACGGGCTGCCCAAACCATATCAAGACTCAAGACTCAAGACTCAAGACTCAAGAGACGGGATGAAACAATGGCCCATATTTACAAATATTACTGATTGTTCTGGACTTCAGGCCCTTCAGGGTCAAGAATAAGCCCGAATGGCCCATTGAATTTGAAATTGTGGACCCTATTGGTGGTCCACTTTTTCTCTGTCAAAAACATGAAAACCCATTGCAGGAAGGCCGCAACTTGCGCTGCCTAGATGAGTTTAAGATGTGTAGGTACCCATCAACCATGTGGAGGTGACCCAAAATTGAGTTTCACAGGGACAGGTACCTGTCAACCACGTGGAGGTGACCCAAAATCCAGGTCATCATTGTACGGGCCTACTCTTTCTCAAAGGGATAGTGACCTGCCATTGTCCAACTTCTGGGTTTAGGCATTATCCCAATGGTTATGTTCCCATGGCAATTTATTCAATTTTGCACATGGTTATTAACATCCCAATCAAAAAAAATGGAAGAAGCTCTTCCATTTTTTTTGATTGGTAGAAACAAGCTCTTCCATTTGTTTATTTATAAGGTATGTTTGGTGAAACTTGTAAGAATTCTAGTTTTTTAATATTATTTATATTTTATAAGTTTAAATTTTTTTTAAAAAAAATTTACATTTTTTAACTTTTTTTAAATTTTAAAAAGATTTTAAATAGTAAATTTTGAAAAATTTTAAATTTATATTTTTTTATACATTTCCTTTTTACTCATTATCTTTTATTTCTAAAAATAACTTTAAAATTTTTCATCCAATAAAAATTTAAACCTATAACTCATAAACAGTATCAAAAAAGTAAAAACTCTTACAAGTTTCACTAAACATGCTCTAAGTCTTATGTTTTAAAATTTAAATTATATTAAATTATAAAAATTAACTAATGTAAGAGGTGCATTTTAAAATTATTAAGAAAAAAATTAATCTGGACCTAAATCTAATTTAAAAATACCCTAATTGTAAATATAGATTAAAATATCAATTTAGTCCCTTAACTTTTAGATTTATATCAAAATTATTCATCAATTTTAAAAATATTAAAATTATCCCTAAACTTTAATTTTTAATACTAAAAAAACCTTTCTGTTAATAAAAGTGTCACGTAATTTATTATTTTATCATAAAATCAATTCTTTTTGAAAATTCTACTAACGTGTAAAATTAAACAATTATATTTTATTATCGTAATATATTTTCATTTACATATTAGATTGTTATATATAATCAAAGTTAAAAAACTAATTCGGCATTTGTAATCAAAGTTTAAGGATTAAGTTAGTACTTGTCTTTAAAATTTAAGGATTAAATTGGTATTATCTTTAAAGTTTGAGGACTATTATGGTACAAAAATTAAAGTTTAGGAAAATTTTTAATATTTTTTGAAGTTGTGGGACAATGTTAATACAAATTTAAAGTTAAGGGACTAAATTAGTACTTTAACCTAAAATAAATTATAAATTTATAATGTCATATTATGTTATAATGTTATCATTTAAAGATAACATATACTAATAATTTATTAATTCAAATGAAAGAAACTTAACTTCTTCTTAATAAGATTTTAAATTTAAAATTTATAAATAAAAAATAAATACTAAAAAAATTTCTCTTTATAAAGTTTCACTTACTTCTCACTTCAAAATAATTAAAGAACAATGTGACCTTTAAATGTAAGATCTAGTTAAATAAAAAAAATTTTAAGATAGCATGCAAAATAAGAAACACCCAAATTTTCATTTTAAAATTGAAACAAACACTAAAACAACCTTCTCTTCTTCTCTTATAAGATGTCATTCTACTCAATTTTAAATTAATTAAAAATTAATATAACTTTCAAATCATAAGGTTTAGTAAAGTAAAAAAAAATTTAAGATAGCATGCAAACTAAGAAACACCCAAAAATTTATTTTAAATCAAATGGTGCTCTGTCACCGCACCACATGACACATGCGCACAACCAAATTAATGTAAAGAGAAAGAAAACCCCGAGGTAAAGGTGGAAAAAAGAGAACTCAGAGAAGGGGGAAAAAGTAAAACCAAGCCAGCGGGCAGGCGGTAAGTCAGTGACCACACAAAGAATGAAACTCACCAAACAAGGAACAGCCACGTGAACCAGACTGACCCAAATGACGACACTGCCTACTGATCTGTCACAATGCCATTGGTCCACGTCCTATCCAAAACGTACGGACTGACGATGACCTGTTTCCAATCTTGTACGGACCGCCACGCAATTTATACACCCCCTCCATTCACGGACCCCACCTCTCCCCTCGCACCCTTACTTTTCATCGTGCCCCGGTGAGTGCCTGAAATTTGCGTGCAACCCACTCACACACAAAAATAGTTAGAAAGTAAAAACTGTCCGGTAGAAACTGGCAACAGACAGGATTGTTCGCTGTTCTTCCCTTCACATGTTATCATGCTTCTTCACTGGATACCCGGCGCGGAGGTTGTCGGTCAAATTCAACAGGTGTCTTTATGGTAGGGAATAGCATCAAATTTCCATGCCTCAAGATGTCAGATGGTAGGTGTGTGCCAGTGTGGAATCAACATGTCTTGGCATTTATTCTCCAATTTTCTGTTTTTAGGAGGTGCTTGTTTGCACTTCTCAAATTTCCAAAAGAAGAAAGAGATTAGGTTCTTCCGTTGTCACTTCCTCACTCTCTCTCTCTCTTTTTCATTTTTTTGGAATTATAATTATTTTTTATAATATTTGCAGTCTAGGGTTATTGGTTCCTAGAGAGGAAGAAAAATGGAATAAATTGGACAATAAATCCTCAATTCTTCACTGCAAAAACTAGGGTTTCTCAGATTTGATTTGAAAGGGGTTACCTTCATTAATTAGCTCTCACACTCACATACCAAGAAAGCAAGAAGCTTTTGCCGGCTTTTTCCTAATTTGTATCAGATCTTCATATATTCTTTTTTCTATTTTTGGAAAGCTTTCTGGGTTTTGCTTATTTTGAGTTACTTGTCGACTGATCAGGATTTTTTTTTTTCTCTCCCCTTCATGTACAGTCTGAAAATGGTGAGAGGGAAAACCCAGATGAAGAGAATAGAGAATGCTACAAGCAGGCAAGTAACCTTCTCAAAACGCAGGAATGGACTGCTGAAGAAAGCGTTCGAGTTATCGGTTCTCTGTGAGGCTGAAGTTGCACTCATCATCTTCTCCACTAGAGGGAAGTTGTATGAGTTCTCTAGTTCATGGTGCGTTTCTTCTGTTAATTAATTTCTTTTAGTCATTAAATGTGATGTTTGGAGCAGGAAGGTAACCAGCCCTACCAAAAGTAGGCAAAGGAGGGACCTTTTTTTCAGTCAAAATTATCTGATCTCAGATCTCTCTTTCTCCTGTGTCCTTTCTATTTTACCTTTAAGAATCAAATCTAAGCTTGTGATTTTTTCCTTTTGTTACTTGATGTGAACCAAGTACGGATTGGTTTCATTCCTTCCTCAGTTTACTAAATTTTCTAATTAAGAGATAGGAGAAGAATTTAATTACACATAGAGCTAGGGTTAGTGTCTAAATTTCTTGATTAGTTTCTTCATTTTTTTGTTATATGATATTCATGATAAATTTCCCTTCCTGAGTTTCAGAAGAAAGTGTTTTAGATACGAGTCTTTTATGTATATGTCCATGGAGCACAGTTTACCCTAAATATCCAGAAAACCTTGTTTTATACGATTATTGACAGATGTCAGGAGTTAGGAATGAACTATTTATAATATCATGTGGAAGACGATTTTTTGGGCTAAATTTAATTACTGAAAGGCATACGCATGCTCATATTGATGGGACTCTTATTGCTGTTTCTAAGGGGCCAGTCTGTGACCAGGAGGTTGTACTTTTGTCTTTTTGGGCCGCAAGCAGGAGGTTGAACTTGGTAACCCCATTTTGTGGTTATATTGGTACTCTAGGATGAAAAATGAATCGATGAAATTACTATTACTTGATCAAAATGCATGATTTGAGTTATTTTCTTCAGTTTCTTGCTTAAAGTCTCTTGTCTTGATGAGTGCAATGTTAATGGTGGTTTTGTAAGCTAATTAAAGCCTCTTAACTATAATTAATTAAGTAAAAACAGGTAGATTTAATTAGGTGATCTAACTAAATTAATAATTATATTTATGCCATTCCTACTATGATTAATTAGTTAATAAGCTCGGTTCCAGTTCCATACATATCTCTCTCTCTCTCTCTCTCTCTCTCTCTCTCGCTCTTTTTGATAAACTCACAATACATATATATCCTTATAAAGTCGCTCATATGCTTTTACAATTTTGATCTTATGCTTAATGACCTTTAAAAACTCTTTTTTCTTAGTCAAGTACAACTTTTTGGGGAGGGAAACTGAACCAAGCCTGTGGAGTTGGGTAGTGCACCTTACCAAGCGTCCTGAAGGCGATTTGCTATCTTTAAAACTGTTATAATTTCATGAAATATTCTTACTTGAAGAATTTCTATAATTTTTCCAAAACTAAATGGTGAGTTTCATATAGACTTTTTTAGTCAATCTGGGCTGTTATGTACAGTTTTTTTAACCATACTATTTCATGTGCTGTTATGGGTAAAGTTGTAGTTTCGAGAATTTTCTGAAGATTTGTATTAAATCATCTTGGAGTATTTCTTATGCTCCTTTGCAATAAAATTCATTTTCATTTGCTGATAAAAAAAAGACTCTCCTTAGTCAAAGATGATTTAAGTCTATTGGCTATCGCATTCTTTGTATTTCCTATATATGTCTGTATACATTTGTTTAATGTGCAATCTGACAACTTGAAGAAAACCATAATTAATATATAATACTAGCTACTAAGAGTTTATTAGCATATAGATAAGAGATTGATGATTAAGATACTTCACAGACAATGATGGTTAAGAAGACATGTTGAAACTTTGGGTGAATATTGCAAAGAACATCTGGAGGCCTTGAATTTGAGGACTCATGGTAGATGAAGATTATTCACCTTATTTGAAAGTTTCAGTGCATGTCCCCATAAGGAAATATACTTTACAACCTCAAATCTACCCCCTCTTCATCTTATTTCAAGATGTGCTTACTCTGGTTTTAATTAAGGATGATGCTGCTAGCGTTGAAGTACTATTACATATCGTTGGTGTAGCAATGCTCCTATATATTAATTTCAGAGATTACTTTTTTTATCAGATGAATGAATGTCTTTAATTTGCTTAATTATGACTTGGTTAATTATATACCCCATTTCTACTTCAGTTGAGGTTCTATATATATTGTTATGTTTATTTATTTATGTATATTTTCATTCTTTGAAGTACGTCTATATACTACACATCAATTATAGCATATGATTAAATTAAAGAATACATTGATCATTCAGGTTTTTTTTTCCTGGTCGGGTCATTCATGTTTTCTCTTGTAACATGTAGTAGCTATATATTCATCAATCATTTCATGAATGCTATGCAGTAGCCAGCTACGGTACTAGCGCAGGTCTCTATATTCATCAATCATTTCATGAAAGCTATGCAGTGGCTAGCTAGGGTACTAGCATAGGTTGCTTTTATTATGTTGTTCTTCATCAAAGACTACTTGTTTAGAGAAAGAAAAAGCAGAACGATTAGCCTTACTTTTGTTGTGGCTATTAGCTATATATGGTCTTCTTATTTTTTTAACAGGAGCTATATATGGTCTTGATTTAGGCTTTGGCTTAGAGATTAATCCACAACAAAATCCATGTTGTCGGAGAGGAGACGGTCAATGTAGTCAAAAGTGTCTCTTACTGTTTCAGAAAGTTTGTGGTCCAAAAGGAATTTTTCTAAAGAAGAGAAGAGAGAATTCCTAGAAGTTGGGGATATTGGAAGAACGTGTTGAACCAGTATAGGCGTGCACCACTTAATTTCCTTCTCTTAATCCGAAGTGGTTAATTTAGACATTATGTTATTGTACTACTTCTATTGAAGTCTTCAAAAATTGTGAAATGACACATGATGCTGTCTTTTAAAAATTCTCAAAACTGTTTTTTTGTTAAGTGCTGTGATTTTCACTTCTCCAAAAAAAAAAAAAAAGAAGGTGCCATGATTTTCTGGATTCAACCTGAACTTAGAAATATTGATTTCTTTCTCATTATTATAAAAAAAAGCTGTGTTTTTGAGTTGCTTCATGGAGTATATATTTAAGCTAGCTAGTATTTTTGGGACAAACAAATCAAATTAGTAACTATTTTAATTAATTTCATAACCATCTTCGTCTCTATGTTTTGGGGTGATGCTTCAGCATGAACAAGACTATTGAACGTTATCAGAAGAAATCAGAAAAGCACTCTGGAAACACCAAAGGACTACATGAAAATATTCTGGTAACTAGCTAGCCATTATGTTGTTTAAAAGGCTAATTAATTCAAAGTATATATGCCTTAATTAATTTATTTTGTAGAATGAAATGGAAGAGACTCATGACTTGGGAAAGAAGATTGAGTTTCTTGAAGATTATAGACGAAGACTGTTAGGAGAAGGATTGGGGCTGTGTTCTATTGATGACTTGCAAAACTTGGAAACCCAGCTCGACCGAAGCTTGGCCAAAATTAGGGCAAGAAAGGTACACAAACCACCTAAATCATAGCATATAACAATAGCCTTAATTACATAAGTGACTTAAAATTATTACACTTGCGTACATGCGTATATAAAAGTACTTACAGATCAATTATTTGGTATATTGTCAGACTCAGTTGCTGTTAGAACGGATTGAGAAGCTAAAGGGAGAGGTGATTGTGTTTTACATAAATACATACATATGCATGTTTTAATTTTGTCAGCTACAAATACCTTTGATGTTAAGTTTTGTACAATTTCTTTACTTCTACGTACGTTCCATGGTTCAGGAGAGACAGTTGTTGGATGACAATGCAAAATTGCGAGAAAAGGTATTTATGATTTCAATTTTGGGTTATTTTTATGGAAAATTATTAGTATATTTTTTTATTCTACACGTATTTTTTTTCTGTTTATTTGACTTAATTATTAAAATATAATATAAATATAATCAATTAATTAATTTTTATATGTTATATATTTGGTTATATCTTTAAATTTATTTATTTTTAATTTTAGATTAAAAATAATAACTTTTTAATAAATATATTAAATTAAAAAATATATCAATTATTGTTTTATTTTTATTTATTTAATTATAAAGAAAACTGCTTACTTCCAAATATTGATCTTTCTGCGTTTAAACTTAAATCAGTGTAGTATGCGACCGCGAGACGAATCACAGGAACAAAATACAGAGAGCATGGAGGTAGAGACTGAACTGTTCATAGGACCGCCTGATGAGAGACGGAATACTACTACCCAGAAATTACCATAATCAAAACACACACAAGTTCAAACGTTACTCTCTCCGTCTTCAACTACTTACTAGTATGTTTGAATAAGGGGAAATAAATTGTGCATATACATACTCCATGCTTACAAAATTCGTGTTATGGAATCATTGTTTGTTGCAGTATAATGCTAAAACTCTTTTTCTCTTTTTTTTTTTTTTTTAAATATAAAATATATATATGTATGATTGATTTTGATATTATCAAATAGGAATGACTGTTTATGTATAATACAGAGTTCCATTTTCTGAAGTAATTAATGATGTTTAACTTTTCAATTCTCTTGGCTTTATTATAATTCTTTCAGCTAAACTCCAATAATATCTGCCTCCTTCATTTTTGTCTTTGTTAGTAGGTTTTTTTGGTTTGACTTTTGCTGGATTGTTTAGATGGGGGATATTTTTGGGTTTTAGTTATTAATATTAAGGTTGTTTTTTTTTTTTTTACATGGGAAATTTTGGGGGAAGGGAGAATTTTTTCCAAGTAAATTGGAGAGAATCAAACTCTTAACTATTTAAGCTTAAACGTTTAATTTTGGTGGTAAATTATTAAGCCTATTAAGCTGGTTCTATTTTCCTTAATCCTTTGGTACAAGGTAAAGACAACAATTCAATCGATCTTATTATGTTAATATGAAAACATTTCAGGGGTCTTGGAGGTCAGGTATGGATTCAAATTTTGGAATTTGCATTTTAGAGTTTGCATGTTGATTAGCAAAATATATATAAGGTAAAAGTGTGGATCAGCTGTGTCACAAATTTTTTTTGACGGTATCTTAATTAAAACACTATCATTTTAATATTATTTTTAAAATAATACATGATTTATTTTAATAAAATATTAAATCTAAT
>BPVZ01000009.1:907783-918096 GCA_020521535.1 Rubroshorea leprosula
CAAATATTTTAAGATATGAAGACAAATTACTTAAACTCGAAAATGAGCTAAGGATGGTCCTTTCCTATGAAGGGAAAGAATAAAGCAGAGAGGCTATGGCGTTACATCTATGTACAGAATCCATCTGTGTGTACTGTTACCAAACAAGATGGAATGATACTTGGTTCTGAAATTCTTTACACCATCTTGTTAGCATTTTGTTTTATCTGTTTTTTCTTGTTGAAGAATGGAGATCAGGGGTGACCAAGGATGGATTTCAGTAAGTTCATTGGAAACAATGTCCCGTGCCCATGGATTCACTTTCCTGGTTTTGAATATGTTTCTGATGGTACCTAATTAGTCAGCTAACCACCCCTCTCAAACGAACCTAATGTCAATTTTCAAACTGAAAAATAATTCCCTTTTTATTTTTTTTTTTCGAGGAAATAATTCCCTTTTTATTTATTTATCCTTTGGGTCAATCTTTTGACATTATATAACTTTTAGAAACTAATGGGTCGGTTTCCCAAATCTCACATTGAATATGTGGTACACTGGTACTATAAAATATTCTTGCCTCTTCTGCGGTCACACCCAACAAAAAACAATGAGGTATCCTTTCGGGCCGTAGGTAGGTGTATATATATACAATAATACTAATTAGGAGTCCTGGAATGCATATCATATATGATTGGATAAAGTTCATTTTAGCTATTTGGTTTAGAGTTGATATAAGAAAAGATATGATATTTTAAATGTACATGTAATGTACTTATAATTTAAGTTTTTATATGTATAAATAAAGATTTGAGTTTTGTATTAAAGATATATAATTATTTAAAATTACATGAAATTATCACAAATACCTTTATTTTTTTTTCATTTTTAAAAATTAAGGATTTTAAGAAATTTCAAATAGTTATTTACATTAAGTGTTAATTTTAGGTGTTTATATACATGTTTTAATATCTCAAATTTTTAGTTATATATACTTAAAATCACAAATTTGTCATGTATACATTTTTAAACTTCAAGTCTTAATATACATTAATCTTAAATTACAAGTAACTAAGTTATAATTTTTTCAATTAAATTGTAGTATTGTCGTACCATTGTTTTATTCCGATGGCGATCATTTTTTTTGTCCGAGGGCATGTTAAAATGAGAATTTGTTATTTATCTGGTGTTCTGGAAACCAGAGGAGTCTAGTATATTTGTACATGCTGACTGGGAGCTGCAAACAAAACACGAGCCACCAACTACGTATTTCGTGTCTTGTTAAATTAGAGATGGGATTTGTGAGATCCTGTAGAAGTGCCTGACTCCAGGCATAAAAATGTGAAGAATTGTAGAAATCATTAAAAATATTATACATTAAACGAGAATATTTTGTTTTTGTATTTTCAAGGAAATAGTCATGGATCCAGCTCTAGAACTAACCAGGCAAATTGATTGTAACTGTTGAACAATTGGAATATTTTTATTGAATAGTTTAGTCAAATGTAATGATTTTGCGAACCGGGGCCTGAGATCAAATGATTTAACCAAGTCTTAGGGTTTTGGTGAAGCGAAAGTTAGGGTTTTGAACTCTGTCACCATTGTGAATTCCATCAACTTAGGGTTTTGAACTCTGTCATCATTGTGAATTCCATCAACTTGTGAATTCCATCAACTTGTGGTCTAATAGTCGCGTGCTTCATTTTAGGAGGTGAAATATTCATTATTTTGAGAATTTCAATTGCTAACAATTAACTTATATTAATTTCCTAACCATTACTTCTTAAAAAAAAAAAATAATGATTTTGGAATAGATTAAGTATTTGTAAGTAAGGCAGAAATCCCATGCTTTAGGACGCACTAAAAGCCCTGAATGTTAATCTGACCCACACCCAGAGTCAGAATCTAACAAGAAATAGAACTTGTTAATTATTTATAACAGAGAAATAAATGTTTTAAAAATATCAAGATATTAATTTTAATTACATAATAGATGGTTCTTATTTTTTGTATTATTAATTTTTTTAATGTTTTAAAAATATAAAGACGTTTATTTTAATTACATAATAGGTGGTCCTTATTTTTTTGCATTATTAATTTTTTATGGAGGAAAGTAAAAATAAGAACATAACTAAGGAGAATAAGAGATGAAGAAAGATACCAACGAGGGATTGGATCAAGTAGCAAGCGGCTTGTTTCAGCTTAAGCAAGGTTTCGAGTTCGAAACTTTGTGTACGCAGTAGTCTTCGTTGGGAAACCCACCCACCATTCTAGTGTGCCATAGCTGGTCGAGTTTGGAGTAGTCGGGGCGAAACCCCGGATACCGGACGAGAAACCTAAAAAAAAAAGAGATGAAGAAAGATTGGTGAATAAAACAGTTTAATATATATGAAGTCAATGGATTTCCCCTTTCTAAGAGTCATTAAAATAAATTGCCTGACCAAAATTATAGCTTCTCTGTTGTTGTTGTTAGTTGGAGAGGAAGTCAGAAAAGTAACAAAAAAGTTATAATTATTTAAATTTAATTGGCCCTACTCAGTGCCTGAAAACCATCGTTCTAGTCAGCTTTAAGAGCATAATGGACGGCAAAGGTGACGGCTAATAAATATATATATATAAAGATATAAAAATTATATTAATTTAAATAATATTATTAAATAAAAAAATTTAATTAATTAATTAATTAGTTAAAAATTAATTTTTATTATTTTAATATTAATTTATAATAAAAAATTTATTTATTACGTTATTAATATGTACTTTTAAAATATAATTTAAAAAAACTATTAAAAGTATTAAGATCATATTATTTTTTATATATAATTTTTTATTGATTTAATTTAATTTAATTATTAAAAATAATACATAATTATAATTATTAATTAATAAATAACAAAATTATTAATATTTATTATTTAATAAATTAAAATAAATCTATAAATTAATATTTTAATATTTTCTAACTAATTATTCATTAAAAATATTAAAATATCTGTACTATCTTAACAGCTCATGGCGTGGCCTTGTTAACCATGCCCAATGTAGTCCACAAATATGTTAGATGAAACGTGGGTCACAGGTTATTGTTAGTTGGTTGCTATTTCTAGTGCCCTATTTAAGCAATAGCTAGAAATTCCTCTTTTTTTTTTTTTTTTGAAAAAAAGAAAATCATATATAGTTAAAAAGACACACATGTTTTTTTTTAGTTTATTATTTTTCCAATCTTCCAATCAAAAGGGGCAAACATTGAGAGCTAGCTCATCACGTGAACAACTAACCATCTTCTTCCTTTCTACTTCTTCCTTTCTACTTCTACCTATCTCTCATTATATCCTATAAAATCCCCACTCAACATTTATCAACTCCACCGCATTCATTTATACCCTTGTGTTATGTTAGTTGAGTGAAGTAAAAAAAGGGGTGTTCGAGAAATTCAGATTGCTATAATGGTGACTACTGTGGCTTCAAGAGTCGAGAGTTTGTCGAGCAGTGGGATTCAAGCAATCCCAAAAGAGTATGTTAGACCCGAAGAAGAGCTCACCAGCATGGGGAATGTGTTTGAAGAAGAGAAGAAAGAGGAAGGGCCTCAGGTTCCCACCATTGATCTTAGAGATATTGACTCCAAAGACTCAGAAGTGAGGGACAAATGCAGGGAGGAGCTCAAGAAAGCGGCAATGGGGTGGGGTGTGATGCACCTCGTGAACCATGGCATTTCTGATGATCTCATTGATCGGGTCAAGAAAGCCGGTGAGGCTTTCTTCAACCAGCCTATTGAGGAGAAGGAGAAGTACGCTAATGACCAGGCCACCGGCCAGATTCAAGGATATGGTAGCAAGCTCGCTAACAATACTAGTGGGCAGCTTGAGTGGGAGGATTACTTCTTTCATCTTGTTTATCCTGAGGACAAGAGGGACATGTCCATCTGGCCCAAGACACCAAGCGACTACACGTAAGTTTTCTTTGATTTCTTGAATTTTTTGTTTGAAATCATTCATGTAATTAATTATCTTATAATTTAACAGAGATGGATGGAAATTAAGGTTAAAAGTTCTAATAGTTTTAATCACTCTTGGTGATATTTGTACAGTGAAGCCACAAGTGAGTATGCAAGGCAACTCAGAGACCTCGCGACCAAAATTCTCTCAGTGCTTTCACTTGGCTTGGGATTGGAAGAAGGAAGACTAGAGAAGGAAGTGGGTGGCTTGGAAGAGCTCCTCCTCCAAATGAAGATCAACTACTACCCCAAATGCCCTCAGCCAGAACTAGCCCTAGGTGTCGAAGCTCACACCGACATCAGTGCCCTCACCTTCATCCTCCACAACATGGTGCCCGGTCTTCAACTGTTCTACGAGGGCAAGTGGGTGACCGCGAAATGCGTTCCAAATTCCATTATAATGCACATTGGTGACACCATCGAGATCCTCAGCAACGGAAAGTACAAGAGCATTCTCCACCGCGGAAAGGTGAACAAGGAGAAGGTAAGGATCTCGTGGGCGGTTTTCTGTGAACCTCCTAAGGAGAAGATCATCCTCAAGCCACTGCCAGAGACGGTGTCCGAGACGGAGCCAGCACAGTTCCCTCCCCGCACCTTCCAGCAGCACATTCATTATAAGTTGTTCAAGAAGACCCAGACCCTTGAGGATCCAACTAAATGAGGCCACTTCAATATTGAATAAACTGTTACGTGTAAGAATTTTATATCTTGTTATTTTGTTGCAGTGGTTCTAAAATGTTTATGAGTATTTAGGGTCAATGGATTGTTGGGTTAAGGGCTTTGAATTGTAGCCATTGTGGTTGTGTTTTTGCCTGCTTTTACGGAATAAAATTGAATTTCTTCGTTTCCTTCTATAAGACTTCATTTCTTCATAAATTCTCTTAATTAAATTCTTCAAGATCCTTCGGTTTTTTTTGGTTCCAAGGGATTGAAAAAAACGTCAATTTGAATTGAAAAATATTAATTTATCCTAAATGAATAAACATAAATACAAAAGTTCTTTGATATTAATTTATTCTCTACAAAAATATTTTTCTCATCTCTTATCTTACTTATTTATGCGCTGTTTATAATTTGAAGTTCATGACATTTAACTTTTACGCATTTGTTTCTTGTTGCTTGCCGATTGAAACGGTCCCAACTCCCAAGTCTCCACTGGAACTATTATTGCATTGCAGTTAGGTAGCACATGATACACGTGCTCAGCAACAAGCCGTCAAACATTTATGTTACTCCATATTACTAGGAATGGTACAATTATTTGAAAATAATGTTTTGGTCTTTTGCACCGTGAAATTTAAGGAAAATTTTTAATATTAAAAATAGTTTTTATTTATTTATTTAATAATTGATATTTTGTAATTAAAATTGCAAAAAACAGAAAACACCAGACAAATTATTATTTCTTTTTTTTTTAAAAAAAAAAACAAAAACGAAAAGGAAAGAAAAGGCTTCACCATTCGTGTAGGAGTAGAATACGTAATTAAGTTGTGTGATATCGAAATCGAGTCAATGTTAAGGGACCTGGACCTGTCCCTGATGCGATTATAGCAAAGTTTGCGAGAACAAGGCAGCTAAACGTGTATTATACTTCTATTAGAAATCTTGCAATGGATAACCGTCTGTTACAAGTAAAATAGAAAACACAGTCCATTGAACAATTCTACACATAACATAGGCAGGGCAGGAAACTATCGTTGTAGTCTTAACAAGAGAGAACATCAAAACATTGTTGAACACATGGTTTCAAACAACACTAAGTACTAGCTTCAGCTTCCATACAAAGGAACTCAGATCTACAATCAATAGGAGATTTATTCAATATTTCAGGTGAATTGTTCAATATTCATCCCTCTCCCTCTCACTTTCTGATTCAGTTGATCAGTTTAATCTTCAGCATGCTGCATATGGAACAATATTGAAAGCATTATACAAGAAAAGAACGGGATTTTGAAAGTTCAGTTATTTGTTTGACACAACTGACAACAAAGGTTTATTTGAAAAGAAAGTCTCCAAGTTGTTAATAACCAACTCCATTAATAGCTCAAAGGATTCTGGGGTGAGGACTGCACGGTGTGGAGACAGCACGACATTATCCAGGGCAAATAGCTCTTTTGGCACATCAGGCTCTTTCTCAAACACATCAAGCCCTGCACCACCTAGCTCTCCTTGCACCAGGAGCTGCACCATTTCCTTCTCATCGATAAGAGCTCCACGTCCAACATTAATAATCACCCCTTCCTTTCCCAATGTTGTCATGACATCCTTATTGACAATATGATGGGTTTCTCCTGTAAGTGCACAACAAAGTACAAGCACATCACTGTTAGCTGCTAGCTCACGGACATTGGCATAGAAGGGAAATGTAACAGATGGTTTCTGCTTCCTTGAGTTGTAGGCAATGTTGCATCCAAAGGCAGCCAGCCTTTTTGCAATTTCCGAGCCAATGTGTCCCAGCCCCACAATCCCAACACGCTTTCCCCCCAACTGCAATTGGAACTTTATAGAATAAGAACCCATCTGATAATCTGAAGCCTTGATCAAATGTATTTGTCATGGTGATACATCATAAAAGCAGGAACAAATGTTACTCAAGCCAGCGCTTGATAAAAAAATGGCAAAAGGTGCAGATTCCCTACCAAAATTGTTGCATTGAAGCAAATCGCCACTCAAAAAAAATACTGACATAATTTGTTAACCCAAATTTCCATTTTCCAGAAATCAGCCCAAATTTAACGATTATTGTTAACTTTCCATTAAACTTCAAGAGAAATAGTTTAACGGCAACTGTTAAATTTAGGCTAATTTCTTGAAAATGGAAATTTGAGGTGATAAATTGTGTTAACATTCTTTTGGGATGGTGATTTGCTTCAATGTAACAATTTTGGGGCAATTTGCTCATTTGGCCTTAAAAAAATTTGGAGTGGGAATCAGGGGTCACCAGCAGTTCCAATCCAGTGCCAAAGCAGTTCTTATGCTTATACCTCTAATGCATTTGTGAAAATGTCTTAAGCACTAAGATGTTATGAAGGACATCTTTCCTAGTGAACAAAGAGAAGAGATCCTAAAAGTTTTTTCTGTATGTGGTTCAGGATTAGATTATGTTTCTACCATACTACTCCATTGCAGCCATTTGTCCTATACATGCAAATCAAAGTCATATCTTTCCCCCTAGTGTGGCATAAACTAAAAAACAAAAAAAAAACAAAAAAAACCAAAAAGTAAAAAGAAAAAGAGAAACGGAAGAATCTTAATTCAGGGGTAACAAACTGCCATAATAGTTAGATTGAATACTGGAAAATGCCCCATGTTTCTTTGAAAAGGGAGAAAAGACATTTCTTTTAGAAGTTAAAAAGTGCTCACAATGATAGACAAATAAAGCTGAAATCTACATATCTATCTTTTCTTTAGCCCCTCAATTTCATGAACCTTACGCATCAAACTGACTTCACCAAGAATGGTTAAAGTTTCTCAAGTCAACGAAGGTTATTTATCCATGTGTTTTTGTGTTAAACAACCAACCATTCTACAGGATAAAGGCAGTCGCCAGAATCAGAACATAGACGTAGTAAACCACCTTCAAAGCCAACTCAGCAAATCCTAGGACCTCAGAAATTAATATGCAAACAATAAAACCCCTTCAAAATAAACACATTAAAGAAGGCAGCTTGGACTCCTACATTGGAGCTTCAATTGTCTATACCCCCCAATAAGCAACCAAAATCTCAAGGGCTCTTCAACTACGTCAAAAAAAGATCAATCGGAACCTCAAATTTCTTCCCTTAACAGAATCTATTGTCATCTATGTATTTGGACTTGGTCTTGTCATAATTGCAATAATAACAATACAAAACAAAACCAGTAAACGAAGGTCAATAAACAGAAAACTGATGAGGGAGAGATGCACCTTAAAACCAAGAGGATAGTCTTCCTTCACAGGCCACAACCCACCACGAACGAATCTGTCAGCAGCCGATATTCTTCGCAAAACATCGATCAACAACCCAACAGCACAGTCTGCCGCATCCTCGCAGAAGGCAAGGCTAGCGTTGGTGACTATGATTCCCCGGCGCCGGCACTCAGGCAGGTCAACGCGGTCAAGGCCTGCGCTTGCCGCCACTATTAACTCCAAACGAGGCAGGAGATGGAGAAACTCGGCAGATATTGGGGAAGGACCCACGCTGATGAGTGCCCGGATCGACTCTGCGTGTCGGGACAAGAAGGATTGGGTTTGCTCAAGCGAGTCAAAGGGGTGGTCAAGAAGGCGAAATTGAGCAAGTAGGCGCTCTTCGAATTCGAATTGCCTTGGAAGCTTGAATGGGGGGAGACAATGCACCAGAACCAGAGGCCGCTCGTTTTCTTGGGTATCCATAATAGCGAATGCAGAGAAATTGGGAAGTAGGAATTTCGATCGTCTACTTCGTCATCAGGTTTTTGTCTAGCATCTGTAATACATCAATCTTTCTAGGTTTAATACCCAATTTGGTCCCTAAACTTTCATTTCAAAACTTAATTCGTCCTTTAACTTCAGAAAGCACACAAACCGTCCTTAAACTTTATTTTTTCAGAACCCAAATGGTCCTTCTGTCACCAAAGTGCCCAGCTGGCACGTTAACTTGCCACGAATTAACACTTCTATTTCAGAAAAATTACGTGGAAAAAAATGATGATTTGATAATTTTAATAAATTTAATAGAAAAAAATAAACAATTACAATATTAACCCTCCCTTATCTTCAACCCTTATCCCTCTGCCATTTTTGTTCTTTTCCCTGTTCTCCAGCACCGACATCAACACCAATGCCAGCAGCAGCATTCTTTCCCTTTCTTATTTTTCTCTCTACTCTCCACTCTCCTCGTTCCTCCTTCATCATTTCCCTTTTCTTTCCCTTTTTTTTTTCTTCTTTTCGTTTCTAGTCGGGGTTTAAAACCCATATTGGGATTGGGGCTTCAACCCAGATCAAGTTTGGAGTTTTAACCTAAGGACTTGGAATTCCTGATTGATCAAAACCAAGGCGTCACAAGTGGTTACGAAGCAACAAACGTCGATAAATGACGCCGATCTGAAAGGTATGGCTCCAATCTGGATGAGCATCGATCTGTAATTCATGGAGGCTAGCAACAACAATGGCGATGGTGTGAAGCTTTGTGATGGAGCTCTGCATATGATCCATGGTATTTGGTAATGGGTTTTTGGTTGAATGTACTATTCCACTTTAATCTTGAATATACATGCTCAATTCTAGTTTATGTTGGTGAATTTTAAATGAATTTAGGCTCCATTAGGTCCTGGATTTGGTCTTTGATTTTCTTTTTTCTTTTTTCTTTTTTTTTTTTTGCAATTTCTTTGGATTTTTAACTTTGGCCGGAATCTGGAAATTCTCTCGGAATTTTAGAGCAGGGGTAGAATTTCCAGACCCAATTTTCAAAAAAACTACGTGGAAAAAAACTGATGATTTAATACCCAATTGTTTACAAACTGATGAATACAGTTTGATTTTGCGAAGTCGTAAGAATTCAGCGATCTGAAGATACCAAAGCGCAATGCATGTAGAAAGTGTTATATTGGATGCCGACGATCCCTTCCGCCAGCCATTTGTCCTCGTCTTCTGCTCCGTTCAACATCATTTTCTCTCCCTTCCTATCCGACACTCGATCGAAGAAATTTTTCACCATGAGTAAACAAGAAATATATGAAGTTCCCTTCTAGACGACCCTTATCATCGGAAAATTGTTTGGTTCAATACCCAATTGTTTAAAACGGACCAAAAAAACAAAAAGAACAAATTCAGTTTCCCGTGAATTTTCTTTGCAACAAATAGGCACGTAAAAGGCGCTTTGTAGGTCGTCATGCTTCTGGGTACACTATTTTGGAACAGTCCTGGACGAAGGCACCCATTACTTGTTTGGATCTGGAAGTTACCTAGCTAAGGGAGACCAAAATGTTGCCAGAATCCGACCGAGATCTGCTGCTCTTTCGCTTCCAAAACCCAGGAAAAGTTCAAAAATGGACCAGAAAGAACGCCTAAAAATCGCTTAAGGAACCCCTTTCTTTTTTTTTGCCGTCGATTGCTCTCCTATTAAATTTATTAAAATTATCAAATCATCATTTTTTTTCCACGTAATTTTTCTGAAATAAAAGTGTTAATTTGTGGCAAGTTAACGTGCCAGCTGGGCACTTTCGTGACGGAAGGACCATTTGGGTTCTGAAAAAATAAAGTTTAAGGACGGTCTGTGTCCTTTCTTAAGTTAAAGGACGAATTAAGTTTTGAAATGAAAGTTTAGGGACCAAATTGGGTATTAAACCTAATATTTTTTAGATACAATTTAATGTACTATTTAAA
>BPVZ01000009.1:931225-943358 GCA_020521535.1 Rubroshorea leprosula
TTTTAATCATTAAATTATATAAAAAAATAAAAGCTGATTTTAATTTTATTAATTAACTAATTAAAACAATACATGCAACATCGATACTAACATTAATATTAACTTTTTTAATTTTTTACTCTCCTATTAGGATTTACTTACCTCAATTTAACTTTTATATAAAATTTTAACATGATAATTTTATATAATAAATAAATGACAATTAAATATATTTTTTTGTATGTAGTATTTATTGAGTAATTTCACTTATATTAAAAGTTTTATTATAATTCATTTACTATATAAAATCATTGAATCAAGCTCTAAATAAAAATTAAATTGATACAACTAAATCCAATTGAATAGAATATAAGACTTAATGCTAAAAAATGCAATAAATATTACATTTTTAACCTATACTTTAAGAGTATATGTTAGAAAAACCTTTTTTATTTATTTAAGGTTTTGTAATTGAAGATAATTCTTTCATTGTTTTATTCACTTCACCTGCGAACTAATAAAAGAAAAGAAATTTTTTATTTTATAGTTTGGGCTATTTTAAATTATAAAATAAGATCTTAGAAAATTTTTAATATCAAAAGACTTATTTTTTGTTTAATAATTTATATTATATAGTTTAATACAATGTAAATTATAATTTTTTTAAAAGAAAAAAACACAGAGAAAGTTAGTACGCGGTGAAGATCATGACTAAATTAGAAAACTAGAACTAATGGCCAAAAAAAGGAACTAGAAAACTACAACTAATAACGTCTAACTTTAGCTGCCAAAAGGAAATTACTTTTAAACCAATAAATAGTTGGCTAAGTTTTGATCTTTCTTGATTAGGGGTTTTGAACTTTGATATATGCTCCAACATGTTGCACTACTAGTAATGTAATCTTCTTCCCAAGACTTAGTTAAGAAAGGATTAGCATAGAGATTCTGATTATGTTGCTAAATATAATATATAAAAAGATTAGTAATTGATCTTTTTTTTTTTTCCTGATTCTTCTATGAGGATTAGTAATTGGTTAAATCTACAAGGCCCACGCTCAACTTCAATCGGTATCATCCCACGTTAGCATTTCCTGTAGTAGTACGTATTTAATAAAGTAAGAATTTATTTATATATAAATTTTATATATTATATTTATATAAAATTTTAACTTATAATATTTGAGATATATTTTTTTTATTAAATATAATTATTTTTATTTAAAAAATTATAATAAATCTTAATTATTAAAAATATAAAAATAAATAATTAATATTTTGTACAAATCAAGTGTATAAAAGTGAATCCTACTTTATTTAATATCATTTTTACAATCTTAAAATAACACAAATTAAAACCGCAGTGTGTTTGCCTCTTTGGTGGATTAAGACATCAGTGAACGTTGGGTCTCTGCAAATTAATAGAAAGTTGATTTATTAATATTGAAAGGAATAGACTATGCACAAAATTCCAAAAACAGAAAAAAGCATCGGCTTAGGTAATTTGGGAAGGTTAAGCAGAGATTCTGTCTGTAACTTTAGTATCAACTTTTTGTAAAGCAGGGTTGATTAATTGGAAAAAGTTCATTAAACAAATTCATTAGTAATATTTATATATATGAGTGAAGTTTAATCAATAACACAACAATAACACAACGTAGGAACCTCTATGAAAGAGAAGGGAAATTTTTATTTATCTTTATTTTACGATATTAAACAAGTAAATGTATATAAATTCACATATTCAAATTAAATTAGTCTTTTTTTTTTTTAAATTAGAGTGGGGTATTATTTGACCAATTGGCCCATGTAGCTTAGCCGCCTGGATATGAACCCCTTGATTATTTTTAATTTTTTTCCCAAATGATGATTGAATTAGTTTAATCAAGTGTGGGGTAAGTGCGTGGACTTTTTCTTACATGGTTGTTGTTTATTTTATTATTAGTTTATTAATCATTTTAAAACTCATAATTTGAAGTCTTGAACATTGGATTGAAAACATGGAAAACACGTACCTCACATTTTGATGGCTCATGGCTATTGTCATTTAATTTTGATTATTTTTTGTTTACATAGTTAAGCATGGAAACCAAATGGAGGAGTTCTTTTTTGTCTTAAAAAGCTTTTGAGCACTCACCATAAAAAAAAAAAAACTCATTTATATTTTGTTTGGCCTGTTACAATGCTTCGGTTAGATAATCCCTTTAAATTTTTTTTTTTTAATATGTCTTTCACGTTAATTTGGTATATTTTAAAAAATTAATATAAATAGAAAGTCATGTATTGTGAAAAAACATAATTACATAAAAAACTCCAGTTCACTAGATTGAACATATGGAATATAAAATGTTTGTTTATTTTAACAAGACAGAATTAAGAATGATATTTTATTAACAAATTGAATGTGGCATTAATGTATAATTCAACCATGAAATAAAATATAAAAACCATAAAAAGAGAGAGAGAAAAAAAAAGCCCAATGGAAGAACTTTGATCCAATGTCGAAACCGGTAAGCCCATAAAAACAATTTAAATTTGGTTGGGCCCAGTATATCGATTTATCCATTTTCTCTCACTTCCCCCCTAAAGGGGATGAAATTTGGTACAAGCCCATGAAAATTAAAATGAATTACTGTAGGAGCCCTAGAATTACTGGGCTGGGCTGGGCTGGGCTGGGTTGGGTAAGCACCAAATCCAAAATACTGAATGATTCCGTCGTTATTACGAGCAGGTTACACTGTAAAAACCTCAAGCCTCCATGGATAGATAGAAGTGAAGGTAGAGACAATGGGAGAAGCAGCTGGGAAGATAAGCAGAGAAGATGTGATAGCAAAGCTCAAGGACGATGGCGACTTCGACCGTCTTCGCCTCAAAATCATTCGCAAGCTCAAAGAAAACGTATTTCATCTTTTAATTCCTCAAATTTCTTTTACTTTCTTCTTCATTTCATGATCTTGGAAGCAAAATTCTTTTTCAGAATGCTGGCACATAGGAAACTGTACTTCATTCCTTGTACTTGATTGATTAGTGGGTAGGGAGTAATTTCGATTCATAACAGAAAAATCCTATTGGGTATTTGTTTTCACTTGATTTTGTTTCTTTCTGATCACCCAAGAGCTTCATTGATATGATATGTTTACAATCTAATTCATTATCTGGAAACCCATGCCTTTGTCTTGTTTGATTGGTACCAACTGATCTTCTTTGAACTGTCGGGTTGGTTATAGATACAAGCAGTCAACTACAAGTCTACAACCCATCCCATTGGTATTCTTAAAAGTTTCGAAATTTTGATGATTTTAATGGCTGCTAAAATCCCATTACATATGGGAAATAGGCAACAATAGTCCCTTGTATGGGAAATTGCTTCTAATTACAGGCTTTGGTTATTGCATTATGCTTCTTTGTGGCTGGAGTTCGTGATTGCCTTATCCTGTTCTTTTGTATGGTTCTGATTGGCTGTTCTGTCAACTTGGTTGTGCGAGAGTCCTGTTCTTGGTTGTGTTTGCAATGTCTTAACTCCATCACAACATTGCTTAGCTCTGTTTCAGCTTCGTGTAAACTTGTATAGAACTGGGAGGTTGTCCTATGTAGAACTTAATTTCTGAGTCCCAATAGATTCCAGAAATCATATATTCATGTTCTTAATGTAGTTTGGCTGTTTATTTTGTTCCTTCCAATGAACATTATTCTGAACAAGGTAGTTAATTGCAGGAAGAACTACGTGAAAATATTATTGCACTGGTGAAGCAGTCAGCAGCACTTAATCGTCCAGATGCTGAAAACATGAAACCAAGGCAACTTTCGGATGCCATATTTAATGAGGTTGGGTAAGGATTTTTTTACTTCAAAAGTCTAAATGATCTTGAATATGACTTCCATGCTTGATCTATTAAAATATGCTGGTCTGGCAAATAAATTTGGATAATGAGATTGATTGATTGGACATATATTGGGAGGAAAAAAAATTCATAATAAGTAATGGAGTAACTGACTTGATTTTCCATTGAAGAATAAGTTGGAACATTCAGTTCTATGACTCTCTTTAATTCTTACATTGCTATCTATCTGTAAACACATTTTTAATTGGGTACACACATCTGTTATTGATTTGCCATTGAAACATGTGCTTGAATTTGATGGTACTAATTCTTTCATGCTTATGATCATTAGGGACAAAGTGATGGGCCAGATTTCTGATGGTCTGTGGGACATAATCAGATCAGAGGGTGGGATGAAAAGTGAAATAACAGAAACAGTACAGTCTGTCTACAATAAATTAGTTACTCCTCAGGCCCAAATGAAAGAAGGTGAATCATCTAAAAATGATGGGATGCCAGTTAAAATGGAAGCTGACAGAAATGGATGCATCAAGGCCTCAGCTGATGGAGTTCATGATATGTTATCTGATGGTGAACCAAACGAGCCACCGGGTTTCTCTCAGTCCAAAAACCATCAAGACAACTGCCTTCAGGAGCAGCACAAAGACGAGCAGCAGCTATCCATGCCCTATCAGAGTGGACCAGAGGAAGAACAGAAGGAAAACCCCAACCATTCTTGGGATGTGCAGGACAGGTATGATGTTGACAACCTCAAGGACAAGCAGCCATGCAATGATAGTGATGAGGACCCGGATGTGCCTCCTGGATTTGGTTAAAGAGTCAACATAAAATGGTAGCTGGTATCTTTCTGCATGATTTAATTTTTGGAACAATTCATTGGATTATAGTTGATAACCTATAGATATAATTTTAGATTGATGAGATGTTAATGATATACCGGGAAAATTTCCTCCATCCTGCTATAGTGTTTAGTATCATATATAAGGTAGGGATGTTAAACTTAAGTTTTTCTGTACCACAGTTGAAGACAATGGTGTGTTACTTGTGAAATGAACCCTCTTATGAAGAAATAATCTTTCAATTCATTTGTCTGAAATTTGAACCTAATTTTAGACATTATTGTGTTTTTGTTTCATGTTAATCCTTGACTATGCACTAATGCACTTTGTATTGGCTTGTCATTAGACCAACTTTATTTCTGTTGGACATTAACTTTGATTATCTCATCGACAAGATAATGTCTCTGCATAGTGTAATTTTCTCCACATCTGTGCCTTGTAATATGGAAAGAGTTAGTACTTTTGATCATAAGTTTGTACAATTTAAATATTATTGAAGAAAATGTAGAAATATCAGATGGGATGGATCTTTTGATTGGTACTATTTTTGATTCTAGGACAGCACATCGTTGGTTGCTTTTCTGTCTGTCTTCCTAGTTTTTTACTTTAACCTACTTAAACCTTACTGCAATTGGACTCTTAACGGAGTATTTAGCATAAACCCATATTATATGCCCTTGTGCCAGTTCACCAGTTTGGTATCCCGATGCAGCACAAGTGAGGGTTACTGAATATGTTGCCTTCTGGTTCACCTGTGAGAAGTAGAGTTTAGTGGGATTCACCCTCACATCAACCCCTTCTGGAGGAACAACCTTTGCCACATAAGCAGACTTTGCCTCACCAACATTTGTTACAGTCCTTGTGAAGATCTGAGATGGTCCTAGAATGAAGGGTAGTTTAGCTCTCCTTCTGGTATAATTGGGTTTTCTGTGCACTTGATTGGCCCATGCGCAAGTATCCCAACTTGCTCATCTGTATAGCCAAGGCCGCACAGATATGGGATATAATCATCAGGTTGGATATCATAAATTAATCCTGGGTCATTACTCATTAGCTCTTGATGGATTAACATGACCTGCACCAGTAGCAAAGATATCTGCAGGTTGAAGTGTTTCATCAGCGAAGGGTTTCCTGTTGACATTTAGAAGATCAGCAGAAGTCAGTATAGCAGATTTAATGGCAGCTGGTGACCAGTGAGGATGAGAGCTCTTGAGCAATGCAGCAATGCCACTAAGATGAGGGCAAGACATTGATGTCCCTGAGATTATGTTGAAAGTGGATTTTGAATTCGTATTGTTGTCAAGAGGGAATGGCCAAGCTGCCAGAATGTTTACCCCAGCACCAATGATGTCTGGTTTCAGAATGCCAGGACTGGCCAAGTTGGGGCCTCTAGGTGAAAACGAAGCTACAGCCCGGGGCTGTTGCATCTCCAATGATTGTTCCTTTAGAGAAGATTGTTGCTATTGGTGTTTTTGTTGAATTTGTGTATGCTTTGATCTCTTGCCCAGCCGCATAACTAACATGTGTCGCAGGAAGAACATGAGCATCAGCATTGGTGCTGAAACCATCAGGTTGTTGATTCATGAGTATCATGGCAGCACCACCAGCGTTCTTGACTTCCTGTCCTTTGGCATCTCTTGCAATTCTACCTCCTCGTTCACACAAAACCACCTTCCCCTTGACATCGATGCCTTCCAATGAATCAATGATCCATTAGCACATAGTGCAGACTCAGGTTTGCCATTCACGCCAGCATAAACAAGAGGCAGCAGTGTGAGAGGGAAGTCATGAGGCTGGAAAACTGATTCTCCATCAAATTGCCATCCATTTCCAAGCTTCGCTGTCGCTAATATCTTCCTATCAATTGTGCTCGCTCCAACCGTGAGAACCCACGGAGCTTCATTAGATATAGTGCCATTGGAAGGGCCAAGATTTCCAGCTGAACTGCTAACAAATATTCCTTTCTGCATTGCTGCAAATGAACCTACTCCAACCACATCCCAGAAGAATGGAACTGATGAATCTGTACCAAGAGAGAGCGAGAGAACATCAACCCCATCCTCAACAGCGGCATCAAGGCCAGCTAGTATGTTGCTTTCTTCACAGTCTTCTCCAAAGCAGACTTTGTAAATTGCCAGGTGAGCAAGAGGAGCCATTCCTACAGCTGTGCCTTTGGCATTGCCTAGAGCATCAGCATACCGCACAAAAGCACCTGCAGCAGTGCAAGCTGTGTGATTTCCATGGCCATCGTCATCACTTGGTGGTTCAAACATGGTGCCATTTCCTTCAATGTTGAAAGACCTTGCACCAATTAGCTTGTTGTTACAGGCTACAAAGTCACATCTCCATTTCCACTTAGCTGGTGGGGGTGGCATTCCTTCATCATTAAATGAAGGATGGCTAGGCAAAACACCAGTGTCCAGCACGCCAATGATCACACCCTTGCCGAAATTTGATTCCTTCCAGAATCCTATTTCCTGGTGCAGCCCCAGGAAGACGGGGGTATGTGTAGTCTGCAGACGAAATTTCCTTTGAGGATGGGCTAACACAAACCCATCCATCTTTTCCATAGCATGCACTTCCTCCTCTGTCAGTCTTGCTGCAAAACCAGTCATGACATTTTTGTACAAGTAGAGCATGCGTTTCTGTTGTTGTTCATCTGAGCTTGCAATTCTGGATGGCAGAAACGACTTGTACCAGCTCCCTAGATTGACATTCTCCGATTGTCCAAAAAGACCTGCTTCCGGTCGCTTCACATGGACAACGTAAGTCTGTAGATTCTTTGTCCCAATTTCAGTTACAGGTGAAAATTCACTTCCCCTGGCAAACATATAATGAAAGTTGAGAAGCAAAATGAAAGAGAGGAAAGGAGGGAAAAACCATCTTTAACAGTGAATAGTGCCTATCCCTCAAGTTAAAAGGGAGAGATACTGAGATACAATTTTTGTGTTTTTCAATCACTTCCTCCTGCACATATATAGTCTGACGAAGTGAGACATCGCCATGGGACAGAGCCAATGAAGGACCCGGGGTTGGGGTTGGGGGAGTTGGTGGGGGGAGAGCTGCCCCTAAACTTTAGAAAAACATTTAATATGGTACTCTAATTTTTTTTTTGTTAAAAATTTTGTTTTTAAAGTATGAATTTTTAGGACCATTTCAAACATAGAGAAATTATTTAGGACTTAAATAAAGAGTTAAAAAAAAATAAGGATATGGTTCAAATGAAATAAATTTTATATCAATTTAAGTAATTAGGAATTGGAATCTTCAAACATTTCTTCCTCTCTTAAGCCCAAAAAAATTTTGATTCTCTATTTAAACAATTTTAAATTTACAGTTTTCTTTAGTATACTTTTTATTTTCTTTTTTAATATTCTATGTAATAATTTAAAGTTTTTTTTTGGGTATAGAGATAGTTTTTTATCTTTTATGATTGAATTTATAATTGTATATTTTTTCTATGTTAGATTAATTTCAGTTAGATTTTACTTTCTAAAAGAAATATTTTAGCATTTTTTTTATAATATTAGTGCTTATCAACATGAACTCCAAAAAAATTAGGGGAAAAAACACTCTAAAACTATATTATTTCAATAACTTTCATTTTTACTTTAAGAATATATTGTTTTTATTTTTTTTCAATGTAAATTTATTGAAAAAAATATAATGTTATGGTGTTTTTCTTTCTAATTTTTTTAAAGATTTGGTTAATAAACACATTTCCCTTTTTCTATTCATTCTTTAATTAATCATTGCATAATTTATTATTGTGATATTTTACTTTTTATTTTAATATATACATTTATATCTATTTTTTTTTTTTTAAGAATACATCAATTAAAAAAAACAGAAATAAATCTTTTTATAAGAGAAAGAAGATTTAAAAGAAAATGAATTAGTGTCTAAGATACTTGAACACTCAAATTTTCAACAACAATTCTTGCCCCCCTAATTGAATTTCTTGGTTCCATCCCCAGGCATGGAGAAGAAGAATCTGCGACTTCTTCACATGAGTTTATATATCAACTTGAGTCAAGTTCTGCAGATGGAGCATCACAGGGCCTGATCAACGATTCCATTTATGTTTACACTATAGACGGCAGCAGGATTTTAGCTTGTGGACAATTGTTTTTGCGAAGTATGTACTTACAATACTTCTACTTGGCTAACTAAACCTGTCTTGTTTATAATATCTGAATGATATTCCTTCAAGTAGCACAGGACCAAGTCTCACATAATCTGTTTGGCATATTTCCGTGTCTGTTGCTGGTGGTGGATTGATAGTGAATGTGAAGTTTTATGTTGATAGAAAGCAATATAATGAAGGGAAAATTATGATTTAGGCATACAATGAAATGATTTGATTTTTGGAATAATTTTCTATGAGTATAAATTAAATGAATTATACATTAACTTAGCGTTGGAGTGTAGTTTTGATCATCACTCATAATGTTAAGGTCATTAAAAATTATAAAATATTAATTTTAAAATTTTTAATCTTATTTAATTAAATTAATAAAAATGACTGTTATAACTATTAATTAATATATAATAGAATAGTTAATATTTATTAGTTAATAAATTAAAATTAATTGACTAATTAATATTTTTAAATATATTATTTTACAAAAATTAAAAAATTAATAATCGTAACATTTTATATATGTTATTTTTTATTGGCTACCATGAAAAATTTACATTCACGATAGTAGTAAGAAGCAGAGGTTCATCAATGACAGTTAGAAATATTTTTAGTTACATTAAGAAAAAAAAAATAAAATCCCCCGTATGTCTGCTTGATGAGGTTGATTATGGTTGTGTTTCCTATTATTATTATTTTTTTAAAATATAATCTTTCTTAAAACCTTTGCTTTATTATTAAACCAACAAATTTTCTTTGAATCCGACAATGGCCATTAGTAGAAGGCCGGTGAGGATAATGATGTATTTACCCTGCCAACCGACACCCACGGTTACACCATTCGAGTAAAAAAAATATAATATGAGTTAAATACGTTTGTATAGTGTAAAAAACTCATCCCTGGCTTGTCTGGGTTATCTCCTTTGAAGTCCCTAGTCTTGAAGGCAATTCAATCGGCCTTCCCCAACCTCCATTTCTCCAAATCCGACCTCCATTTCAATCCCTCCGAGCTCTACAGACTCGTCCCAATTTGGTGAAACCATTTCAATCGGCCTTCCCGAACTTCCATTTCTCCAAATCCAACCTCCATTTCTCCAAATACGACCTCCATTTCTCCAAATAGTGCACATTTCAGCACTTGGGCGATTGATTTGGTGAAACCATGTCAATCGTCCTTCCTCGACCTCCATTTCAAATGAGATGGAAACCTGTATTGAAATGAAGAAAACGAAGATTGTGCATAGATGAGATGCAGGGATGTGTGGGTTGACAGATACCCAAATGAGCCTTTTCAGAGCCATACTTGGGTGAGATGTTGTATTTAGCTAGCAGCCAGACAAAGGTACAGAGGATTCTTGTCTTTGTTGCAAAGATTTAAAGATTCGTGTTCTTGTTTCGTGCCTACCATCAGAACTTACCTCTCTCTTCTTTAATTTCTAAGATTAGTATGCTTTGAATTATTTTTGGGAACAGTTTTCTTTAGCTTAGAGAGACAAGGAGATGAATTGAGGTGGGGCTGAATCATTACAGTTAAGAACTCTTTGATTTCTCAATTTGTCTATTTTCATGCAAATGACATTGATAACCAAGATTTGCTTTTGAAGAAGGTGTAATATATTCATGTGTTCATATTGTTGTCTAGAATTAGAATAGCTCTCTTGCATTCTGAGGTTTAATTCTAGGTCTTTGAGTATATTCACCAAAGTAGTTGGATTAAGCTATTGGAGTTATCTAGGTCAACATTAAATAATGGAAAATTTCACTTTTACTCATTGTTATTGCAATAATATTTGCTTGACTTCTGTGTTGAGAACATTCACAAAGTACATGTTTCGGTTTCTAATTGGAGCTATATGTTGTATCTTGGTTTCTTTTTTTTTTTTTGTTTTGATGGCATGAACATAGAGTTAGTTCTTGTTATTTATTGATTTTGTAATGCTTTTCTGCAACATCCTTCGTTCTCTTTTCGACCCAAGTAATTTAGGAAATAAATGGCATATAAAATGTATAATTTAGAAAATCAAATTACTTACTTATTTTTTTTGAATTGAGTAATTATAGTCTTTAATTAGTCTAATTATTAATTAAATATAATTCATAGTTACAATTATTATTATTTTTATTAATTTAAAAATTAAAAGTACTTAACTAAATTATATTTGCAAAAACTGTTTCTAAACATATTAATGCTACAATAACTTGAAGCACATTAATGGTAATAATAACCACAAACCTCAAATTTTCCTTATTGGGTTTGTAGAATGACTAATGACCCAATAACATAAATACTTTTTATTCAGCCCCCATACTAGTAATAAAAATAATAAAATAAGCAAGAAAGATTAAATCTTATATAGACAAGGATTGCGGACCAAATCAATAATGTTTTTATTTTTTTTTTAAGTGCTGGTACATGTAACTTATTTATTTTTAAATTTAATTTAAGATAGTCTTTTATTTTTTATTTTTTGGTAAAAAGAGAGATAGTATAGATAATTAAAGTGCTACAGTACTCCTGGGAAACTTATTCCCAATAATATTCGAATACAAAATTTAAGATAGTCTTTACTACAATATGTTGTTGCAAGTAATTAAATATATTTATTAAAGATAGATTGGAAGTATATTAAAGATTGTGAAAATCTTTCGATGTGAAGAAGTAAAAGAGGGAAAAAAATACAAAAAAAATTCGGAGTAACTCAAACTCTTGTTACTCCGAAACTGTAATGGATATTTTTTAATTGTTCCCTTAAAATAACTTGTTTTTAATAAATTTATATGAAAAAATATAAAAAGCAAACATTAATTTTAATGTTAAGGGTATATAAAACAAGTTAATTAGATAATTAATAAATTAAAATATTCTCTTAATTTTTCCAAGATTGGTGCTCTTGCTTCCTATGTTAACAATATATGATATCAAATCTATAATTAATTGTTAAGATTATAGTAATCATAAATTATAATAATTGAATTATTTTTATACATTTGTTATGGTGAAAATTTTTTTCTTTTAACTATTTAATAATTAAAATAACAGTTATCCACCATATTAATTCAAAATTTTAAACTGTCATAAAGTAAATATAAATTTTACATGCCTAGTAGACCAAATGAACTTTGTTAACATGGAGGTTATACAGGATCAGTTTTATACATTAAATATCATATCTTAAACAATCATCCCTATCCTACATCGGAGATCGTATCAAAAGAAAACCATATCTTCTTCAATGTTCCCAGACTGTTACTTCAATAAATAATAAATTACAAAACATGAAGCAAGCAAGTGAGATTTGTTTCAATGTTTGTTCCCTTTCATTCATTTATGATAT
>BPVZ01000009.1:959556-970374 GCA_020521535.1 Rubroshorea leprosula
AAAAACTTATATAAAATTAACTATAAATTTTATAATTAATAAAATTTAACTTATATGTACCTAGCCAACCCTTAAAATTATCCCAATAATTTATCCAGAAGCCTGTGAGGGGCAGCAGGAAAGCTAGCGGCCTTCTAACCATTGAAAAACATTAAAAACCCGATAAAATTAGAACAGCAAAATGGCATTTCTCAGGGCACTGGTCGCAACTACTACAGCAGCAGCCTCAGCTGTACCAGCCGCTCTTGCTCTCTCCTCCTCCTCTTCTTCTTCTTCCAAATCTTCACATTTCCCAGCTACCAATAATCTCCCGTTCCTCTCTTCTCCAACGAATCCATTGGGCCTCTCAAGAAGCTTCACCGGTCCACCCACTGCCCTTCACATGGATGCACCCACATCCGATCACAAACCCACCTCCTCTCCTTCCCAGGTTTGCTTTACTTAATTTCAATTGAACTTTTGAACGCTACCCATTTGCTTTTATGTCGAATCTTATTGTTTTTCTTTATAAAGGCCTAATTTTGGACTCTGGATTTTATTATCTCTTTGATTTGCAGGAAGTTGGGTCCTTGCCTGAGCTACTTGTAAGTTTTGTCTTTAATCTCTGATAATATTTAATCAATTGATACTGTCTCAATATGATTTTAACCCGGTGATGGTTGTGTTGGGTCAACTTGGTTGTTCTAATTTAGTTTGTTGCTAGAATAATACAAGTTCAAGAATTGTTTGATTTTTATCTGGTTCAGTGATCAATAATTGTATTTGGATTTGGCCTTGTGCTACTGGTTAATCTAACTAAGATAATAATAGTGCTTAATCTGTTAACCATTAGGAGTAGTACTCTTTGTACTTGAGTAATTTGTTTCTGCATCTTTTTGTTGGTTCTATTGATATGTTATTTACGGGTCTGCTGAATTTTTTTTGGTTCAATTTTGATACCAGACGGAGTTCATGGTGGATATGAAGTGTGAGGGTTGTGTCAGTGCTGTCAAGAACAAGTTGGAGACTGTCAGTGGTAGGCAAAATCATGCATCTATGTATGGCAGATAATTTTTTTCTTGCTTTGGAATGAATTACTTTTCTTTTTCTCGTTTGTTGACTTGGTTATGGATAAAAATTTGAACTTCAGGGGTAAAGAATGTGGAGGTTGACTTGGCCAATCAAGTCGTGAGAGTACTTGGTTCTTCACCTGTGAAGATCATGACTGAAGCACTGGAGCAGACAGGGCGAAAAGCCAGATTAATTGGCCAAGGAGTGCCAGAAGGTTTGTCATTCAAAATCAGTTGTGCTTATAACTAATGCAATGCAATTGTTGTCATTTCCTTAAAATTGCATTTTCAGTGATAGTATATGCATACAGAAAACTGTAGTTTTTTCTTTTAGAAGTTTCAATGTGCACAGCATTTTTCTTGAATCATTTATCCTCTTAGTATTTCATGAACAGTGTAACATTTAATTTTTGAACTTAAACATAATTCAAAAGAGGGGCAAAATCACCATGTTTATTTTTTAACCTTTTTGGGTTGCTCCTGACGACTCAAAATACTGGAGAGTCTAGTAACAAAAAGGTGATTTTACTTTACATTTGCTTTAGTTGGATAGTTTGTAACAATACCTGGATACTGGATAGTCTATCCTCCTGTCATTTGTAAGACTGATTGAGTTGATTCAGATCACATCATCATCAAATAATAGTCACAGTTCATGAAATTCCTTTGCTCTTTTGCAGACTTTTTAGTTTCAGCAGCTGTTGCTGAATTTAAAGGTCCAGATATTTTTGGTGTGGTTCGCTTGGCTCAAGTGAGTATGGAATTGGCTAGGATTGAAGCCAATTTTAGTGGGTTGTCACCAGGAAAACACGGTTGGTCTATTAATGAATATGGTGATCTGACAAGAGGTGCAGCAAGCACCGGTAAAGTCTATAATCCATCAAATGAAGGAACTGATAAAGAGGTTTGCTCCAACTTCTGCCATCTCTGCAATCCATATTTATCTAACTTCTATAATAATTTGACATACATTTGCTGTTTTCTTTGATAATTCTATTGAGCTAACAATAATTTGTAGTTCCAAAGCTCTGAAACTTCCCTTCTATTGTTTTTCATAGAACATTATATTTCAGTTTAGTGGTTGAAGATGATAACCTCTGATTTATTTATTACCAATAGTTGGTATTCTGTATTACCCTGCAGGGAAATACACATATTTCTCTTGAGCTATGTTAAAATAGGTGGTCAAAAACCTACCCATGTAGCTTGAAATAAACAATAAATTGTGCTTAGTTCATCAATTATTGTTTTTCTTCTATTATTTCTGCATGTCAACAACTCCAATAAACTCCTTTCTCAATTTTTTTTTTTTCCAAATTCCTTTCTCAACTTATTTTTTCCTGTGAAAGAATTTGTTTAATTACTGGCCTAAGCCTTTGCTCAGGCAATGTATGTGCCCAGCCACTGGTCACCATCTGGTGTGTTTGATTTTCCTAATCCTTAACATTGTTTTTCTGGTGGTTACTTGATGTTTCAGCTGCTTGGTGACCTGGGAACACTTGAGGTGGATGTTAAAGGTGATACCTTTTCCTCAGGTGTCAAACAGCGGCTCAGAGTTGCTGATCTCATTGGTCGTTCTATTGTAGTCTATGAGACTGGAGATAAATCGGATCCAGGTTTGAGAGCTGCAGTGATTGCTAGAAGCGCTGGTGTTGGTGAGAACTACAAGAAGATATGCACATGTGATGGCACTACCATTTGGGAAGCAAGTAACACAGACTTTGTTACCAGTAAGGTCTGAGAATGCTAGATTTTACCGTGCAATTTGTATTACTGAATTAAGGATTCTCTATGTTTAAATGATATTGAAGTAACTTCTAAGTTTGATGGACGGAAACAGAAGAAAGCTCTGTTCAATAAAGGAGATGTGTACGATGCGTCATTTAAGGGGAAAGCTGCTCCATCTTGTATGCATGTACCTTTTTTGAGAAAATAAAAATCTTTGTTTTCCTCCATTGCGAATGAATGTCTGACCTTGGAGTGCAATACAATAAGTTAGCAATCCTGGTTCCAGCTCCTGAATTAGAATGAATTTATGTTTCTCCTGGGGGAAATAAAAGACCAGAGGGTTAAAATGGAAGGAAGATGTAGAATGATAAAATAGACAAAAGAATCAAATACTTGAAGTAGACCCTTCAATCCAGTCACTCCAGAATTAGTGAATTAAAATGGTAGCTGTATAAACCGGCAACATTAATATTTTATCCCATTCCTGAATAATTGTCTTCATGCAATAGACATTTGTTCCCACAACGTTACACAAAAGTCATGCATCATTAAGAACAAAACAGATATCTAGGATCTAGAACAATCACTTGAAGTGATCAGAACAATCACTTGAAGTGATCAGAACAATCACCACAAGCAGGCTCTAACTGTAGATATTGGAGCTGGTTAAGATTTCTGAGGAGATAATAGTCCCTCCCTCTTGGCCATTTCATAGATGGCAATGGCCATCAGAGCCTTTGCATCAGCTGTCGTGCGCCAGAGCTTTTCATAAGGAACCACATGAACCTTGATGAGCTCACCACGTTCTTGAAGACCTGCTTCTTTTCCTTGTAGTTGCGTGATAATCTTTTTATCAACATGTCCTCTGTACAGAAAGAGGCCAATTTCTTCATCACATCCTCCCTAAACATAGAAAAGCAAGAAATGACCCCCTTTACTAACAAACTGAGAGTAAAAATTTATAAAAAAAAAAAAAAGAAGGGAGAAACAACAGCAATTTGATTTGATATCAATTTATTTGCAGTTTTGAAGCTCCTGTGATTCAGGCTTTCTAAGTGTATCACTGCATACTCAACAAATTTTCAACACATTTAACCTCCCTGATCATTAATTGCTTCTTTCAACCTTCCATAAGAACACTATGACATCAAAAGTGATTTTACTGTTTCCAATTGGCATTGTGTAGCAATTCTCAATTGCTACAGTTTTTTCCTAAGCATGTCGAGATATAGTAATAAACCAACATTGTGTTTCCAACAAGTTCTCTTTCCTGTTTCATTTTCCTTGTCTATTTTGCAATAATTAATTAACCGAGTTATTCCTCACTCCAAAGGGTTCGTTTCTCTTTTCCTAGTGGAAGCAATGATAGGTACATGTTCCTTTTTAATTCCAAAAGGGAATACATGTAATTGAAGCATACCGGAGAAGGAAAAACTTTGCATTCAGTGGATAGATCCAGGAAGGCAGTGAGGTCAATCACATCTTCTAGATTTAAGTGTATACCAATCTCCTCCTCAACCTGTCATCAGATCAAAATAACATTTTAATAGATAGCCTTGAATTTCTTTATAAAAGAAGAACTCAAGAATTCCTAAAATCTTTTCCTAGGAGTCTAGAATGAAAGGGTAATTTGCCTTTACTACCCCACACCAAAACAATCAAGTAATTTAAGATAGAAACTTGAAACTAATACCGTCAATAATGAACTTTGCTTCTGCACGAAGTAACATTTCTGCAACTTAAAATAATAAAAAATCTACAGTATGGAAAATTTATTAAACAGGATCCACAAGAACATTGATTTTTTGCTAAAATGTATGTATGCTAGATCAATAATGGCAGAGTGCAAATGTTAAATAATGGGCTGATAACAAAAACATCATATAAATCTAAAAGTATAGCTGCATTCACATGGAAAATTGATGTTCCTACCAATACCAGTTACCACACATTGAAGAGAAATATGTTGAGGGTGACAGTAGTTCAATAAGAAGAGAAAAGGCAGCAAGAATATGTCCTAGTACAAAAGCAATGATGCTAACCTTTAACAGTCAAAAGCTGAGCATTTTATGAGATTTGCATTCAGTATACAGGCCAATAAAAATATAAGTAATGCTGCAAATTGAGAAGTGTTTATTTTTGCTTTAAAGTATCAATCTATTTGGTGTGTTTCTCTGAGAGCATTAGAGAGAGAGAGAAACCTCACGAACTGCTGTGCCAACAAAATCACCTTTGTCATCATCCAACATTCCAGCAGGCAATTCCAGAACAACCCGCCCAGTTGGGACCCTAGCCTTAGACAAACATGAAATTTAATCAGATATGGATGAGTGTCAGTAGAGAGCAGGTTAACAATTCAACCCTCTGCTCATCAGTTTTATGTTAGATCAAATGCCAGAGAAATTCAAGCATGACATAATAGAGAAGAGCAATAAAAAATAACTCTACCTGTTCAGTAAGAACAGCATAAGTCTCACCCTCAGATTGCAGAAGAATTAGCACAGCTACAGCTGGTCCTCGAGCGAAAACAATACCTGGAACCTAAGCATGTGTTTCAGTTGATTAGGAAAGAGGTAGAATGGGTTCATTAAAAAAAAAAGAAAAAAAAAATAAAGATATAGGATGGCAGCAACAGAAATTATAGTTATAGAATGGCGGAGTTAGAGCATACACCCACCCTCAAAGGGGATAAAGCTAAACTCAAGAACACAATTCAACATTGATGCAACTATTAGATAGATATGAAAAAACTGACGAGAAAAATGGCTTTATGGGATTGAACAGTGAGGCATGTCCTCTTATCATGCTAGAATGAATGAATGTTACAGACTGAGTAGTTGACTGACTAAAAATTATACACAGAGAGGATTGGATACCTTCTTCCCAGTCATTTTATGAATAACGTCGGCTTTGAATTTCAGAAATCCGATTCGCTTTCCAAACATATCAACTCCCTGTTACCATCAGCCAACCATCAAGTTGAAGATGTAAGAATAATGAAATGATTCAAATTCCCTTGAAGTTAAAGTAACACAATTGAAAAGGGGACAAAAAAATGAAAGCCAAAGCAAATAAGAGAAAAGAAAAAATAATTGTTCATCACTCTAGCCTCTAAACCCACTCAAAAGCATCCGAGCAAGCTCAAATATGGTAAATTTATCCAAAAGAACTGAATAGAATTGAAATTCTTAGTTTCTTACAAATGTAGGCACTTGAAAATACTACCAACTGCTTAATAGACCTCCCACTTTCCAGTATTTAAGGCATAAAGAGCATATAATCCCAGCACTGTATGAAGAAGACAGAATCCCCAAACACATTTGTGTTTTGCAAATCTGGGCATAAACGAATTCGAAATTACTTGTGAAAAAAAAAAAAAAAATTACATACCTGAATTAGAACTTGCGTTAGCGTCATATCCCCATTAGCTAAAATCCCAGACTTGCTTTGCAGATTCTTCAGCCACTGTTTGAACAAGGACGAATCAATTGCAGTCCTGCAACGCCTCTAAGTCCATCAATTTCCAATTAGGAAACATGTAATACAAGCAATCCATATAAAAGGATCTACCTGAACTCGGTATCAGAGAGACCGGGAGCGGCGAGGACTTCAACGGGCTGGCCGAGTTGACACGGCAAGGAGATGGTGTGAGTCGAGGAAGTTGATGATGCAGTGGACATCTTACAGCACCATGTTCCTGTTGTCGTGCGACGGAGGGAGGACGATACGGCTAGTCGTTTTGAGAGAGCGAGCGCCGATATGCCGGAAATCCGGAGAAAACGAATCATCGTTTTTCAGTTGTGCACAAAAACTACGCACGTGCGAAGTCCTCAGCTTTCCCTTTATTTTATTTTACCTGTATTAGCTCGACCCACCTTCCACTGCGGGGTGCGTGAGGATATACAATATTAAAGGAAATTTAATTTATATTATATGGTTTTAAATTATACATTTTAAACTTGAAAATTTTTATTTTTAGATAATATATTTTTGTTTAAAATAATTTATATAGTATCTTTAAATAATAAATTAATGGTAGTAACTCTATAGGATATATTTTGTTAAGTTGATCTATAAGTTCTTTGCTTTGTTTATGGTTTTTTTTTTTTATATATAAATTTTTTAAATAAATTTTATTATTTATTAAAAGGAATTTAAATGGAAAAAAGTTTTGGAACTTAAGTGAAAATTTTTAAAAATTTGAGGGACTAAATTACAATAAAAAAAGGTTACAATCCAATCATGAACCTAATAAATGAATTTGAATTTCAAATACTAAAGTGTTGGTAAAATAGAAAACGAAGAACACAATGTGCTATTTTATCATTAAAAAAATTGTACGAGATCCCAAACCCCTACACAGATCGATTCAATCCTGATATCACCTTTGTTGGTGTGGACACCATGTGTTAAGAATTTTAATACTCCATTTTGATATATAAGTATCGATATCGAACACCTATATTGTGGTCTCCATGCTTATGCAACATTGCTCAAATTAGTTGTAAGTCATTAATCATTTTTATTTTTATTTTTTGATAAGTTAGTGATGGCAAAAATATGACATAAAGACTCAAACTTACACCAAATTTGCAATTTCGGACCCAAATTGGGATTGCGTTCAATGAAGGTCCCAAATTCCACGAAATTCTCAAATAAGTTCCCACGGAAAACTAACTTCCGCCCTATTATTCCGTTAATGTTCCGATCACACTTCACACCCGCCACTTGAAAAAAATTGATTAAATTCTAAGTTTGGTCCCTCAACTTCATTGAGTTGTACTTTTTTGTCCCTCAACTTCATTAAATTTCACTTTTTGTCCCTTAATTTCATTAAATTGCACTTTCTTATCCTTCAACTTTATTAAGTTATACTTTTTTAGTCTTTAAATTATTTTTTGCACTTTTTTGATCCTTAAACTATTTTTTTGCACTTTTTTTATCCTTTAACTTTAACAACTGCACAATTTTAATACTTTCGTCAGTTTAAACCGTTAATTTCATTCATGTGACATTTTTAATATTTTTTTGATGACATGTATAATCTAACTGGAAAAAAATAATAACATAGATCATCTAATTAGAAATAATGATGACATGGATAATAAAATAATATGTAGATAAATTTTTATATTTTTAATAAAAATAAAAAAACCTCTCCACCTATTTTCTTCTCCCCTAGAAGAAAGAGGAAGAAAGAGGGGGAAGAAAGAGGGGGAAGAAAATAGGCAGAGAGGTTTTTATATTTTTTTTATAAAAAATATAAAAATTTATTTACATGTTATTTTATTTTTTCATGTTATCATTTTTTTCTAGTTAGATTATATATGTCATCAAAAAAATATAAAAAATACGAAGTGGACGGAGTTAATGGTTTAAACTGATAAAAGTATCAAAATTGTGCAGTTATTAAAGTTAATGGATTAAAAAAGTGTAAAAAATAATTTAAGAACCAAAAAAGTACAAAAAATAATTTATGAACCAAAAAAGTACAATTCAATAAAGTTGAGAGATAAAAAAGTGAAAGTTAATGAAGTTGAGGGACAAAAAAGTGAAACTCAATGAAGTTGAGGGACCAAAATTAGCATTCAAGTGGCTGGTGTGAAATGTGACGGAAACATTAACGGAACAATAGGAGATTTAACGGAAGTTAGTTTTCCGTCCAATTGGGTCCTTATTTGAGAATTTCGTGGAGTTCGGGACCTTCATTGAGCCGCAATCGAAGTTTGGGTCCGAAATTGTGAATTTGGTGTAAGTTCGGATCCTTATATCATATTTTTGCCGTTAGTGATTTAATTGGGTCTCACAAATGGAATTTGTTTATTAATTAAGAATTGATATTTAATTAATTTTAAATAATAGAATTGAAATTATAGTATTTTTTATTATAAATTTTTAAAATGTAATAATTTTAATTAGTTGAAAAAAAAGTATTTTTATTAAAAAAATAATGTATGTGTAAAATCTTTATAATTATCCCGAAATTAAGAAAATCTCTTTTTATTTGGAACTGAGTCTCTTAATCCAAGTTTGGTTTAAACTTTTTTTTTTAAAAAAAATTTGGTTACGTAATAAGAGGTAATTATTTTTCATTTCTTATTCCATCCCACCCGCATGCTATGTGATTTAAACTTAAAATCTCTTATTTCAAACGGAAAGAGATAACCGTTGAATTATTTAGGTTGTTAATAAGTTTGGTTTAAACTTTTAAATTTATGGGTTAAGTTATTTTATTTAACTCAATTCAAAATGTCCAAAAAATAATAATTTAATTAAAAATAAATAAATTTTACTTTTTAATTTCTTTTTCATTTATTGCTGTTTTAAGTTGTTGGTGTTGTTAGGGATATATGGAGGTAGGGATGTACTGAGATAAGTTAATGGGGTTGAAATCTTTACTTTCTACTTACAATTTACATATCACAAGTTATGTAGTATTTTGTAAGAAACATATTAGATTCTATATTTCCATAGTTCATATTAAGAATAAATTAAATCTCTCATCTTATATAAACTTTATTCATCATATCATGTAATGTAATAGTAATACTTTAAAATCATCAAAACTAAATTATTCAAAGCAATAGCTTCTATTAACCCATGCTATCAAATAAAAATAAAAATAAAAATGGCTCGAGATCTAAAGGAAATGTAGGGAGATATGGGAAGTTGAGAACATTAAAATTAAGTTGTTATTTCAAAACTATACTTTTGAATCACATCCCAAAATTTCCTTTTGAATATAAGTTACAGTTTAATCTTATCAACTATCCCATGTCATAAAATCATATTACCTAAAATACAATTGAGAGGAAAGTTGAACCACAAAAAGAATAAAAAAGTAAAAAGTCAAATTACTAATTCTATTTCTTGTGAAGAACGGTTTAATAAGTGAATAATTTTGCACCTCACTAGTTCAAAATGCGGAAGAGAAGTTAAAGGATAAAATGAAAATTTTAGATGGAAAGAGGAATGTTAGGATTTTGGAACTTGAGTTTAAGATAGAAGACTACAATTCTCCTAAAATAGCTAACACTCTGTTAGAGCTCTTCCATGAGGTCAAAATAATAAATACAATGTGAAGTATGAAAGCCACAATGCCCCTAAAATGGCTAACATACTATTAGAGGTCTTCCAGGGGGTTAAAATGATAACCAATGTGAAGAATAAAGTGAGAGAAAGGAATAAAATTGGGTGATGAAAGAGATAGAAGAAGAGATGACTCAAAATTTTTATATTTAAATTTCTCAAGAAAATAATAAAGTAATAAAATAATAAAAGAGTTTTTTATTTTGTACTTTTAAGGTACAAATTAAGGATGTAATAAACTTATTATTTTATAATTAATCTACATAAAAAATAATAAAAATTGACTTGAATTTAATTAATCAATTAATTAATTAAAATTATTAACATGATAATAACACTAAAATGAAAGTCAACTTTTGTCATTTTTAATGTAAATTAATTAAAAAAACATATTTATTATATTTTAAAAATACAAATTAGATAAATCCATAATAAAATACTCAAAGTAAATAAATCGTAAGAAAATACATAAAAAAACTCTAAAATTATATAATTTTAATAAAATATCATTGACTTAACGACTAAAATATAAATAAAATTATTTAAATATTTTTTTATAATACTTTATTAAAACACTTAATTATAAAATATTTTTTTCACTAATTTTTCACTATATAAACTGATACCACCAATCTTGTTATAAAATAACCAACTATCAAAATTACAATGTCAAAGATTTATCGAATCTAAACAGATACGAAATTCCATTGGGAAGAAATTTAAAAATAAAAATTAGATTCTTAATAACATCAAAATTACAGGAAAAGAGATGAAGATCGTTCAATGCTGGGCAACAAAGTTTCGATCTTTTATTTATACAGAACAGACATACGAAGAACAGAAGTACAGCACACAACCAAGCTCTAAATAGCTTTCTCTTTTAAGAAATAATATTAGGACACAGGCATGGGAATTGCACGCAAGGGCTTGGCTTTCTGTAAGGTAATCCCAA
>BPVZ01000009.1:1014554-1029757 GCA_020521535.1 Rubroshorea leprosula
AATAATGAAATTTAAAAAATAAAATAAAATAATTTGTTTGCCTACTCTCCTTTAATTTTTTCTTTTTCTTCCATCCAAACAGACTAGAAAGAGTCTTGAGGAATTCTACACTGTTCATTTATTATTATTCCCTCCACAATCCCTTCCCCATCCAACCGCCCGCATTTCTTCTCCCTTCCAAATCTAAATCTCCACCGCCCAAAACATCCATTCACAGACATATCCCCACCTCCCTCTCTCAGATCGGAGCAGCCACACAAACACCACCACCAGCCCCCCCTTTCCCTCTCTTCAGTTTTATTTGAGAGACGAAGTTAAGCTTCTAATGGTGGAAGCGCAGACATGGAAGACACGGCGGATGAGCAACCCACGTCTCGACGCCACCGCCACCACCACCACCACCACCGACGACCAGGTCCTCAACATCCCAGCCACCCCGCCCGGCGACGTTCGGAACACCTACTACTCTCTCGGATCAAAACTATCCCCTAACCTCCTCACCGCCCTCATCATTGCCTCCTGGTTCATGTCCAACATCGGCGTTCTTCTCCTCAACAAGTACCTCCTCAGTTTCTACGGATTCCGCTACCCCATCTTCCTCACCATGCTCCACATGATATCTTGCGCCGCCTACAGCTACATCGCCATCAATTTTCTCGAAATAGTCCCCCGCCAGCACATTTTATCCCGAAAGCAGTTCTTCAAGATCTTAGCTTTGAGCACCATTTTCTGCTTCTCCGTCGTGTGCGGGAACACTTCCCTCAGGTACATTCCGGTGTCGTTTAATCAGGCGATTGGGGCAACCACGCCGTTTTTCACTGCCATTTTCGCTTTCTTGATCACCTGTAAGAAGGAAACAGCAGAGGTCTATTTTGCTCTGTTGCCCGTGGTGTTTGGGATTGTGTTGGCAAGCAATAGCGAGCCTTTATTTAACCTTTTTGGATTCTTAGTTTGCATCGGCTCCACCGCCGGCCGCGCCTTGAAGTCGGTGGTTCAGGGAATCTTGCTAACCAGTGAAGCAGAGAAGCTGCACTCCATGAACTTATTGCTCTACATGGCGCCCATGGCGGCGCTGATTTTACTACCGTTTACCCTTTACATAGAAGGAAACGTAGCAAGAATCACTCTTGAGAAAGGAAAGTCAGATTCTTTCATTGTGTTCCTGTTGATTGGGAATGCCACAGTGGCATATTTAGTAAATTTAACAAATTTCTTGGTGACGAAGCATACGAGCGCGCTTACTCTGCAAGTTCTGGGGAATGCTAAGGCTGCGGTGGCAGCGTTTGTGTCGGTAATGATCTTCAGGAATCCGGTGACGGTTATGGGCATGACTGGATTCGCAGTTACAATAATGGGGGTTGTGCTTTACAGAGAGGCAAAGAAGAGATCTAAAGTTACAATACATTGATAAACAGAGTATGACAAAGAAAGATGATTCATTTTGATGAGCACAAACAACTGGTGCGGCTTTTCTTTTCCTTTTTTGTTCACTTTAATTTCTTGCTTTATTTTGTCTTTGAATTTTTTATTCGATTTTAATGAAGGGAATGAATCAAAGAAGAGAATTTGGATCCAAAGAAAATGTAATTGGATTGTATAGGTTAATGGAGATAAAGGGGAAAAAGGGATTCAATGCTCTTTTTCTTTTTCATTATGGGGTTTCCCCTATGTTTTGCAGAATTATCAACACATAGAAAGACACTTGCTTTTGTACCTCTGTTTTGGAAATTTTTTTTTTTTTTTTTTTTTTTTTGAATTAGTGTTGGCATTCTTTGAATTCATTTCTGGGTTTTGAAGATTTCAACTTGTTAAATCTGGGTTCTTTTCACATTCTGCAAGCTATTTTAGGGCTTATCTTTGTGATCTAAAACGTGGCAGCTTTTAGGATTTCAAGGGATCTATCAATATTTCACATTTATTTCTCAATATGGATTGTCATTGTCTATATTAAGTATGATGTATGCGAAGAAGTTTGCTTCAATTTGATATGCATTTTAATTGGCTTTAGAGGATATATATCTAGGTGAGCATTAAAGATATTGATGAAAGGGTGAAACATTACAATTTCTCTTTATATCTCTTCCAAGAGAAGGGACCAAGTATGAACGAAATACTTTGATTGCTTCTCGTTCAATTGTTATCAAACCATTAACGATTTGTTCAAGTGATAACTACAAGCTGAAAATTAGACGTGTTTTTTTGTTCAGACTCAAGTCTTCCAATTAAGTATGACAGACATAATCTCTAACATGTTTTAAGTTATTGAACTTCTGTTTTAGGTGATGTCGTCATTATCACGTGCTGCTTACCTTTATTGATCTGCACGTTGTGCTAATTAGTCTAATTTGATCGGGATTTGCTATCTAACGTGCTACTTCAATCCTGGAAAAGCATAGGGTTGCTTAAGCTTTTTATGGTGGTTGAGACTTTTTTCTCAGCCTATAATAGTTTAATCCCATTGTGTTAGTTGAAGTGAATGCTGTGGAATTAAGAATTCTAGCATACATGTCTGGATTAAAACAAACAATGGTAATACAAACAAATTCCCCAAATAAAAAAAACAACAAACATAAATAAATTCAATATTCAAACATCTTTAACTACTCCGGTATTAAGTAATAGCCCACCCTAGAATGCCAAGAATGAGCACAATCCACCCATTATATCTAGATGCAACAGATATTCCTGAGCTAGGGGCAGGTGAGGTGGGTCTTCCTGAGCTAGGAGCTGGGGAGATAGGAGGAGATTGCCCTTCAGCAAGCACAGTTCTGGCCAGTTTCATGTTCCCGGCGACACAGTGCTTCCCAATCCCACAGATGTACCATTTCCTACTAGGGTAGTGAGATTTACCACATCATTTCCAGAGGTAAGGGCCTGTGTTTCAGCTGGTGCTGCACATTGCTGAAATGCAGTTCCATCAACTCTGCGCACATTGTGGGCTCCTTGTGGGCTCCTTGTGGATATTTAAAAACTGCACCAAGAAGTCAAGTTAATTGTTAATCATCAATTGGCATTTAAAAAATTCAGCCGTGATACAGAAAGGATGGTTAATTTAAACCAATGTGTCACCAACCCAGAACTCTTTGGTAGCAGCCCATGCTTGGTAATCAAAGTTAAGATGCCACCCATTACCATCTCCAACTTCATGATCGGTAGCCAAAATTGAAGGAATAAAGGCTACAAAAGTGGCAAAGGTGATGAAGAAGATCATGGAAGAGGCCATTGCTGTGTCTTTTGATACTCTGATGATTTTCTCTAGATGGCTTTGTGCAAGGAATTCCATGCTCTGACTATTTATAGACTTGTATTTCTGGTCAAAGTATGGAGAATTTTGCAGCACATGGACCGGCACAGTTGGCAATCTGCAAACTGCAGTGTCCATATGGCACAAGCCACCAGGAGATCCTGCAATGCTGCAAGTGCATATAAACTACCATATGGAATGGAACTTGAGCAACATTTCAATATAATTTTTTTGGAGCTGCCCATTTTAGTTTTCCGGTGCTGTCTGACGACCAGTTCAAATATTGAAGAAGGCTGAGGGCCGGACAAATCCAATTAAAGTTTTAGATTGCAATGGCCCATTTCGAAGTGTTGTCACCCATATTCAGCCCTATGTACAGTCCAGCCTAAGAGGTCCAAAACCCTAGAAAATTCTTGGACCAATCAAAGTTTCTTGATAACCACACAGGCAACCTGATATTCTTTCTCATTCAAACAAATGCAGACCCACTTCTCTTCACAGGCAATCCCCGTGCATACTTGAAAACTACCCCGTTTCTCATTACATGGCGTAATTCTTCTGTTTCCCTCCAAGTTGTTTTGGACTCATAAAATTGCTAACACAAACACACAAAGGCCACAAAATTTTTCCTGATTTTCTTTCACGAGAAATCACCTGATAGAAACCCACTTTTGCCAACAGTAAAAGCATAGCCTTCCATTTCACCCACAAACTCCCAACTACTTGAAATATAGCCACTGCATTTCCTAGTTCACGTGATGTGCCATAATACATATACACTCCACGTAGAACAGTCGTTAAGCATGTTCATATATATAACCACATGAGCTAATGCCATTTTCTACTCCTTAATCTCATATCTCATGGATAAACAAACAAATATTTGTCCTGATTCATCACTTAAGACGCATTTGGTTGATATCCATGAAGTTTTGCCTGGAGATGAAGATGAAGAAGAAGAAGGAAGAACGAGAATGAAAAAGGGACTAAACAGGCCTGTTAAACTTCGAGAAGTGAAGAGGCCTCCGAAGAGTTTTAGCAGGCAAGTGTCACTGGAGACAGGATTTGCCGCGCTGGACAGAGAATCTAAGGCCAGAGATGACCGGAGGATTCTCCAGAGAAGTGGTCGTAGCTTTGGAGGCTTTGATGCTGGTGATAGAATTGGCAGAGATGCAAGGAGAAGTGACTTCAATATCTTCAGGACAAAGTCAACCCTCTATAAGCAGGATTCTCTGTTGCCCACAAGGAAGGAGAGATTAGAGATGGAGTCCAAAAGAACAGATGACTCAAATAGGGTTGATGACTCTGTTGACAGAAGTGTCCCTGCTGGAAGATACTTTGCTGCTTTGAGAGGACCTGAATTAGATGAAGTGAAGGTATTTCAAAAATCTCAAACACCTTGAATTTGTGTCAGGATTTGCATTGTGTTCTGTTAAAAAGCATTTTCTGTTCTAGTTCATAGACCTCACAATTTTTTTACAAGCCAACCAAAATAGATAATAGGTCCGTGATAGAATGCAACGTTAATCATATGATATGACACCGTCACTCGTCAGTGCTTCCTTATATCTTTTATTCAATTTTGTCCATTTATGCAGGACTGTGAGGATATTCTTCTCCCTAAAGATGAGAAATGGCCCTTTCTTCTCAGATTCCCCATTGGTTGCTTTGGTATTTGTCTTGGTCTGAGTAGCCAAGCCGTTCTTTGGCGTACCCTGTCAACAAGCCCAGCGATCCAGTTCCTTCACGTCACGCCATTCATCAACCTTTTCCTCTGGCTATTAGCCCTTGCGGTTCTACTCTCTGTTTCCTTCACCTACATCCTCAAATGCATATACTATTTTGAAGCTGTCAAAAGAGAATACTTCCACCCCGTCAGGGTCAACTTCTTCTTTGCTCCGTGGGTTGCGTGCATGTTCCTAGCAACGGGTGCACCACCAATGATAGAACCCAGGAGACTGCACCCAGCCATCTGGTGCACCTTCATGGGACCTTACTTCCTTCTCGAGCTCAAGATTTATGGGCAATGGCTTTCTGGGGGGAAGAGACGTCTCTGCAAAGTGGCAAATCCATCTTCTCATCTCTCGGTTGTCGGGAACTTTGTTGGGGCAATTTTGGCATCTAAGGTAGGATGGAATGAAGCTGCTAAGTTCTTGTGGGCTGTTGGCTTTGCGCATTATCTTGTGGTGTTTGTGACTTTATATCAAAGACTTCCCACAAGTGAAGCGTTGCCTAAGGACCTGCACCCTGTGTATTCTATGTTCATCGCAGCTCCATCCGCAGCCAGTATTGCCTGGGAAACCATTTATGGTGAATTTGATGGGCTATCAAGGACTTGCTACTTCATTGCTTTGTTTCTCTATGTTTCACTTGTTGTACGCATCAACTTCTTCACAGGGTTTAGGTAAGGCTGATATGGTCTTAAACAGTTCTTCACAACATAGAAATTTTCTTTGTTGATTACTTAAAAGTTCTTACCTGATAATTTTGTAGGTTCTCGGTGGCATGGTGGTCCTATACATTTCCGATGACAACTGTATCAATAGCAACTATTAAGTATGCAGAGCAGGTTCCGTGTGTTCTAAGCAAGGGCCTCGCACTTTCTCTTTCATTCATGTCATCTACCATGGTGTCTTTACTGTTTGTGTCCACACTTCTTCATGCCTTCGTGTGGCATACTTTGTTTCCAAATGATCTTGCCATTGCCATCACTAAGGAAAGACTCGTGAAGGGGAATAAGTCCTTCAAGAAAGCATATGATATAAAGCGGTGGACCAAACAGGCTCTCAAAAAGAACAATTCTGTGGACACAGTTTGATAGAGAACGAAATGTGACATTAACTCCAAACGAGTCTAAGGAAATCTACAGAGAATCATAGTATCAATGCCAAACCGACTTCCAGAAGAATCAGGCATTTACATAGTATTTAGAATTAAGGAAACGCAGCAAGATTTGCACAAACGTATTTTTTGATAAAACATAATAGTCTTCCCATTACTTGTCATTAGAGTTCTACAAAATGAAGTAAAAGGAAATGGGATGATGATGCCTACTTTGAAGGCTGTACAACATGGGGTATGTGAATTTGATGTATTTATTGGACTATGAACTACAGGTCATAAATGTACCAAGCATAGAACTTAGAAGTTTGATTACATAAACCTGTGGTATGAGATCAGTATTTTGAGGGTTAAGATTGCTATCAGTGGCGTGGTTGTCCACAGATTCCATATACAGCAAAAACTTGTATCTTTTGATGAGATTTGTGCAATTGTGCGATTATCCTTCAGACTTCCAACAGCAGAAACGTAAGTTAGATGCCTGTATCGGAGACCATTTTACAAATGCTTTGCTTTCATCGAATGCCCAGGCTCCTGTAGCACCAGTTATCATATGTTCAGTTCATCACCTACAAGAAAAAAAATAAAACATAAAAATCAAACGTTCGGTTGGGATGCCATACCTCATGCTTCCTTGGTTGCCCACTTCAGTGCTCTCATCATTACCACACTGAACCTGCCTTACACCAAATGAAGGTGGTTTTTCCTTTGCTAAATGCCTTATCTGCATCAAGACAGCATTAGAAATAAAAAGTAATTTAATAAATAATAACAAGGAAAGAGGAAATTGATAACAGAAAAAGATTGGGAAAAACCTAAGCAAGCTTCCCATATGGAAGCCTGAAGCTTACCTCATGTACTGGTTGAAAAGAAGTCAATCTGTTTTCTTTTGAGCCCTTATACCAAAAAATAATCAACTCAATATGGTATTAAAGTAAAGTGAGAAAAGTATTAGAAAACCAGAGATACAAAGGAAAAGAATGTGAACCTTTATAGGTGTACGGGTAGGCATGGGCATCTTCCACTGAGATCCATTATTTTGCTGTAGTTCGGATGTTAGTGACAGCTACCATTCATCATTGAGAGCAACAACGTGAGAACACATAATTAAAATAATCATTCTAGAGAGATGTCCTAGGAAAAATAAAAAAACTAAAAAGAAACACTAAGTATGAGTCCCAGGGGAAAACCCCAAAAAAAGACCTATAAGTCATGGTTACAGCAGAATTTAAAATGCTAATGCTCATTCTTACCTTACTAAAAAGCTCTATCGGTAGATTTTGCTGAACTCTCTTCTCTGTATGGAAGTTAAATTCCTATATGATGGTGAAACACAAAATTTGTATCTCAAGGATTCATCTTTCAAACAATCTATAAACATTAAGAAAAAAAAAAAAAGATCATCCATGGACTACCATTGGCATTGTGATTTCCCGTTTGCTATTTCTGAAAACACCAATATCACCTTTACTAGAAAATATCTGCACATATGTTAGGTACAAAATTAGTTGTCCTCAATTATTAGTACAAGGTTCTAAGCAAATTGATCTATGTTTGAAATTACTCACCTTCTTGTTAAAAGGGCGAGCTTTGAAGGTATACTTTACATCAGACCCTTCCTGCACTGAGGTGTCCACAGTAGTTGGTCTGAACAAAGCCGGATCAATTTCAGAGGTAAGTCCCTTTTCCAATTCTCATTCAATATTAATATAAATAGATTACAGACAAACAAGTATGCATATGTAAAGACATGCAACAAATTCATGTATAATCTTTATAATTTATATACAATAGACCTTCTGGTTTCTCTAGCTTCATTGTCTGCAAAAGAACTTGTACTAGGTTTATCTGGCCCCTGCAATGACAATTTTGCCAATTAGCACATCCACATCTTCATACTAATGCTACATTGCTACTTGGCACAAGAAACTATTTTATAGTTAAAAACAAAAACCTTAACAGGATGATTGCTTTGAAGTGAAGACGATGATGGAGCAAATGAGTGTTGCACAGCCCTCTCAGATGTCTTCAGGTGAAATTCCTGAGAAGCAATATTAAAAATAAATAAAGGAAGAAAACAGAGCAGATGAGTACCAACAGTACAGCAGACATCCAATATTTTTTGTGCTCACCTGAAACTCTGGCGGCCTTGGTATGCTCTTCTTTGGAAGTGGTAGAGATGGGGCCTCCAGAATCTGCAAATTTTGAACACATGTTTTAAGGGAAGGATGCTAAATACAGCAACTTCTACCCAAAATAAAAAGCTTCTGTTCATAAATACCAACTTTTCTGTTCAATGGACGTGCTTTGAATCTATTGGCAGTAGACGTCGGATGTTCTTGTTCTGCACCAGTCTTAGGCCTGAATAAAAAGACATTATTGTCCAGAAGCCTGTTAGATGAAACTTTCTATGATACCTCTTGATGAAATAGCAACCACAAACTAACCGTATCCTTTGAGCACGATGTGCTGTTTCAAGTTCAGGCTCTCTTGGAATGGTGAGTTTCAACCTTGTATGTATTGAGTTTTTATCAGCAGCTCCGTCCTGAAAAACCACCAAAATGTAATTGACAACCTATGAGATGACCTAAACATCTATAAGGATACAGAAAACATATTTCTCCCAACTCATTTATTAACCTTTGGCCTATTCTCTTCTCCTTATTCCTTGCCAGTAAATTTTTTCTTCTTCTTAAGTCAGAAGCAATAAAACATAGAAAGTAACTACATTACCATCAATACAAAATCAAATGTCCACTTCTTCTTTTTTTTTCTTTTTTGGGTACATAAATGTCCACTTCTTTTGTTCCATAGGATTGTATGCCATGCTTTCTACTTTTCATCAGTAAAATAAATAAATTGCTACTTCTGGAACATTCGATAGCAAAAGCATAAACAGTCTGGCAAACAGGGTAATTCAAAGCATTAGGGAGACTAAGATACCTTTTTAGGTGCCTTGTGAACCAAATTACTTTGCTGATTCAAATCACCAACCTGCCAAATAGGACAAATATTTGAGCTGGGGCTAAACCCTTACATGGTAACTAACGAAACTAGGCTCAATTAGAGTAGTAACAAATATGGGGGCCTGGTGTCTGCCAAGTGTAATAGGCTTATTGAAGGCACAGAAGACGGTTATCACAACCAAGTCTACCTAGAGACTGGGCCAAGTGGATTAAGTGATCCAGGCCAACCTTTTGTTGGCATCACCACTGAATCTTTGTTGTCCATATTAAAAAAGACACAACCATAGACACAACCTTTAGTTGAAGTACAACCTTTCAAGTATTCTTTCTACAATAGCCACACTACTGTTACTTGCCAGATTGTTAACATTAAAAGTATATTTTTCAACATTGTACTAACTTTCCTGGCAATCTTTCAAAATAATCAACAAGGTCAATTTGCATAATTGCCATGATCAGTACTCCAAAACACAAACAAGATAAAGGAACCAGAAGTATATGGCTTTATAAATTATAGAATGGCATACCTTGCGCAGGAGACCTCCCTCCAGCTTCTGCCTCTTGGCAGCTTGAGTCTCAACAGCGGAGGAATTGCACAGGCTACTCTTGTTGTTTTGAGCAAGTATCTTCTGAAATCTAAAATCAGAAAAAACAAATTGACAAGGTTAATGGAAAGATTGCTAAATCAGAGTGCCTTTTTAGAGGGCTTAAGTATGTAGTCAATACTCATAGCCTAGGTGGCTACAAAATTACAGATAATAACACCACTTTGAAGATTCAATAACTATGGTGCATAAAAGTTGCTATGCACAAGAAACTGGAGATAGGAAAGTATCTATTTTGTTGAATTCAACGGTTATTTCATGAGGCAAGAAAGAAAGGATTGAAAATTTCTTATTTAGCTATCAAAAGTGACTCTAAGATTGCATCCATCTTTATGAAAACATTAGAAAATAGAGTGTGAAAATAAATAAGAAAGAGAGAAAGCTTTTTCAAATGTTACCTAGACCCAGCAACACGATGGGGCTCATTTTGTTTTGCTAACTGACTAGCTGTAGGTTTCATCAGAGTTGAGCTCCTGGGCAAAAATGGTTTACCAGTCTCAGATTTGGGCTTCAGTTTATCTTTCGATATTTCATCCCAGAATGCAAAGCCTGAAAAAGAGGACAAGAAAAGAAGGAATGACATTTGCCACCACATAACAAGCACCACCACCAATTAACAAAAAATCATCCCAGAAAACCATAAACCATAAGAGCCAAATTCAAGTATCGAGTCCAGAGTATTACCAGGCAAAAATTGCAAGGATAAAGAAAGGACATAGGTTTTATGAAATGCTTAGCTTTATTAAACAGACTTGGACTACAGCAAAGGCTACAAAAGTAAGAACTAAATACTAAACCAGTGAACATTTTAAAATTTCAGAAATTGCAGTATATTCAAACCTGGAAAAAGAACTGGTAACTTAAAACTTAAACCCCTATTTTCACTAGCTAGCAGCATATTACCTGCAGTAAATTGTAATGGTTTATTCAAAGCTTTCTGAAGAACCTTTTGTATATCAGTAAAGATCCTTCCATGACTTCCTTCGTGATCTAGAAGATAATATAAGGTGTAATAATGTCAGTACAGCAGATTTATGCCATGGACCCAATTAAAAATGACAAAAACTAGTCTTCAGATTCTTGTTTTTGCACTTTCCTAAAACAACTTGACTATGAAGAATATCAGGTGAATAATAATACAATATACTTTAAAATATACAAGTTTAACAACATAAAAGAGCATAAATTGCTAAAAGAAACTTAATAAGTACCTCTTCTAGCGACATCCAAGACAGAATATTCATGGTACAAGGCATCATCAGGTTCATTGTTGAGCACTGTACTATTATCCTCCACTTCCTTACTTTTAGGAGAGACATTGACATTTCCCATGAGAGTGTCCTCCCCCAAAACTAACTTTTTAACAAAAGCTACAACAGAAAATCAAATGACAGCAAAGAAAAAAGGCCATAAATAACAGAATGAAAATATCACCACACCACCCCCCCCCCCCAAAACAACAACAACGTTACGTCTTTTTTTTTTTTCTTTTCCCTTCCTTTTTTGTTAGTTTGAAATTTCAGACCGGCAAATTTAAATTAGCATAAAGAATTGTCTTTTAACCTTGAATGAATTAAATCAATGTTAAAGGTTTCATTTAAAAAAAAAAATTTTATTTAATTGTTAAGGGAATTTTTTATGATAAATCTCAAAAAATCGTGAAAATGACAGCAAATGGACTGAGAAATAACACAAAAAATACATTCCAATTGGAAAAAGATTAAACAATCATTAGCAGTTTAATACCGAACTTTTAAAGAGATAAAAGTAAATACAGATTACAGATGATCTACTGCTTATTGATGCTCGAAAATAGCTAAGTAAAGCTTCTCATTGCTCATTCTTCTTCAATCAAACACCAAGCCAGCTTTCCAAAACAAAGAATTGGAAAAGTTATTCCATTTTCTTTACAGACAGTTTGAAGGAAGCATTATTAGGGTTTAAAGTTAGGAGAAAAACTCACGAGAAGGAGGATAACTCGGCGCCGACTCGAACCAGAGCTCCGCCGCCCGAGCCTCCGCGAACGACTCCTCGCGAGTGAAATCGAAGAACCGAGCAGCATCAAACTCGTAATCGAGATCGATCTCCCTCACCTCGAACACTGGCTCTATCTCCATCTCCTCTTCCATTCCTCTCTCTCTCTCTCTCCCTCCGTAACCTCACCTGAACAACACCATTGTTCCCCGGATTTTATCCAAAACCCTAGAAACTGCAAAACCCGAGTCGCTCCTGCAAAGGCGCAGATTTCGCTAAGCTTAACACTGCGCTTCACTGCACTGTGGTATTGTAGGAAAACAAAAACAACACAGGCGTTTTTATTTATTTATTTCCAAAAACTAAAAATAAAAAATAAAAACGAAAACAAAGGGTATAACATTCGTAGCCTAAGGTACAAGCGCATTGAAGCCTCATCGGATTCCGATTTCGTTTTTATATCGTCGAGGAGGTTTTTTTTATTTTTTTGTAACGATCCAGAATTTGAATTAAAAATGACAATATATTAAAAAAAAAAAAAAGAGGCCTTGATTTCGAGAGTACCCTTGGAGTTGTGGGGAAATTTCGGAGGATTGGGGGAGGGGGTTTTAAGTGGAATGGAGGGTAAAACGGTCAAAAAGATTTCAAAATATTTGAGAATGTGATGTATTGGAAGTGAGGAGGTGGGTGGGGGGCAGCGGCGTTGGGGTTCGAGCTGATGGGTTTGGGGAGGCGAGCGTTTGGGGGTTTGTCCAGTCCGACGACTCTGAAATTCCGGCGGGGGTGAAAAATGTCCCTGGTTTTTGGATATAATCGCAAGATTGCCCCTAACGGTTTAATTCGTTTGTCCGGGGGAGAAAAGGTGGGAAGTGGTGGCCCCCACTGCTTCCCAATTCAAATACGCAGAGAAGACACAAGTGCAAAATTAGAATTTGAAACTCACAAGATGTTATTAGACTTATTTGTATCTTGTAGTGTCATGTTACTAGAGTAGAAATTTTGTTTTATATATATTAATTTTCTTGAATTTATCTGATGTTCTTCAAAATTTTGTTTTAAAAAATTGATATTAAGATAAATGAAAGAGAAATATAAAAATCAAGACGTCTTGATGCCCTCAAAACGTTTATCAAAGCTATTCATGAGTGGATATTACCCTTGAAAATCACTCCATAAATAATTGTGATGGACCGTGAGTGAATTTTACTTTTGAGACTCACTCAACAAATAATTATAATGGATATCTTGATTTCTTGAACTCTCTATATAAAAATTAAAATTAATAATAAATTTTTAAATAAATTTCTTATTTTATAATTTAAACTGTATTAAACTGTAAAATAAAAATTATTAATAAGAAAAATGATTGATTCCAATATTAAAAAATCTGTCATATCTAATGTTTTATATTATATAATCTATATCCAATAATATTTTTTTAGTTTTAAATTTATGAGACTATAAAAAAACTTTATTATGAGAACATATGGCTAATGGTTGAACAAATTTTGTTAGAAATATTCCTAATGCATTGTATCTTCTATGATGTATATAATTTACCTTAATTGAATTCTTTAGCAAAGAATACAGTAATGCTGAGCTGAACATAGAACCGTCCTTGTCTTGTTTGAGAATGAGTCTGATATACTGTGATACATGGTGAGAAAATGCTTGCAGCATTGACTCATTTAAGGGTGCTCTGCAGAATGTGATTATTATTGTTTCGGTGGTTGGAAATTTCAGACAGAGATTTGAAGACCCATGCCATGGGCCGGACATCTAATTAAATGCGGCACATTGATGCTGGTTCCAATTACTACAAGATCTCATCATGAAAATCCTTTACTCAGTCTAGTCAACCTTGTCCTTCCATTATTGTTCTGGGTCATTAATTACATTTCAGAGGCCCAAGCCCAAAATAGAGTTCCGAGATTGAGAGTATTCGGTCCACTCCTCCTGCCTTGTAAACCGTCAGGCTAAGGTATTCATTTTTATACATTCCCTTTTGAAATGGGCCAGTTATGGGTGGAAGTGAGAAATGCATTATATATAGAGAAAAATAAAATTGTTGTACCAATAAATTTGTTGATTTGAGTGAAAAGAATCAAATTTTCTTTGAATAAGGTCTCGAGTTCGAATCTCTTGAATAGAAAAATAGGCATTAGGAGAGTTTTTCCTAATAGGATCTAACGCAATTCGATTTTAAATTAATTTTAAATTAATCAAAACCCAATATAATTACTAAATATCAAAAAATTAATATATAAAAAAAAAAAGTTACGCGATTCAGATTATTATATCAGATCAGATTATATAATATTTATTATTGAATGGTAGACGATCAGGGAGACCTCTTGATATTGGAGTATGGTCCTCCATTTAATGGTTCTAATTTTATGGTTTATATTACAAATTATATATGTGCAGAAATAGGGAGGAGGAGGATTTATTGGAGCCAAATTCAGTCCACAGCTAGTAGATACAAATTAGGCCATTGAAATTGGACGTCATCCGTACTACGTGATGTTGTTGTTGTTGTTTCTTTCGAGCACGCAACTACTATTCTATTACATCTTTGCATCCACACCTCATACATCCACATCCTGTTGTCATTATATCCACTTCCCAGGATTTTTTTAAACCTTGAATTTTGATATATATATATATATATATATATTATGTGCATCAGTGTGTAGACTCTCTCATGCACCAGAGCTTTATGGTAATTCTGATTAAGTTGATGATAAATTAATTGATAGCTAGGCTACATTTTAGAAATTGTATACAGGGTTGAACCAACTTTACTTGAAATTGAATACGTGCAAGGCTCAAAAACCTGGATGAACTAAGTAAACGTGAATTTGTAAACAGAATCTTGAAAATGGCTAGAGTGCAAGAATAGATAATTATTATTATCATCACTATCTTCGTCATCATTATAAATTATATAATAAAAAATAAATTTTTTTTATTTTATTTAATCATTTACATATCTCATAAATCAAATTTAAAATATTTTATTTTCGTTTAAAAGTGATTACTATTAAATTTTTTAAAGTTAATGTCATTAAATAAAAATTTTTTAAATGCTAAAAATGGTTGAATCCACACGATAACGTAAAGCCTTGTTTATCACTAACTTGCTTGTTCAAAAGGCTTAATTAATGTCTTTTTTTTTGCCAAAAAAAAAATTAATTAATATCTAACCTTTGAGATCTAGTGGCATTAGTCACCGTGCATTTCCCCACCTCCTGGCAAGGTTCGAAACCCCACCCCTTGCAAAATATGTTCAAAACAAAAAAGGGGTTAATTAATTCGGTCAATTGAGTATCGAGGATCACTCACGTTCTTTCTTTGCCATCATCTATATATCAAATAGAAATTTAAGTCTGTGGGTGTGGCTGTAAGCTGTATAAAAAGGATTTATTTTTTCAGATGGTCCAAATCCAGTGCAGCGAAAAAGGCTTTGAAATGTGACATCACAATTAATATTATAGGTGAAATAAGAATATAATTTTTGTATAATTTTTTAATTTTATATTTTTGTACAACTTGATATATCATTAAAATAAT
>BPVZ01000009.1:1064633-1081730 GCA_020521535.1 Rubroshorea leprosula
TTGAATATTAATTAATTATATGTAAAAAAATTATTTTTTTATATTAATTGGTGGGGAATGGGGATCGCCATGGGGATCCCCATTCTCCGCGGGGAACGGGGATGGGGGGCAAATTTTGCCCCCCACATTAAAAATCCCCGTGGGGATCCCCGTCCCCACCATTTGCAGGGATGGGGACGGGGAGGGACTCCCCGGCCCCGCGGGGTCCCTTTGACATCCCTCGGTGTCCACATTTCAAATGCAAAGCATTTGATCCTTCAACCCTTCCCCTTCCCCTTCCTTTATGCAGAAAAAAGTTTATGATGAAACCTATACTTCTGCCTTTGTTGGTATTGCATTCGTTCCTTCATCAATAAATGGTGAATATGTGGCTATATTGGGTAATAAAAGTTTCTAATGGACAATGTGGCAGAAAGGAAGATAACAGATTTTCTCACACTTATCTCTTCAGCTTTTCTTTGATAGTACTGATGTTACTAACTTTTTTCCAACAGAACACTGGTAAACAGTAGTAAATACTAAATAGTTTATTGAATTTGTAAATTTAGTTTCTGTGTCATGGACTTGGATACTGGTAGTATTTGGTACCTAAACATATATATAAGTTCTAAATAAAATTTCCACTTGATTTCCTTTAGGGAGTGAAGGGCACACATTAGAGGAAGCCAAATCTATCAATCTCTCTCTGAGTGCTCTAGGGAAGTGCATTAATGCATTGGCAGAGAATAGTTCTCATGTCCCAGTTCGTGATTCAAAGCTCACGAGGTTGCTTCGTGATTCTTTTGGAGGTAAATAGAAGGGATTTTGATCAGTTCATCTGCTTTTGTCTTTTCCCTCTCTTCATCATCATCATCATCTTCTTCTTCTTTTGTTTTTTGTTTTTCATGGTGTGCAATGTGTCTTCATTCCTCAGAACTGGGAATAGATTTAGGGGGAAGGATTAACATGGCTGAAATTTGGTTCATTGAGCTATTTTAGCCCCAATTGACTCTTTTTTCTTTCCCATGTGTTAAAGAGGTTTCTGTGAAATACATGGACATATTTCATTTTAAAGTTTCGTTTTAATTTTCATACTCTTCACAGGGTGCCACTGAACATTGAAAGGCTAGTATCCTCTGCATTGCAATTTGTTTTGCCTGATATTTTGATTCTTTGGCAGGCAGTGCAAGAACATCATTGGTTATAACCATCGGTCCATCTCCTCGTCATCGTGGAGAAACTGCCAGTACAATAATGTTTGGACAGAGGGTGGGTTAAAAATTCCACTTCCTTTCAGCTATAACTTTTTATTATATGATTTAATGATACATATGAGTAGCTGGACGAATTGTCATATCTTCATAGCTATGGTTTTACTACTAACATAATCAAAGCAGTGAAATATTTCTTGCTTGCTTGGATCTGGATTCTGGATTGCAAAGTTTGTGCATGCCTGCATGGTGGCTGCCATTGCTTTCATGGGGGACTTAAACAATTTTTTGTTGTACCTTCTGATTGTATTTACTCTTTATATTTTTCCCTCCTTAGGCCATGAGGGTAGAGAACATGTTGAAACTAAAGGAAGAATTTGATTACAAAAGTTTGGCTAGAAGGCTAGACATACAGTTAGACAAACTGCTTATGGAGCATGAGAGGAAGCAGAAAGCATTTGAAGATGAAATTGAACGAATAAACACAGAAGCAAAAAACCAAATTTCTGAGGCTGAAAGAAACTATGCAGATGCGTTGGAGGTAAGCATTTGTACCATTTATGTTTGACATAAATCTTGATTGTTGTTGTTGTTGTACCTGCAATCATGCATAGAAGAGAGAACTTTTGGGTTTACTTAATTGGCTTACATGGCAAAGCTGTTTTTATCTAGTTGAGCATTGGGTCAGTTGTTACGTGTTAGCTTGCTTTTGGCATTTGCTATCGCGACTTGATGCTTAAAATGATTAATTACCATCTGAACTGTGTAATGGCAGATCCTACTATTTGTTTTGCCTCTAGTTAGATCATACTTGGTCATATACTCATATTTGAAAACTGACATTTTATTTGTGTAGAGGGAAAGATTGAAGTATCAGAAAGACTACATGGAGTCAATAAAAAAGCTAGAGGAGAAATGGATGATGAATCAGCAAAAGCAGAGCAGTGAACGAAAGATTGTTGGGCTCCAAGATAGTAATGATATAAGTTCCAATGGAAAGGTAACTACATGATAGGACCATATATCTTGTCCTATTATATCAATGCAAATCTGAAATTTGAGAGCCACACTCCATTTATCATATTTTTCTTGCACCTTTTTAAATAGGATCACGCAGCTGCTGAAGTCACAGAAATGAAAAGGTTACTTCAGAAAGAAACTTCACTAAGGAAGGCTGCTGAAGAGGAAGTCAATAATCTTAAAAATCAAATAGCTGAAATGAAAAAGTCAGAGGTATATATGGTACCTCACTCAGTATTCTCATATATTGTTTGGCATAGCTGTTCTATGCTGCATCTTGTACATATAGGCTCCTGTTACATGAAGCCATATTTTTACTCTAATAGGGATCAGAAACTTCAGAGATGTTAAAACTTAGAAGGATGCTGGAAGATGAGGCATGTCAAAAAGAGAAACTTGAAAGGGAAATAGCAATGCTGCAGAGTCAGTTATTGCAACTAAGTTTTGAAGCTGATGAGGTATGATGTAGAAAAATGAGTATGTTGGTTATAGTCTTACATATTTGTTTATACATTATCTTGGATCTGAAGTTAGTGACCATGTAACCATAGGGTCTCCTTTTGGTATGTTGGCTCCAATTCTCTGATATTACATTAATGGCCATCTAAAGAACCTGAATGGGAAATTTTCAAGGCATTAACAAGTTGAAATTCTTAAATTTATGTAAGTTAGAAGAAGCTTGAATTAGTTAAAACATGTAAATTACTTGCTGGAAACCAGTATTTGTAAAAGATGAACTTCATGTATTTGTATTCATATTATTTGGGATCTCAAATTTTGGAATCTGATATAATAAGCAGATAAGTAGGCAGTCCCCAGACATCATTTCTTTTAGTGCACTAATTAGTCAAAACTGAGCATCAATGGCATGAATGCTCATGCTTCCACAATGGATCTGAAGTTTTAACTTGCGCTTGTCATGTACAACATTATAGACTCGAAGAAGGCTTGACAGAGGTGGGTCTGGGAAAATTTCTGGTGGTCTAGACTCTCTCAATTCTCAAGTTAGGCATTCACAGCCCAGAGATACAGGAAATGGAGATAAGACCTCAATAGCCAAACTCTTTGAACAAGGTGCTAGAAATACCTATGCTGAAGCTTTTTTATTGCTATTCATTCTTTTTTTTTTTTTTTTTCATTATAATACAATCCAGTGATCTTGCAGTGGGATTGCAAAAGATCTTATCATTACTTGAAGCAGAAGATGCTGATGTGCGGATCCATGCTGTGAAAGTGGTAGCGAACCTAGCTGCTGAAGGTTGGTTTGCTTTCTTCTTTTACTATTTTGTTGCAGCACTGGCTAAATTTGTTATTTCTTGAGATTTCTCAAAGTAAAGCTTGATAGGGAAAAAGCTATTTCCAAAGCTTTTTGTTGGAAGTTGTTCATTGTTCTGCAGTTCCTGTCTTAATGTTCACTAGCCTTTGAGAGGTTCTAAGATGTTAATTCTATTACATTTCAGTTAGTCCATGAAATTTATTTTCTGTGCCAAATTTCTCTTCTGCAAAGATAACAATTATGATTGTAGTGGGTTTCTAACTATTTTTGTTGATAATAATGTATAATGTAATTCATCTGTTATCTGCAGAGGCAAATCAGCAGAAGATTGTAGAAGCTGGTGGTCTTACATCCTTGCTGATGCTGCTTAGAAGCTCTGAGGATGAGACCATACATAGGGTGGCAGCAGGTGCCATTGCCAATCTTGCAATGAATGGTAAATTTTGATTTTATTTTATTTTTTCACTTTTGTGATATATTCTGCTACTTTTTATGGAAATTCCCCTTTATTAATAGTACTTTTTTATGTTTTCAGAAACCAATCAAGAACTCATAATGGAAAAAGGGGGCATTAGTTTGTTGTCAATTACAGCTGCCCATGCTGAAGATCCTCAAACCCTGAGGATGGTTGCTGGAGCCATAGCTAATCTCTGTGGAAATGGTAAATTAGTTGGCCAATTTGATGTTGTTGACTTTATTTTTTATTATTATTATTATTATTATTATTATTTTATAATGTGTGTTGTTGCCTGGATAACTTTCAAAATCAATAAGTCAGCTTCTCATTCACATAACATAATCAAAATTTGCTCATGGAAATGGAAAATTTGAGTGGTTATTTCTTTCTTAATTTTACTCGGGGAGGATTTTTTAGTTCATCCAGAAGAAAAGCTAAGGGATTTTTCTTTCAAGCTTATCTGCTGGGGAGAAGAATTGAGGGGTGTGAGAGCTTAAACTAATTATGAGATTGGGTTTAAACAATTACATTGCTGCATTAACACGTGATTCTTTTAGCACTTGGAAGTTCATTTTAGTATAACCGTTTCTGTTGAAATATCCAGATAAGCTGCAAACAAAACTAAGAGATGAAGGTGGTATTAAGGCTTTGCTGGGAATGGTCAGATGTGGACACCCTGACGTTCTTGCACAGGTTGCTCGTGGAATAGCAAACTTCGCTAAATGTGAATCAAGGGCATCAACTCAAGGTATAATTATAAACAACTGTAAGGAAGATACGTTGATGTTAATGATATCTTTTTTCTTTTGTTTTTTTTGGGGTACATGATGTTAATGATATCTTGATTAGGCATTTACTCATTCTTCTTAGCATTCCATCTCACTGAATTTCAGGATACATCTATTAATGTCTATAGTGTCCAGTCAATCTTGTCTTCCTAATTTTGGTTCTTCCTAATTTTGGTTCTGTAATGGTACAGGAACTAAAACTGGAAGGTCTCTTCTTATCGAGGATGGAGCACTTCCATGGATTGTACAGAATGCCAATAATGAAGCCTCTCCAATCCGGCGACATATTGAGCTTGCACTCTGCCACTTAGCTCAACATGGTAAGTTCAGTTTTTGTTTACACTCTTTTTATAAGCGAGTCCCTCACTGGAAGTCACCTTTTAAAGCATGGATTTACTGCATTGTAGAAGTGAATGCAAGAGACATGATCAGCGGAGGTGCATTGTGGGAACTGGTGCGCATCTCACGAGACTGTTCACGGGAAGACATAAGGACTCTTGCACATAGGACTCTTGCTGCAAGCCCCGCCTTCACAGCAGAGTTGAGGCGACTACGAATAGACTATTGATGAAATTGCAAGAAAATAAGCCTAAAGGTCCATTTCAACTTGTAAACCAGGGTTGAGGATCATAGTTTCCTCGGCTAAGCAAACAAGAGTGTTTGCGGCAGTGTTCCTGTGATCGTTTTGCCATGAAGTAGTCTGCTCAACATTTGTAGTTGATTACGCGTAGAATGTCTAATTTATTAGTCAATTTGTTATTATGTAATCTACATAGAGTATTTTTCATGAAACCTGCTGCAGTTTCTAATTTTGTATATAACTTTGTATATGAAATGAATTTTGAAGTGACTAACTTCCAAGCGTTTTCGTCTATAGAAATAAGTTTTATTTTGTGAGGATTGATTTGTTTTGAAAGAATTTGTTCTCTTCGTAATGGTGCATCCCAGTAGCTGTTCTCTAATGTATAAATCTTCTTTGATTGTAAACAATAATGATTATTAGTTGTTGAGAATTGGTTATTAGCTGTATCTAAACTATTAAAGTTTCCACCAAAAAAAAAAAAACCTATTAAAGTAAAAAAATAAAAAATTTGAAGTAACCATCTACGACATTGAATCTCGAGTGCATGTAACATGAAAGAAAAGCAAAATCCAATTTGCAAGAGTTGAAGGAAGGCAGGATTATCCAATTTTCAAGAGTTGGAAGGAAGGCAGGATTATCATCAATTCAATAGCTTGGGGATAAGAAAGCAAATGAATTTCTCCAGCTTTGAGCTTCAAGATGGTGGGGTTGCAGTGCAGAGATTCTGAATCCGTTCATGGCTCTAACTTTCTACAGATACAAAGACAGAGAACCCACCTACGTACCTTGTCCTAGTAATTACATGTTGCCTTTGCCTCGAAAAGGAGCTGGTTTCAGAGCAGTGCACGTGTAACCCAGTACCCAAATATTTTCCATGTCTCCATAATCATAAAAACCCTAGCTAAATCTCCCCACACACATTCAATTCATCAAGAGAAAAGAATAAAAAGCCCATACCTCTTTGCTTCCTTCCCCTAAATACTTTGCCATATATACCCACTTGAAACAGTCTCTAACTCTTATCAAACCTTTAATTCAATCCTCCTTTCACCTTAATTTGTCGGTTTCCTTGTTAACATAAATAACAGTCCAAATCATCATTGTACTCTATAAGTTAATAATAATCTTATATGTATAATACCCCTTTTCCTTTTGTTTGTTTTTTTTTGAAAATAGGTAATGGATTTTCCTTTTGAATGTTGAAATCGAAAAAAGTGTAGAGACAATGTGGGGTTTGATCAATAAGAAAAGCAAAGAGTTTGGAGTGGAAAGAAGAATATTGAACCCCAACTCCTAATTTTCCAAAGTAGAGTTTTGGATATTTGAGAACAGGAAGAGATTTAGAAAAGAGAAATGCTACAATCTAATTTGTATTATGATACTAAAAAAATGGAAAGAAAAAATATAAATCCATGACTAGCTAGCATCTTCAATTCTTTGCGAAACATACTATATATATATGAGAGAACTCCTTGAGCCTGCAAAAGAAAAACAATGGTAAATGTGGAATAATTAATCATATTTTTGTTCATCACACTCACAGTATATATAGCTTTCTTTGCTTGTTCTTCCTCTTTTTCAATTAGTTATTAGACCATAAAATGGAGAAACTTATTCTCATAAGATGATCAAACACATAAAAAATCCATAAAGTTACAGTCATTCTTAATCAAAACATACTCCAAATTAACATCTACCTCTACCCATCAAATTCAAAGCTACAATTAACATAACAAATAAAGAAAGAAAACCTGATCATACGATGAAATGATGCATGCATATATATGTATATATATGCTCAACAAAGCAAAACCCAAATTAATTTCATTTTCTAGCTATCAAGTTTGTGTGCTTCCTGTTAAACCTGAAGGTGAAGCTGAACAAACCCATGATACTAATAGGGAGGGCGCACACCAGTAGCCCAGAATGCCTCAGTTGGCAATTGAATAGAGTTGAGAAGATTAGGGGGTAATCCATGAAATAGAGGCGCATTCGACTCCGCCATTACTTGCTGCTGTTGCTGTTGTCCAACTGCACCAGGTGACCCAAGTGCACCACCCTGTATTGGCATCTGCGCCTCTTCCTCCTCCAGCGGGAGACGCTCGTACGCGGCGTTGCTAAAAGAAGCAGCCATAATCACCACTGGCCCTGAACAAGTCAGCGTCCCAACAACGCTGCCTCCCACCACCTGCCCTTGTCCACCAGCTAAGTATATGGTAAACCCGGATGCTGCTGGCGGTGCTGGAGGGGGCAAGAACGATCCCGCCAGTGACAATATCTCGAATCGGCCATGTAATGTGACGATTGCACCTGGGGATGCCGGTTGCCGGAGGGTCACGTTGGTGACGGTGCCAGTCCCGCTCATTATGCAAACCCCTCTCTGACGTCGCCGAGCGAATGTGGTTATGCTCTCGACGATGTCGCATCCGTCTCCGATTTCCATAACGTGGGTACGCAACGCGTTGGCGCTGTCCCGGGTGATGATGATGGGCGGTTTTGGCTTGTTCTTGGATCCAGCAGGCCTCCCTCGTGGTCGTCTCGTGATCTCTCCTTCTCCAGGAATGAAGTCCTTGCCGTCGTTGCTGCTGTTGTTTTCATCTCGATCTCGTTTCTTGAGGCCGCCACTACTGCCACTTTGTTCGTCTTCGGAATTCTGTTGCTGCTGGTGGTGGTGGTGGTGGAACTGTTCTTGTTGCTGATGAAGATTAAAATCTCTTAGATGGAATGAAGGGGGAAGCGAATGTCCATGAGCCGTCACTGGATCCATGCTTTACCAATTCTTCTTCGTTTAACAATCTAAAAGATCTCACTTCCTCTTCTCACATAGATATGTAATAGATTCTTTTGAAAGGAAGGAGGATAGTGGACGGAGAAAAAGAAAAAGGGTTTTTTGTTTTAAAAAAAAAATAGATGAGAAAGTACACTACATACTGTTTTGCTGCTTGGTTTCTTGGTTTAAGAAGTTGTTTGATGAGCTAAGAGTATCTTTGCCCTGACTAAATTAGGAGCTGAATTTGACTACATCTGAACTAGCTATTTTTGTGAAGAATTGTTGAGGGTTTGGGGAAGAAAGAAAAGAAGAAGAGGGGGAGGGGGGGGTGGGGGCTTGTTCGGGGGTTTCGTTGATGGTAGGTGGGGAGAGGCTAGTGACTGTAATTGGGTTAGGGTTAGATAATAAGTGTTAAAAAAATATAGGATGGGAGATGGGTAAGTGACTGCGTGGGTTTTGGGGCGGTGGGATGAGGTCCCCACTCCCCACATCTCTTTCTCTCTCTCTCTCTCCTTTGTTTCCAGCACTCCCTGTTCTTTTTTTAACAAATTTTTTTTGAACATATTGCAATTATTTACATGTTAATCGAAAATTATCTTTTGTTTTCAGCACTCCATGTTCTTTCTTTAACAAAATTTTTTTAAATATATTGCAATTATTTACAGATTAATTAAAAATAATTTGAACATATTATAATTATTTACAAGTTAATTGAAAATTCAAAAAAAAATTTTCGTAAGATTCAAATGTACAACTTACAAAAGGTAAATAGCCATAACCAAGGGTACATTACCACTGGTCGCAACGGATTGTTCTCTCTCCTTAAGAAATTTATTACTTGACAATAAACATCACTAGTAAGGTAGAAATTTTTGTTTATTTTTTTAGCGGCAAAAGAAGCATTAGTCTTCGTTTGAGAAAGGTTATTGATGTTTTAATTTTTAATTTTTATTTTGTCTTTTTACCATCTTAAAAACATTTAAAATATTAATTAAAATAAATATTAAATATAAAGAATAATGTTTGTTAAATAGGACTCTAAAAAATTAGAAAGAAAAAAACCTCCAAAATTATATTATTTTAATAAACTCATATTGAAAAAGATTAAAATAACTTATTTTAAAATTAGAATTGAGTTTATTTTGGTATTTTTTTCATAGTATTTTAATGAAACAATATAGTTTTGAAATCTTTTTCCTTCTAATTTTTTTAAAAGTCCAACTAACAAATACTTTTGTCATATATTAAATATATTTTATATTAAAAGATAAAAAAAAAACCTTATTGCTACAAAGGCAATGCTATAGGGACAACCTTTTTATACTTTTTTTTTTATACAACTTTCACATGTTATTAAATGAATAGATGCATTCAATCGTGGGTTCCACATGAATTATAAAAACTAATCATTTAAATGACACGTCAGGTTATATAAAAAGGTGATACAAAAATAGTCTCAAAATCATTTCCTTAGCTACAATTATAACCCAACACTTCCAAACCAAGGCTTACTTTCATATTGTTTATATATTAATTTAGAAACCTAATATTTATATGGAAAAAGTGCATATCAATTCTGATTCTCAAAAATAGTTAGAGTTCTAACATTAAATTACGTCGTTTTATTTAATTAAAAATCAATTTAAAATTAAAAAAAAAATTATCTCATTAAATGTTATGGGTTTCCAAATTTAGATATCAACATTTAATATGATAAGATTTCAATTTTTAGATATAGGTTGAAACTTCATTTGTTTTTAAAAATCAAGATTGATATACGTTAATATTTATTTATATTATGAGTAGTATGTAATATCATGAAATTGTATAAACTACAGAGAAATTTATTACTTAATTTAATTAGTTTGATCCTGAAGTCCTTGTCTGCAGAGAAATTCAACTAGCTAGTTCTGTAGGTTGACTTCTAAACTGTACTCTTCTTCTTGCTGTCCTAAGCACACATATAATAAGTGTTTTCCTTCCTTAATTTCTTGGACATGTTGTTTCTGTTACTGTATATATATGGACTTTAATCAAGTAACAAGGTATAGAAAAAGATCACACTACACACAACTAATAAGTTATGCATAACCAGCAAACTTTATTAGTTGTATCATTAAATTGGCAAAAGCATCTCAAACTACCCATTTTCGATGAAAACCCCAGAAAAGATTAGCCAACTAAGTGAAACTTGCACCAATAACCCATTAGTTTAAGTAAAATATAAGTTTAATTTTTTTTAAAATAAGATCTTAAATTTGAGTTTTATAAATAATTAAAGAGACAAACGTTGAAATTATGAGAACTCACTTTATGGGGTTCAATTTGATTTGATTCTAGATTGTTTAGATATCAATGTAACTTTTGGATATTAAAGATTTAGTTAAAAAATAAAAATAAAAAATAAAACTAAGTGAAGCTTGCTTCTCAGTGAACTACTATAATTAGAAACCGTAGCTGAAAGACAGTCTCGCGCATATTATATGTACCAGGAAATAGTTCTTGTTTATTTGATGGTCTAATTTTTTTTGAGCCAGATATTCTGTGCTACTTTCTATATATATATATATATATATATATATCACTTTCTCCTGTATCTTTTAATTCCTAAAAAAAAAAATGTTGTAAGATCTAAACTAGATCAAAATTGTTCAACACTTACTATTAAATTAAGAGTGCCTTAATACAACCCTTATTTAATAGTTTTTATTTTACAGTTTCGTACAATTTATATTACAGAATAAAAAACTTATTTCTTAATTCATGATATATTTTAACATTTTTGGCAATTTATAGAGTGACACAAAAAATGTTAACTGAAAGAACTAATATCACACCAAAAAAATAAGAAAAAAAAAATGATTTAAGTAGGAAATGAGCTATTTTCTTAGGGTTTGTCTAACATGTGGCACATTGAAAACTGTCTTAAATTCATCTTTTATGCATTAATTTACATAAAAAGGTTGACATTGATTTTAACACTCAGTGGATATTTTTTATTGAATAATTAGTAAAATTAATGTTAGTTTTTATTCTACCATGTATTTGATAATAAAAAAGTACAATAAATACAAAATTCTTTTTATTTATTGTTAATTAATTTTAAGTTAAATATAAACATGTGTTATTAGAATCTTACTAAACTTTCATAAGTGTGGTTATAGTCACCAATAAAATTATTAAGGCGATCAAATTTATATATAATTTGATTGATATTTATAATTTTTTTCTTAAACAAATAATTAGGTTTGAAAATTGATTTATAAATTAATTTTAATTTATTAGGTAATAAACAGTGGCGGAGCCAGGGGTGCGAGGGGGGCGCTTGCCACCCTGAAATTTGAAAATCTTGCAAATCAGTATATAATTAGTATATGAAAAATTATCTAGCCCTCCCTGAACTTTAAAAATTTTAGCATCTTGCCCCCCTGAAGAAAATTTCTGCCTCCGCCCCTGGTAATAAACATTAATTATTTTATAATTATTAATTATTTTTAATAACTAAACTAAACAAATTTAATATTTTTTAGTATTATTTAAATAACTTTAATAATTTCATTAGTGACTATAATCACTCTTACATTTCGGTATCTGTTTAAATTTTGTTACAACAATTATTAGTTGTTTTCTCTTTTCTTTGAGAAAAGAACGACCCTTGCCATGAGGGTTGAGGTGAGGTCCACACGCACCCATAAGCAAGAAATAAGTGTTAGTTCACTCCTCTCCCTCGATCTTCCATAAAGATGAGTACTCCTCACATGCAAACAAAACAAGTGCCACGCCTCCTTTACATAAATTTCGTTTCTGAAGCTAATTTTCCAAACAATTAATTATGCTCCAATTACTAGTTAATGGAGAGTTCGTCTACTGGTCAAAATATTCACTCCCTTCTGTGCTATCTTCACAAGATGTACATTTTTTTTTTTTTTGGTTCTTATATATAGAAGAAACTTTTGTTTTCTAGTTCAAGATAAATTAAGGATAACATATTTATTTACCATGGGTAAGTGTAGTTTAGTCTCCAAATTTAAGGATAACATATTTATTTACCATGAGTAAGTGTAGTTTAATCTCCAAATTCTATGCTCCGTATTATTATTTTTTTTTATTTTTTTAACGTTGGGATGGAACTTCAATTTCAAAATTTAAAGTTTTCATAAAAAAAGTTCTTAAAAATATGACGAAGAACGCTAAATTATTAGAATGATGATCACTAAACCATTAAAACGAATTTCAACTTTACACTTTAAAATTTTATAAAAAGTTCTTAATAATAAAATGATGACTACTAAACCGTTAGAATGTTCTCCTATGCTTCGAATTACAACTGAAAGCTAATAATTAGAAGAAGAAATTAAGCTGTGCGTGGTTGAATTTATATATTTAAAGGGGGATTAGTAGAGGTACAGCGTGGAACGAAGATGAAGGTGGGTTTGACACTTAAGCGCATAATCCAGAGTGTTGGGGCGTGGGTGGCGCTGACAGACAGCAAGAAGCAGAGAGAGAGAGAGAGCACGAGACTGTACTGTGCTGTGCTCTTCTTCTCTAAACTCTAAACTAACCGAACTTAAATCCCCCATATTTTTTTATGTATTAAAAGATGCCCCTTGTCGGCTCTCTCTTTCTCTTTCTTTCCTCATGCCACGCCATTGATCCCCACACTATATTTATTTATTTATTTTTCCTTGTTTGTTACATTACTCTCTTTCTTTTTCTGGTCTTCTTTCATATCCTTATCCTCACAGAAGAATATTGCTAATCATTGCAACCAAACACAACTTAATTGGTCTCTCAATAATCTAGCTTTGTCGCTTGACCTTTGCCACTTGCATTTAGACACACAAATCAATCGGCTACAAGGTGATTTATAGATGATTAATTAGCAAGGAGAGAAATTAAGTTCGTTTTGCTTTATATAATTTGATAATTATAGTGCAAGATTAATAATAGAAAAATAATTTAGACACTTTTTATCTTGATACATATCAATACTTAATTAATTTAGTCATTAAAATGTAATATAAATATAATTAATTTTTTATATTGTATGTATGATTATATTTTTAAATTTTTTTAATTTAGATTTGTCTAACTTAGATCCTAAGACACAAATTAAGGGTACAATAATACACTTTTTTATAATTAAGTTACATAAAAAATTATAAAAAATGACATATATTTTAATAGGGCTATGATTGGTGCATACCCAGATTCAACATCTGGGTGTGCACACTTCACATAAAAAAAAAAAAAAGGATCGGGTGTTCTCCATTTTTTTTTTATACGGAGTGTGTACGCCTGAGTGTTGAATCCGGGTGTGCACACATCATTTTTCATTTTAATATCATTGATATATAGATGACTTTAATTGGTTAATTGATTAAATTAAAATCAATATTTACATATTTAATAAAAATTAATTATAAAAAAATACATTTATTACATTTTTGTCTTGCGCCTTAAAAGTATAAAATAGAAAAATACTTTAAATTTTAAACAAATAAGAATAGATTTTTAATAAATTTACTATAAAATATATTAAATTAGAGAGTGTTTGTATCAATATCCTAAATAATAATATTGTGCTGAAATTAAGGAGGAAATCAGATTGCCTCCATTGAAAAAGAAAATGTTTTGGTAATGATTGATAAATAAAGTATAGCTAAAGATCCATTAGCTCACGTAAGAGAGAAACAATATGGATATCATAATATCATTTTTCTTTCTTCTAATTGAGTAGTAAGTCCTTTTCCTTTGAAAGAAATGGCCGGCCGGCCGGTTTGAATTATTATTATTATTATTAAAAATAATTTTTTTGAGAAACAAAACAAACAAATAATAAAACAGAATCCGCAAAAGAAAAAACATCTTGTTAATTTACGATTAATCAGTCAACGCAGCAACCACCTGTTTCATTTGAACAACCTGTTAATTAACATTCTTTTTTTTTTTTTTTTAATTCTGCAGACTACGTACTTTTGTAACTTAAATAATTAAAATTGAGTTATTTTGAATTAATGGGTATAAAAATCACAAGTAGGCTAGGGTTTATGAACTCCAATTCATTTCACGCATTCACATCTAAAATCAAATTAAAGTGAATCTATATATACATACATAGGAGAATGAAATCGTACCTTAGGTTTTAAGTCTTCATTATAAGCAATAAGCAGTATCTTCAGAATAATGGTATCTAGATTCTAGTAATTATCAATAATCTCCATATCAAGACCTTGAATTTCACAAGAATGCATACATAAGTATGCATGGTTTTGTCTCATTCCCTTCAAGGGATGACAGCCAACTTCATGGATTCATAGAAATTTTTTTAGAGTAATTAACACCCTTGTAAGTGAATTGACATGAAACCCTAATTTTGAATTAAATAACTAAAAAAGTTATCCAAAACTCTGAAAAAAAAATGGAGATTGATACACATATATTTTCTTTATATATAACTTAGCCTTTAATTTCCAAAAAATTCATTATTACTTTTGTTTACAACTGCGACACATAGTGGAAGGAAATTAAAGAAAAACTGTTGATGGCATGAGGTCCATTGACAAAAGAGAAGTTGGGGTCTACAAGGTGGGCACAGAGGGCAAAGTGTTTCTACTACTACCTTGAGAGAAGTGGGAATTGATGATGAATTAAAGACGAGAGGATATGAGTTGAGAAAAACACCAAAGCCTTTAATGCCGGCCAGTAGATGAAAATATACCAGCTTTTGATGAAATTAAACAAATTAATTAATGAACCCATCTGTCACTACCTTATCATCTCATCATTAAAAATAATAGTTAAGGAGGAGAACCAGTAACAAACTAAGCTGGAGAAAAGATATAGGAACAAGCTAATATTGCTATTAATTTATATATTGAAGGCCATGTGAATTGGCCTCGAATCCGGTTATGCATGTTTCTGCTGCTTTCTCCGGTTCAAAGCAAGCTGTTCCTTATTCTCCAGAGGAGACCGACACAAACCTTTCACATGTTGGAGTAATTATTAATAATTCTCAAGTCAATAGATGAGTAGGGGGTAAATAGCGGTTGGATTAAGGACTAAGCAAGCGACAAATTAAGGCTTCCCACGTGATTTGATGGAAATCGATGTGGAATCTGCATCTGCTGCCTCTCTCCTTTGTTAATTTCTTGATCCAAACCTTTTTAACACCTAGTTATAGATAGTTAGCCAACTTCTTCCTCGATTTCATTGCAGTTTTTGTTGGAAGTCATCTCTTTGATGCTGATCCCGCACGCACCCACTTCTTTTGAACTGCAGCATGCTGGAACTGGAACCCTCCAAAAGTTGCATGTTTTTCCATGCAGCTTTCAACCTTTTTTCAAAAAAAAAAAAAAATTAATGCTTGTATATATCTTAACCCTCTTAATTAAATAGAATATTTTCCATCAATAAGAGCTTGAATAAATTAGTAGCTTAGGATGAACATGTTTACGTTTCTCTTAGTTTTGTAGCTCTATTTATGTCCCTATATAGTTGCATGATAATCTTTAGGTATAAACAGTTCTCTAAACTTAATTGTTTATATTCGTTAAGAGTATGTTTTTTGCTGTATTTAATTCTAATATTTTAGGTGAACTTTTATTGACTTTAGGTACATCAAATTAGGAATTCATATGTAGGTTTTGTTTGACAACATTTCTTGATACTTTAATTTTTTATTGTTATGTCTTTCTATTTTTATAAAAATATTTAAAATATCAATCAAAATAAATATTATATATTATATATATTTTTTATGTTAAAAGACTAAAAAATTAACAATTGCAACTACAAACTAGCACTATCAAATTAAGTTGTAATATCTTTTTTATATTTAATATAATCTCTATTTCTTACTTGTTTATAATTACAAAAAAAAGGATCTCTATTTTCTAAAAAAAAAAAAGGTTTTATATTAAAGTCAGTGATTTAAATCTCTACAAGATAACCCTCATATGTACTAAAAAAAAGAAAAAAAAAAAACACCTTTTCCAAGTGAAGGAATTTCAAGGCTAGCAATAGTATGAGTGATTTTCAGGACAAAAACTAAAATACTAATATGATATGAGCGACGGTTTATTTGATAAAAATCAAATTGGACCATATGGTAATGTTGAAATCGCCTCATTATGAATTGGCTTATAAATTAAATATGTTATAATTATATAGTAGTCCCACTATACTTTCCCTATATATATATATATATATATGTTAATCGGATTGATATTAATCAAAAGGATTGTACGGAGCACTGAATATCAGACATAAAATTTGATGACTTTGAAACAAACCAATGTGTAAACATATTTAAGTTTTTGGATCTAAAGAATTGCTTACTTATTAGTTTATGCTTCTGTCAAAACTTAAAGCTCCATTCATCATTTTTATTTTTAAATTAGTATATGTTATCCATCAGACAGAACTAAAATTAATAGTGATCCTAAAAGATAAAAGATCTAATTAATATTTTAACTGGAAAGCAATCTACTCTACAATGATATAAATTTTTACAGCATAGATTGTTAAGAATGTTTGCACCACATGACATATCAACACTACTTAAGTACCATTAAAAAAAAAAAATCATGCACCAACATTTTTTTTGTGTGCCTAAACATTCAAGTGTCCCTAAACTAACTCGCATTTATGAAATAATTTTAATATTGGAAATTTTATTTTATAGTCTAAATTGTAGAATAAGAACTATTAGATAGAATGACAACTCTCAATATTAAGGGATCCATGTAATAATAAGTAATGATAAATGTTATACAATACGATATAATTTAGATTATACAATACTTTTTTTAATATTTTTTATTCACAAACATGCGAAAAAGAAATCAGATTCACTTATTTCAGGAGTATAATAAGCTTGGGAGCTTAGCCCAATGACTGCACAACTTAGTGGCCCATTTTTCTCCTGACCAAAAAAGTCCTTCGAGATAAGGCCCAACTTAGTGGCCCATTAAATGAAATCATTTTGAATTATATGTTAAGAAACAACAAA
>BPVZ01000009.1:1091507-1102287 GCA_020521535.1 Rubroshorea leprosula
CTGTGGAATCGAAAAAATTCCTAGGATATGTAATGTCCAAAAAGGAGATTGAGGTGAACCCAGACAAGGTTGAGGCCGTGCAGCAAATGGAACCCCCTAAAACAATAAAAGATGTACAGTGTCTAATAGGTCGTCTTGTCGTTCTACACAGATTCATTGCTAGGTCGGCAAAAAAATGCCTCCCATTCTTCAAAGCTTTGCGGGAACCCAAGAACTTCCAGTGAACTGATGAGTGCCAGCAAGCTTTCAATGAACTAAAACAGTACTTGGCATCACCACCTTTACTTTCCAAGCCTGTTGAAGGACAGATGTTGTACCTGTATCTCGGGGTTATAAATGAGGTAGTCAGCTCAGTTCTCTTAAGAGAGCAAGATAAACATCAGAGACCCATCTACTATACAAGAAAAGTCTTGCAGGGTGCTAAATGGAACTATCCAATTGTCGAAAAGGCTGCTTTTACACTCGTCTGCACCGCTCAAAAGCTAAGGGCATATTTCCAATCCCATGAGATTGCCGTATACACCGACCTGCCACTATGGAAGATATTGTAGAAATTGAAACTTTTTGGTCGACAAATTAGATGGGTGGTAGAGCTGAGCGAGTATGACCTCAAATTCTAACCGCGCACAACTATTAAGGGCCAAGCTGTAGCAGATTTCTTGACACAATGTCATCCAGCGGTTGTAGACGAAACCACCAAGTCATACTCGATATAGGCGTTATACGTGGATGGGGCTGCCAATGTTAAGGGATCAAGGGCAGGAGCAATGTTACTAAGTCCATATGGTTTCAAATCTGAGCACGCCTTGAGATTCAAAGTTTAGATAACTAATAATGCTACTGAATATGAAGCACTAATATATGGTCTGAAGTTAGCATCCGAGTTGAAAGCGCAAAGCATAAGAGTCTTTAACGACTCCCAGCTTGTAGTGAATCAAGTAAATGGAAGTTGTGACATTAGAGACCCTCAACTCGGTCGATATGCTTCTGTGGTCAATAGATTGAAATCCAATTTTGTCTCATTCCAAATTGACAAAATGCCGAGAGTGGACAATCGACGAGTTGATGAGCTATCGAAGTTAGCTTCATCACAGGATATCAGTTCTCAAAGAATAACATTTGTCGAAGTACTGGACGCTCCAAGCTATACCAACCTAACAGTTGAGTGTCAAGTACTAAGCATAGATCCTTCCTCACCGAGCTGAACTACACCTTTGATTAATTATTTACGAAGTGGTGAACTGCTAGAAGATCCATCTAATGCTCAATTGATTAGACACAAGGCAGCACATTTCACGCTAGTTGAGGATCAACTATACAAGCGAGTAGCTTTAATGCCTTTGTTACGTTGCCTCACTCCTTATGAAGCTGAATATGTTGTAAGAGAAGTTCATGAAGAAGTGTGTGGCACACACATTAAGGGAAAAACCCTAGCTCGAAAGATCTTAAGGCACGGATACTATTGGCCTACCATGATTCAGGATGCACAAAATTATGTCAAAAAATGCCCAACCTGCCAGTTCAACATTGATGACATTCCCATGCCAAGCGAGAGGCTATCGTTTCTTATATCACCCTGGCCTTTCGCCCAATGGGGAGTAGATCTGCTTGATCCTTTTACAAAAGGCAAGGAAGGTTGTACACACCTTGTGGTTGCTGTGGACTATTTCACTAAGTGGATAGAAACCAAACCGTTGTCCACAACGATTGAGAAAAAAATAGAGGAATTTCTGTTCAATTCCATATTGTGTAGGTTCGACATTCCTATGCGAATAATTACTGATAACGGACCTCAGTTTCGAGCAATGGCGCTCAGGTCGTTCTGTGACGACTATAACATTGAGCTGACTCTCATTTCTGTATATATTCCACAGTCAAACGGACAAGCAAAATCAGCGAATAAAATCATTTTAAGTGGTCTTAAGACACGTGTCCTGGCGGCACAATCTAATTGGGTTGACGACCTCAGGAAAGTACTATGGTCATGTCGCACCACACCCAACTCAGCCACTGGTGAAACTCCATTCTACCTCGCCTATAGAACTGAGGCCGTAATCCCAGTATAGATTGGTTTGTCATCCAACGGGTTAGTTCAATACAATGATCCTGATAATGAACAACTGCTGAGAGAAAACCTAGGCTTTGTTGAAGAAGTTAGGGAGATCTCTTGAATAAAAAACATGGCTTACTAGAATCACGTTGCTAGATTTTACAATAAAAGGGTGCAAGCTTGACAATTTCAAGTCGGCAACTTGGTTTTACACAAGGCTGGGCTCACTAACGCTTATTTGCACATGGGTAAACTCGCTCCAAACTAGGAAGGTCCTTGCATGTTACTTGTATTTAGCAACTTGGGTCTTATCTATTAGCAGATCTACAAGGTCGTCAATTACCATTCACTTGGAACATACATAACCTTAGAAAGTTTTATAATTAATATGTATGTTATTATCTTATCAACAAAGTGTATTCAAAATATGTGAAGGATATACACAATTCAATAAACGCAGAAATTCCATAAAATCTCCAAATTTTTATTTCTATTCGAAATTTGCACTTGAAGTATAGGAGACAACGATCTAAATAATAAATGAGTCAAATGACCAATACAAAAGTACAAAAGAAAAGAAATAATCCTAAACTAATCATCCGTCAGATCGATAAGGATGGACGCGTTAGCAGGCGCAATAGTAGGTCGAGCAGGAGATGACCAAGCTGGAGTAGAATGAACCAGAGAAAGGAGAGCTGGAGCGACGATGGGCTAAAATGAAGGGGGAATGCTTGATAGTTCAGCCTCTACCTCAAGGGGCTCTGCCACCCAAGCGTCAAAGCTTGGCAAGCCCTCGGTATCCTCCCCCTCTTCCACAATTGATGGAGGCCACACTAGCACTCCTTCGTTAAGTTCCCACCTCAACTTCACTGTAGCATCAGCATGAGGGGTGAGGCTTTTGCCTTGCTCGTCCATCTCTTCCCCTTCAAAGAGGACAACTCGCCAATGGTGAAATCAGCCCGGTGTCTCAGTACCTTACCACGAATTTCATTGTAGATAGCCGTGGTGGTATTCGTTGAGGCGATCGCCACTGCATCTTGGAACATCTCAGCTCCAACTAGCCACTCTGCCCCTTGTGGCCGGGCAATACAAACAAAGCGCTAATGGCACTTCTTGATTTTGCCCAACAATGCCTCAGCTCGGGCAACATTCCGATTGGCTTCTGCCACCCTATCATTTAGGGAGTTCAGCCCATAAAGGGCCTTATCCCTGTCTGCTTCAGCTTTTTTGGCCCGGTCTTCAGCACGAACGGCCTCATCCTTTGCAGCTTGCATGCCGCTATCCCTCTTGGCCTGAGCTTTTTCCAACTCTTCCTTCAGCTCGTTGACCTTTTGGGACAACCCGTCAGCTCGACTCTCTACTGACGCAGCTCTATTCGCCATCTCTAAGCTCTACAAACGACCGATCTCATCCTCTAAGCTTACCTTCTCAAAGGTTAGCTGTTTGCAGCTCTGATAGAGCTCGCGATTCTGCCCACGTGCCCTCTGCTCGCACTCAAAGAGTGCTATTGTGTAGCTGAATGCCGGCCATATAAGTTCAATTGTTAGTTTCTAACATAAACCTTTAAAGGTATAATAATATGCTTGCTGAGAATACTCACATCCATCAGTTTCAATAGGGCAGCATGACCCCCATGTTGCTAAATGTGCCCCTTTGCAGACTGCCGATCTGTAAGGGGCACAAAACTCTGCATACCTTGCACCATGGTGGCCTAGCAGTCAGTTTCTAACATAACTGAAGCCCTCAGGGTATGCAATCCTAGGCCCCGATACAGATGTTGAGGTAGGTGCTAGTTCAGCAACATCATGTGCCAGCACCGGTAGCATGTTGGTAGACCGCGTCGCAACAACTGGAACAGGCTGAGCCCGGGAGCTCGTCCTCCTCCGAATGAGTGGAATATCATCCTCTGCATCCGAGTCATCACGAGCACGCCTTCGAGAATCTGAAGGCTGAGTCTGTACTCTCTATTTAGCTCGAGATTTGGACACTGAGCTCGAGCCTCGCTCCCTCTATGATGAGTTGCGAGATGGCGTAGTAGGTGGACGCTTGTCAAAATGAGTTTGCCTTTGGGAGCCAGACCTAGCCCCACAGTTTCTCAAGCTTTGTGCTCGTTGATGTTGTCTCTCTAGTATGCTACTCATTTTTCCTGCACAAACAAATGCATAAGACTCAGATCGGCTAGAAATTACAGTATGCAATAGAAATATACCTTCAGCATACAGGTTTGCCACGTCGACAAACCCAAGTAATGTGAGCTGCTCCGGGGTAACCAGGGCTTCTAAATCTACTAATCCCTCAGCCTTCACATAATCCAACAATTGATTTTTCAGGTCGACATCACGAGGAGTCAGCTGAGGGTAGTTCATGTACATGTTTGGCACACGCCACTTAGATATACGGGCAGCGAGCTCATGATTCATCCTCTCCGTCCGTGTGTCACAAACAAAAATAAACTTTCTCTTCCACCTCGCCATTTTATTTCTGATGTTGGTAAAAAGCATCATCTTTTCCCTCCTGGAGATGTAATACCATTTTGTTCTGCTAATAGAGGGGCATAGGCAACACAAGAAGAGCGACCTGACACAACAGCATAAATCCTATAATGAACTTTATGCTGTTGGTGGTCAGCTGCGTTAGGGCCAGCTCATACTTTGCTAGAACGTCAAAAATCAGCCCAAGCAAAGGAAAACATAGACTGGCCTCAAAATGGTCTATGTATACTAGCACCCACCCTGTCGCAGATACAAAGCATGCTCTTTCATTCTTTATGCCAATTCGTACCAAGATCGTTATGGGAATTTGATAATCTCTCACCATTCCCTCCAATCTTTTATACCCCTTAATAGTAGCCGCACCGTCTGCTACCTCATGGTGAAGCGCCACCCTAAACATGAATCCAGCAAGCAAATCTTTTGGTGCTTTCCAAATATTGCTCAGCCTTCTACTGATAGTTTTGTTCTCCCAATCTGCAAACACAGGCACCGTAGAAGGGCTGCTAGCACCTTCTCCCTCATCCCCCGGACCCCCACCCCACTAGGTGTCCCTTTTGAAGATGAACCTGTAGAAGCGGTAGAATGAAAACCAGTAGAGCCACCATGTATATTCGTACTAGCGCTAATCTTCGGCGTAATAACTTTCAGTAAATCTTGTAGTTCCGGTGGTACTATCATACTAATAAGCTCCACCAATATAACACCCTCTTCTTCTTCCCTCCCCTGGTTACCCCGAAGCTCTCTTACATCGTGAAAAGAATCCATTTTTACCTGAGTTTTGGAAAGCTAATGTCTTTTCGCTGTAAAGTTCTGAGGAATACGCCTGAAACACCTCTATAACCTTCGCTGCGAAAAATGACAAAGAGTACTATGCAATGAAACAAAGAAATGGCTAAGTGAACGTTTCTGTTGCCTTTCTCACAAATTGCACTCCCGTAAATGTTGTACGTGTGTTTCTAGCCTACCAATTAAACGCCTACACGTGGCAGCCATTTACGGTTCAGTGCATAAAACCCGCCGCCTACAGCTGTCACATCCCCTCAAATGCTGAGCCAACATTTATTGCGAGAAGGCAGAAGACTATCCGTTTAGCAGAAGAATACCAAACGCTCTGAAACGTATCTCCTCAAAGATTTGCCTCAGTTTAAAATTTGAAAAATCCTAAAGGATCAGGTCGTAACAAAACGTATCTCCTCAAAGATTTGCCTCAATTTAAAATTTGAAAAATCCTGACAAATCAGGTCGTAACAAAACGCATCTCCTCAGAAATATGCCTCAGTTTGAATTTCGAAAAACACCAAGGATAAGCATGGTGACCTCAATGCTTCGCTCAAGAACTTTTAAAAGGCTGTCGTGGTTCAGATCGTCAGATGTTTGCTCGCTTTCACGATTAGTATAGACAAGCTCACTACATAACGCGTGGCACCTTGTATGTGACACACACCTTACCAAGAGATCTCATCTCTTCCTATATCTCCTTCATTTGGAAGTTGGAAATTCATCATGTGAGCTCGCCTTTACGAGCTCATTGAACTTGCTGATGAACATTGAACTCACACAAATAAGATTGTTTCAACATCGGCTCACCTACGCACGTTCGATGGGAAGTCGATATATCCATAGATACGATGAGATGAGGTCGCCCTAAGTTCAGGCCGCCTAGTTCGGCCATGGGTGAAGTCGCTCATAAAATCCAAAGGTGTTTACCCCCCCCATTCTCCAGGTCGAACATTGGGCCACAGGAACTTTTCACCCAGTTCGTCAACCGAACACAGAGGGGGGAGTAATGTTGGGATTGGGCCCAACATCCAATCCGGGCCATACACAACAAGCCCAGTTGTACACTCACGAGCCCAAAAGGAGGCAACATACCCACATGGGCAGTGACATGTGAGCCAATGGGATGCATACACGTGTGGACTCATGTCAGTGCATGGAGTTATAAATACCCCCAACTACCTCCATGCAAGATATTAACTACTACGCTTCTCTCTCTGCAATTACTCTTTGAGAGCATCTCTCTCTAGAATATTGAGTATTGCTAACTTAAGCGTCGGAGTGTTTTCCTTAAGGAAACATCATCGGGATTTTCAGGTGTTGAAACAGCTGAAGGTATCTACAGTATTGGATCGTGAAACTGTCCAAACACCCTGTTTATGGATGGTTTTCAACAAGAGAAGAAAAATGCTTATAAACTATTTTAAGTTAGTAGATATCAACTCAATCAGACTAAATTTTTGTTGGTATATACTCTCGCTTCTTCATTTACTTTCACGACTTTCCCGTTGAATTTTTGAAATTTGCATGCTAATAAATGAAATCATGTTTATTTGTTGGGGGCAGCTTCTGTTTTCAAGTTGTGAATCTTTTTAAATGAAAAATTAACATTGTTAATTGTTTTCACGTTGGCCAAAAGAAAAATCTTGTTTTTTTTACAAAAAATAATTTGTAGGCCCGAAGACATGGACAGGATTGTATGGCCTAAATCTTTTGTAATAATTGATTATAGTGTAGATCTTACGAAGATTCACAAGATCAATGGCCAAGATCATATCGACCTAGCTACTTTTCAACTTATTATTATCTCATTAGGCCCCTAAATCAGTGCTCTATTTTTCACATCACCCCTGTGATTATTGTTAATATTATATAATAATATTTGATGGAATGGAGCTGGGCAAAGCAAACCGATTTTCCCTTGGGACACATGCATGATGAGTGGGCAGTTGGGTATGATGTCTTCTCCATAGGAAGCGAAAAGACTTGGGTTGGTTTTGTCAAAAAAAACAACATTGGAGTGGACAAGTCTGTCTTAAATTGACTTGAAATTCCAGCATTTTCATATGGTTAATTTGGTTGACAATCAGTTTCTCTCCATCAGCTAGCTACACTCTTTTTACTCTTGCATTTTCTCCAGCTGGCCTATACGGATGCGCGTAATTAATGAAAGCCGGCATCAATCGACTTTCATTGAACATCATCATCATATGTATCTCCCATTCAGAAAAAAAATTAAATATGCTTGGATAATCATAATAATAACAGAGGCATAAATTTCAAAGGTTGGAACTTGCAAGTACCGTTGATTTATTGCTTTTGTTTCCTTTTCTTCAAGAGCCTGTGTGTGTCGTGGTACCCAGGGTGATGCAGTGCTCGTTTTCAAGCAATCCACCACAAGAATAAACGTGATAACTTAGTTATTATAATTAATATTCGGCGGATGGGGGTGGTGATATTAATTTCATTAGGTGTCGGAATTTAAGAGCAGGCTTAAAGATTTCAAACCTACTAAGCTCATCACTCTAGTTGGCAGGGGGGAAAATATGGTAATGATGCTATACAGTATACACATAACGTCACAGTATATTACACCAAGATGCATTCAAAATTATTAGTGAAAAGGTTAAAAAATTTATTAATAAATTTATGAATGAAAAGAATTAATTATAAATGTTATATCAATTGTTATGTTATATATTGTACCTAATAATAATTTTTTTTTTTGAACATATTTGCAATGAGCGGGTTTCGAACCCAGCCCGGGGAGGGAGAAATGCACCGAAGTGACTATTGTCACTAGGCCTGAAGGGCCAGGTGCGTACCTAATAATATATAATAAATATTGTGCTTGTAATTTTCATCTACACTCTAGTTTAATTATTATTAGGCACTAGTAGAAGCAAAATTGAATGATTTAAAACAATAGTGGGGTTATATATTTGGCCAATTATTTAATTGTGTGAACTGTGAAATTCATTACAACTTACAAACCTATTACTCTCCTTCTCAATAATTGAGTTTCTTCTTTATTCTTTTTTTTAAAAAAAAATTCTGTAGAATTCAAACCAATAATCTTGAATGCCCTTCTAATACTTGTGAATTTTAAGCCTATTTTGGTTTATAAGATGGTGATTATATTTAGAAAATGTTGTTTTCGAGTTTAAGTAAAGTTGAATTATCAATTACTTTTAAAAGAGAAATGCTCTTTATTCAATTTTTTTTTTATATATAAATAGTTATAGATGTATAATTTATATAAGTTAAACTTCATTTTTCTATTAAAAAGAAGATAGCTTGATAACATACCATTTTTACAGTTTTTTTATTGGAAAATATTTAATCTCAAAGTAAAGATGGGATAATAATTCACTATTATGGTTTAGTAAAACTTGAGTTGGTGATGAGCAAATCACCGAGGATTTGGCAAAAGATCAGTTCCATGCCACAAAACTTAAAATGGGCAAAAAGGCTTGTCGAAGTTGATTAATTAATTAATCAATCAACTACTTCAAAGCCAAGAAACCAATGTGAGTACTTTTGCTAGTTGAAGTACAAAATATATATTGTCATCACTGAAGTTTAGGCCTTTTTGTGGTGATACATATATTTGAGTATGAATTAAATTAGTATAAGAGATTAGTAAAAACAAAGAATCCAAAGGAAACATTCATCAATGGCTGTCCGATCAAGAAGCAAGGCAACTTGATGGCTTCAGTGCTTCACCAGTTGAAAATCCCACCCTGCCCTTCCTCATTGAATTGACCAAGTACCAAGTGATTCTTTAATTTAACCATATTGTTTGCACCCCTACAATATTAGAAAAAAATGCGTTATTTCTGCAAAGTTTTGAATCTAAAAAACAGTAAGTGGGGAAGGAATTGTCAGCAAGATTTTGGCCTTTTTTGCGTTCTCATCACGCACCATAAATTCCCCACTAAGGCTTTCCTTCTTCATTAATTGGCGGTTACTAAGAAGTAACCACCTTTGTCGCTTTACAAACGGATGCTCTCGGAAAACTCATGCACTCTTGACTCAACACACTTGCCAAATTTCCCATCTATCACCAAAGCCAAATATATCTTAGGAACAATTATATACAAAATGCTGCAAGATCAGAAGAGAACCCTCAGCTTCCTCCACCTTCAAACCTCATGGAAGTCTCAAGTCATGCTTTCCGAGCTCAAGAAACAGAGAGGAATAGCACTTCCCCTGGTGGCTATGAACTTAACTTGGTTCGTCAAGATTGTAGTAACGACGATATTCCTAGGAAAGTTAGGAGAGCTGGAGTTAGCTGGAGGGACACTGGGATTCACCTTTGCTAATGTCACTGGCTTCTCCGTCTTGAATGGGCTTTGTGGTGCCATGGAACCGATTTGTGGTCAAGCTTATGGAGCTAAAAACTTTAGGCTCCTGCACAAGACTCTTCTCATGGCAGTTTTTTTGTTGCTATTAGCCACCTTGCCTATTTCTTTCTTGTGGCTTAATGTCGACAAAATTCTGATCCATTTCGGCCAAAAGGAAGACATTTCAGCTGTAGCGAAGACGTATCTTTTCTATCTCCTTCCTGATTTGGTGGCCACTTCATTGTTGTGTCCTCTCAAAGCCTACTTGAGTTCCCAAAGTATTACAGTTCCCATAATGTTGAGCTCAGCTCTTGCCCTTGCTTTGCACATACCCATCAACATCTTTCTTGCAAAAATAAAGGGTATTCAGGGAGTCTCTATGGCAATATGGATAACTGATTTCGTACCCGTAATACTCCTAGCTTTGTATATGTTTGTGATAGAAAATAAAAAAGAGGGAAGGTGGGAGCAGGGAGGGTGGCTGGACCAGGGTGCTCGAGACTGGCTCAGGCTATGCAGGCTGGGCGGTGCATTTTGTCTCACAACCTGTCTTGAATGGTGGTGCTATGAGATCTTGGTCTTGTTGTCAGGAAGGCTAGCCAACGCTAAGCAGGCGGTAGGAATCTTAGCCATTGTGCTGAATTTCGACTACTTGCTCTACGCAGTGATGTTGGCTCTAGCCACGTGCGTGTCCACAAGGGTGTCGAATGAGCTAGGAGCAAATCAACCTGTGTCCGCATGTCGGTCTGCGTTTCTGTCACTGGCTATGGCTGCAGTTTCAGGTTGCATTGGAGGATCGGTGATGGTTGGCGCAAGAGGCACCTGGGCATCTTTGTTCAGCCATGATAAGGGAACCATCAAAGGTGTGAAGAAGATCATGCTACTAATGGCTGCAGTGGAAATTGTAAATTTTCCTTTGGCGGTCTCTGGAGGAATCGTCCGTGGAACAGCTAGGCCTTGGTTGGCCATGTATGCCAATCTTGGTGGGTTCTACCTCTTAGCTTTGCCCTTGGGTGTGATTTTAGCCTTCAGGGCTGGTCTTGGGCTAAGTGGCTTGCTGCTAGGATTTCTGGTTGGGATGGTTGTCTGCTTGGTGTTGCTGCTGGTATTTGTAC